>LNAC01000098.1:3778310-3876403 GCA_002007465.1 Ailurus styani | reverse complement strand
GTTGGGGACGCGGGATCCGCGCTGCGCCCCCCCCCCACCGAGAGCGGATGCCCAGACATCCCCCCCAGTCCTCCGGCAGGTCCCAGAGGGGGAGGGCGGCTGCACCGGCGCTTCCTTGCCTTTAGGGTTCGCAGATCCAGACAGCGGTGCCAGCGGTGTCCGAGCGGCGCCTGCTGGGGGCGGAGGGAGACGAAGCCTGGACCGAGCCTCAGGACTCGCGGGGCTTGGCCTCCCGGTTTCAGGCTCGGAGCACGCCTGGACCCACCGAGGGGCGCCGGAATGCGGGGGCTGCATCTCGAGCCCGCCCCACCCCAGCTCCGGGGTCTCCGAGCGGCGGCAGGGGTGAAGGGACCCCACTGCGCCCAGCGTCAGGCAGTCCAGAGAGCCAAGATCAAAGAGATGAGACTAAGCAGCTCTCACTCGCGGGGTCGAGGGGAGGATTTTACAACGTAATTCACGTTAAAGCACTTAGAAATTTTGTAAGGGGCCCTGTAAATGTAAGGTAATAAAAGTTATTATTAGTTTTATGATCATCATAAAATCTTCCAGCAGACACGGACCTTAGAGGTTGGCTTATACTCTAGCAACCATTTAACAGATAGGAAAACTGAGGTCCAGAGGCATTACATGACTTGCCTAAGGCTGCTGGGTGATCTGGGGCAGAGTCTGGACCAGGTGAGTTCAGGGCCCTTGTCTTCCTTGGAACCAGGACCATCCGCAGCTGCGATCGGGTTTGCTAGGTGCCGCCCCTTCTTCTAACGGTCCTGAGAGGACCTTGAGGCCGACAGAATAGGAACGGGGTGTAGTGCCCTGTGGCATCTCACAGATTTGCTCTGAGATGCCGAGGAGCTGCTCGCTGAAAGCCAGGGGTGTCAGGGAGGGCTCTGGGGGTGTCGGCCCCGGTCTAGAGGCATCTGGCTTAATTCCTCTACGGACTCTGGCAGTGCCATCATTTCCCAGGGCAGGCGGCTCACTGGCTCTTGCCCGTGCAGGCCCGGGCCCATAAGGAGTCCCTGGGGCACGGGAAGGTCCTTCTTTCTGGGTCATCAGGCCTCTTCCATGTCCCAGCCAACACTGTCCCATCCACCTGAGACGCGACCGACCAGTCCAGCTGAAGTTAAGGTCCAGCCACCTCCTGTCTCTGCCTTCCTACTGGAGGGACCCACCCTGATTGATCCCCTCCCTCTCTGGTTCTCTTGTTTGCTGCCTTTCCGAGTGAGGCTGCCCAGGTCCCCTGCTGCTCCGTTTGTGTTCTCGGCTCCAAGAGAGAGTTTGCCAGCGGCCATGGGTACTCTCCATTTGTCTCCTGGCCGCAAACCATGCAGGGGGGTGTGGGAACGTGGTCTCGCCTGGACTTGAGGGCAGGGCTGGTTGTATGTAGGGGGCCGGGGGAGGGGACAGGGACAGGCCACAGGGGGCTCGGGGTCCTTTCCTGTCTGCTTTGGGGTTAGAGGACGGAGTTTCTCCTTGGCGTCTGAGTTTGCGGTCATGCCCTTTGTCCTTTGGGATAGTTGAAGCCACTGGCGCTGTCTGTCCCTTCTGAGTCCATGAGCTGCATTCTCCAGTCATGACACAGAGTGAGGGACCAGGCGGTGTTCCTCCCTGGGACAGACCTCACCTTGGCCACCACTGGATTTGGGCTAGACTTTGGCTAGTGTTTTCAGCTGCTGGGACCCAGGCAACATCACCTGCTTGTATTGAAAGCCACCGTTTAACCATTTCCCTCGAAATTCACATGCACTTCCTAAACTAAGTGCAGTGATGTTGCAGAAAGGGGGATTCCAGGTATTTGGGGGAGCCCGCAGCAAGGGCCTGGCCCCTAGAAGGTGCTTAATAAAGGGTAATCGGTTTTACGAAGACAGCGATGATTGTTCTGGTCCATAAGCCGGAGACCGTGAGGACTAGCTCTGGCCACCCACCAGAAAGGCCTTGCATGCCTTTTCCTCATCCAAGACACTTCTTTTACTTCCTACTTCTTCCGAGGCTGTCTCGCTCTGTCTGCCGTGGCCCTCCGATGGTGTCAGGCTCCACTCCCAGGTGCTCTGCCTGGAAACGTCTGGGTGAGCCTAGATGTCTGCATTTTAGCCAGCTTCTCAAAGAACTTTTCAGGTGCCATGGAAATTAATTGCTGGTGGACATCCCGAGGAGGCCCAGGAGCTGGAAGGTGGGCAGTAGCCGCCCAGCCAGCTGGTCCAGAAGGTTCTTTCGAGAGAACGGTGCCTGGGGGGGAGGGACAGAAGGGAGTGTGAGTGGCGTGGAACAGGCGGTGTTGGGAAGCCCAGCCTCGGAGGCTCCTGAAGGCTCCAAAGGGAGAAAGTTCAGTGCTGGGAGCTAATCACGATAAAAGCCAAACAGCACGCGAGGGAGTGGGATGAAAGTTTAATTACATGGTGTGGCTAAGCTGTAATTATTAATTACTGACAGCAAAAAATAACGTATTGATCAGGGCCTCTTGCTAATTACCACCAGGCCGAGTGTCGTTCTTGCCTGGGGCTCAGCTGGTACGCGTCAAAGCCCCACACAAGAGGGTGCCGGGGGCGTCGCTGCCCTCTCCCGTGGCTCCCTCCCCTGCACCCCTCTCTCCCTCACCCTGTGCTCCCCTTAGCTTCAGCTGGGGAGTCTGGAACATCCTGGCTGTGGCCAGATGGGTGACAGTTTGGTGTCCCTCCTGGCTGCAGGGAAGAGAAGACTCGGGACCCCTACCCAGAGGACGGATCACGATGGCCGCCTGACACCTGCCCCAGAAACCCTCCCTCTCCTGCATTTGTTCGGCAAATAGTTATCGACCGCTGTCTCCCTTACGTCGTCTACTGGAAGGCCAGAGTAGGGGCCAGGAGCCTTGTTCCATCAGGGAAGGGCAGCTGGGAAAGAGGCCAAATCCTTTACAGCACTTCTCTGTTTAAACAGTGCCTGAACGGCCGACTTTAAAATGATGTGTTAAACTGAATATTGGTATGCATTTGACTTTGTACCACAGGACGCAGGCAGGCTATAAGTTAAACAGTGAGGGAATGAACTTGTTCTTTGTCTTGAGGACTAGAATGAATCCGTGCGTCGGACTTGAAAGAAACACGAAAAGTCATCCGGTGTTGTCCTCAGCCCATAAACCTGGGACAAGTGGCCATCCAGTGTCCACTTGTATACCCCTGGTGATGGAGGACTCACTACCTTACAAAGCAACCTGGTTGTTAGTGTCCCCGTGGCTGATTATCCTGGGATTTGGCTGTGGTTAAAGAAGTCCTCTGATTGGCTGGGACACCTCCTCCCCAATCCTTCTGACTCCCTGCCCCTCGGGGAGTCAGGAGCCTGAGCTGGAATTGATGTGGGGTGTTACGGTGCTGCTTGTGGGATTTCCACCCCGGCTCCCCTTGGAGCACACAGCCACAGAGGGCCCTCGAGCTGCCTAAAACGGTGGGAATTAGTCATCATAATTCGGGGCCTTGGGACGCCAATAGCAACAAATGGGTCAGGAGCGACTGCCGGCAGCAGCCCCACTGCCTGTAATGGAAAAGAAAACAAGCCGGTTGCTGAGGCATCCCAGTTCCTCCTCGTGGCCGCCCCCTCTGCTGTCCACATGCTGGGCAGGAGGCAGGGCCAGTGAGCAGTGTCTGTGTCCAGCAAGGGGCCATCTGGGGCTGCTCAGGGGCCTGGCGGGGGCAAGGAGTGGCCTGCACGGCTGGTCTCATCGGACTCCCCAGCCAGGGGTCTGGTCCAGAAAGCCCCTCTCTGAGCCCTCCGGGGGCCCCTCTCCTGCAGGTATCGGCAGGGACCTGGCGGGGGGCCCCTGGCCCCTGCTTCCAGCACTGAGCGACCTTGAGCTGAGACTCTTCTCAACTGCGGAATGTAGAGATGGTTAAAAATCACTCTATCTAATGTGTAGGGTGGGTTATGGGTTGTTTTTTTTTTTTTCTGGATGTTAAATGAGATAATCCTAATCACTTTAAACTGCTCTCAGTAACTGTTCAGTCCTTGTAATGAGTCACCCACACTTCCCAGGTTCCCCCTCCTCTCCAGCATCTCCACCCACTCTGCCCACCACGCGGACCACCTCCCTGCTCCCAGAGCTGCCCGGTCGCTCTCTGGCCTCCTGCTTGGCTCCCGAAGGCCCTGCCATCCGTGCGGCCACGCCCCGTCCTCCCAGATGTCCGAAAGGCCCCTCCTCGTTTCCTTCAGGACTTTCCCCTCCTGTCCCTAATCTGTCCCTCAGCCCGTGCGAACATGGCACCTCCGAGCTTGAACACCCCCCTTCCCTTCTCCGTGGCACTCAGCTTCACCTGATGCATATTGACTTGTTTATCTGTTTGCCGTTGGTCTCTCTCGTGGGGGCACGGCCTTTATTTACAGCTGTAGCCCCCGTTGCTAGGGGCAGCGCCTAATGCAGTGAAGGAGCTCAAGGAGCGGGAAAGAGGGAGTGAAGAATTAGTGAATGAATACTTAGCTCAGGGAGAAAGCCCTTTGTCTTCCGGCCTCTCCTTACTCCTCCAGCTTCCTCTCAGACCAGTTACCCATGCTGATGGGCCCCTCCGTACATCCCATAAGCCCCAGGCCAGGGAGCCCTCATTGTGCTGAGCCCGGCACCCCGAGGATGGGAGCCCTGTCCCGCAGAGATTCCAGCCCAGGCTTGCTTAGAATGGGGTCCTATTGTTCTTGAGCCTGGAGCCCACCTGCTCAGACTCACTCCCCTGCCTCTGGCCCTCCAGCCAAAGCTGCTTCTGGCACCTGCTGCTGGCTAGCGTGACCCATGGGTCCTTACTAAGTCCTTGCCAGCTGCGCTGAACTTTATGAAATTGGGAGGACAGGTTGGGGGTTTGGGGAGCAAGACCCATCCGCACATGGAGACCTCACTTGATACACACAAGAGAGGGAGGAAGACTTGCACCAACAATTAAAAGCCGTGGGCTCAGTCACTTCCCCTTGCAGCCCATTGGCCAGAACTGATCGCATGGTCCTGCTCCGTGGCAAGGGGGCTGGCGGGCGCGGGCTTCCGTGTGCTGGAAGAAGAGACCGGCATCTCAGGGCGCACTGGTGATGTCCAGCATTCCATGACTCTGCGGTCTCTCCAGAAGTGCATGTCACCCAGAGAGTGACTTTACTCTCGACACGGCCGTCCCAAAAGCAGTCCCAAGTTAGCCCCCGCTCTGGGCTCTTCATCTCTGCTTTCCGGGGTTTTTCCTTGAGCTGTTGAGTGGCGTCCAATATCTCGGTTGGTGCCTTGGAATTAGGGTGGCCTGGGTGCAAGCTCTGTCACTTTGTGCTGCCCTGGGCCACTTTGGGTTCAGTCACTAACATTCCCAGCACCCGATTCCTCGTCCATCACGCCAGGGGAGGAGCCTGGAGCCTGGCCTGTCGCAGGCACTCAGCAAGCTAGTGTGACTAGCTGTGCCTCTGTGTTGGCCCCTCCAAAGGGTCTCAAGATAGGCTCTCCAGTTACGCGGAGTTTTCAGATTCCCCTCCCCCTAACCCCCAGCCCTGGGTATCTTTATAACCCACCCACGTCTTCTTTTTGTACTTCTCTTTGTTCCTTCTCTAGTTTTGAACGATCTGGTCTCTTCTCCCCATCCTAGGGTCGCCAGAGAGGAGGCGCACTCACGTTTGGTGTGCAGTTCTGTGTCAGACAGTGTTGGGTGCAGTGTAACCGTTCCCTGCCTCTGCTTTCCGTTGACTCCAACATGTGGGTAAACTGAGGCTCACAGAGACTACCCGCCCAAGGCCTTACAGCTAGGAAGTCAGGATTTGAACCTAGGGCTCTGTGACCCCCAATGCCTGCCATCTTTCCACTCCTTCTGGCTGCCCTTGCCTCCACGGCACCCTTCACTGGTATCATTTGCTGATGAGACGCCCATTCCGTTGGGCTGTCCGAAGACCAGGGTGGCCCAGGGGCGTGGAAGAGCTTGAAAATCACCCTCCGAACTCCTCGTCCTCCTCCTGATACCGCCCGGCCAGGTCCTCACTGGCCCTCAAGTTAGCAGAATATAAGCGGTCAGGATGGGAACCCGGTCCTTTTCTGTGCTTTCCCTGCTGCCCCCTGCCTGTCCCCGGGGAACCTAGAGTCTCCTTAGGGTCACTTGGGGCATTCATGACTAGATGTCAGTGACCAAGCCACAGAAGAGTCTTTTAAACTGAATGGGGTAGGGAAGAGGCGATTAAAGTTTGATGCCATGCAGGAAGCTATTAGTGACCCAGAGCAGTGATGAAATTTTGATGATATGACAATCCTAGGGGGAGGAAATATTATTTGCCATCGTGTAGCCCATGGAGGGAATTCAGCTTCTGGGGCAGGCACAAGTGATACTCAAGGGCCTGCTGGAGCCGGGACCTAGGACCCTGGAGCCCCCCTCCCAGCCCTGCTACCAGGATACCTGGTCCCATAAAGATGCTGGTGGGGAAGGCACTTATGTGGCCCAGAATCTGAGGAATGATCAGAGATCTGGCTGGACCCCTGGATGCTTGGGTTGCCAACCCCAACATGGGAGTCAGTCATGAATCTGCTATAGATGTTCCACTGCCCGCTTTGGGCCACGAGAGCCAATCCAGAATGTGCCATCAGGTGGCCCCAGTGGGACAGTCCCAAGGAGCCCAAAATGTGGATGACTCCCTGGGTGCAAATCCTGCTTGTTATTTACGGTCCGGGTGATCTTGGGTGAGTTAGTTACATAGCCTGTCTGTGCCTCGTTTGCTTCATCTGCAGAGTGGGGAGAACAGGAGTCCTCACCTCGTGGGGTCGTGACAGGGTTTCATAGGATCTGTTGAGTGCGCGGTATTCGGTGTATAGTGAACGCTGAGGAAGTGCTTGTCATTGTCATTATCACCATCTTGGTGTTGGGGACACAGAGTCTGCTCTAGGCCTGCGACTTGACATGGGTCCTGGCCCCAGAGGCCTCTGCCGTCTCTAACTCTCACAGAACTGCTGGTGGTGTCTAAATAGATGCTTTCCAGGGTTTATTTATTCGGTTGAGACGTTTCCTGGCTCCAACTTAAAATGCAATTACACCATGGAGAGCCCACGTATTAAGCTGTTCTTAGCTGTTGAGGCCATAGGGTGAATGTTTTTATTGGACCCTTTCATGAAACCTCAGATTTCTGTGTATAACTTTCACAGACAACT
Organism: Ailurus styani; assembly: GCA_002007465.1. Lineage (NCBI taxonomy): Eukaryota > Metazoa > Chordata > Mammalia > Carnivora > Ailuridae > Ailurus > Ailurus styani. The sequence goes on along the minus strand of LNAC01000098.1, from coordinate 3,869,298 downwards.
GATTTGGCTCCTTACCCCCGTCTTTGAAGGGGTTTGGTCAGAAAGCATTCACATTATTAACGTTGTTCCTCACCGAAGTTCAGAAACGTTCACTTGCCAGGGTCACTCGATGTGTAAGAAAGTGGCAGTGAGTGCGGGTGAGCTGCTTCCTGGGCTGCTGCCATTGGTCTGGTCAGGAGTGGCTCGCCGTACTACTCCTCGATGGGACCACAAACTGTCCAGCTTGGGGGGACAAATTGGGTAGGGGGTACAGGGCGCAGCCTGCGGCGGCCTCGCCTCTCTCTGAGGGATGTCAGACCCCTCCTGGATACCCCGTCTGCTCTCCCACAGGGTCTTAGTCATAGGGCCTAAATATGGAGACCTGTAACGTCAGCCCATCTGGATAGGCCCTTGCCCCCGTGGCTTTGCGCTGTGGTACCGGTGCCAAGCCTCCCAGAGTCTGGCCCTACACGCGGCCCCCGTCTCCCCTCGCCAACCCCCACCCCTCGTGCTCAGCTGCCCTCACCACCCCAAAGCCCTCAGCACCCTGCCCCTCTCTCCCCCGCTCTGCACCCCTTGTTCTCCCCTAGGGTCTGACGGGTAGGACACATCCTCCCAAATGCCTCTGAGCTCTCAGGATGCCGACGGTCCTGATGTCTCATTTGCTACTTTGGCCTTGTCGGTTCTGAATTCTCTTTTCATGTGTGTGTGACTGATTTCTCTAATTATAAACTCCTTGAATTTAGATAATAACCTTCATCAGCAAGGGTAGAGGCATTAGACATAAACTATGTTTCCCAATTAATGAACTTAACCCTTTGAAGAAGGGCGCCGGGGGTAGTCGTAGCGTCAGGGGAAAGGTGACAGGCGTGAGGCTGTGCGGGACGGGGAAGCCAAGACCGATTCTCACTGGCTCTCTCTGGGGCTCTGTGTCCTCACTGGGAAACTCGGGCCCATAAACACAGGGCTTCCCAGCTGTGCAGGGATGGACTTCGGTGGTGGAGGAGGAGGGACACGGGTCCTGGGGGAGCTGGCCGCGAGCCTGATGTGGCCCGCTAGCTGCCTGACCTTTTCCTGCTTTATATTCCGTTTTAAATATATGAAAATTTGCATTCCACTGCATAGTCTGTCTGAATTCTATTTTAACACCAAAAGGGTATTTTAAAGCCCACGGATGCTGCTGGGAGAGATGGTATATCTGCCCCATGGCTCCCTGGACCCCCGGGGATCTAGGTCAAAGCTTGGTTTTGAAAAACTTGAATGATGTTCTATTGGGTCACATCATCTGTTAGATTCCAAGATGCTTTACATATTTCAACCTTTGTGTTTAAACTTTTCTAGAACGTTCTGTAGACATGTGTACTTCCTAAAGCAGTTATGCCCCAAACATAATTGAACCTGGGCCCCCGTAACCACCGCCGGGAATGCTCTGTGGCCGTGCCTTGCAGGGTATGGGTGGAAGTGTGAGGCCATTGGCCCCTCCCTCGGTGACCCTGTTGCCTGAGCAGTCGGAGGTTTCCAGAGGCCTGTCTCCTGGCCTCTCCTTGGACTGTCCCCCCACCGTCCCACTTTTCATCGCCAGCCACCCAGCCCATCGGCCGCATTTTGGGGCTGGACACTGACTGAATGTTCCCTATCTGTTTCAGTCACTCCCTTGAAATCTCTCTTGAGGCTCTTGGGCTTCTGGAAGCTGAAAACATCCATGTGCTCCCAGGCTCCGTTGGGCGGCCCGCCGTCCCCATCGCCGTTCACATGTCCCGTGGCCCTGGCTCAGGCACCCGACACCTAGCACCGCAGAAGCGTTGCTGCTTTGAGACCGTGCCCAGCACTCAGGCCTTCTTGCTCAGTCAACCTCGAAGTCTCCTTCCCACGGGCAGCAGGCTTCTGGCCTCACACGGCTCTCGCTGGCTCGGCCCAGTAGCCCTTGACCTTCCCACTCGGAGCCCCTTCTCCCTGGCCCGGCGGAGCGAATGGAGGCAGGGGGCGGGTTGCGGGCAGGCCGTCGTGAGGCCTGGAGCTGCAAGGAGGGTCGAGGGGTTTTCCTCATTAGCTCTGCCCAGGCTCATTACGGGGCTATGCATCACTGAGTGAAAAATGGCTGTCGTCGGGGTAGCAATAAACACACTGCTGTCAGCGTTGATGTGATGGCACTAATGAACAGAAATCAGCCAGGGCGAGGCGAGGGGAGAGGCTTCTGGCTGTGGCTCCGGGTGGCTGGAGAGCTCTGTCCGCTGCTTGCTGTCCCTGGCCCCAGGAAAACAGAAGCCTGGGCACGAGTGGGAAGAAGAGAGGTGTTGGCATTTAACCCCTTTCTCCGAAGGCTTTGGTGGATGAAGAACCTAGAAGGTGCTGGAAACTTCCAGGCAAAAGGACCATTGTTGGGTCCCAGGGAGTGAGGGGGGTCACAGCCTGGGCCCGGGGCAGAGGCAGGCAGGGCCAGCTGCGTGGACCTCTGTGCTTTTGATAGCTCAGCCCCCCGTGGAGCCCGGGAGGAGCGCACCCGCAGGAAGGCGTGGGGAGAAACACAAGGCCCATTGTCAGCACGCCTCGCCTGCCACCTCGCCCGGAATGCTAGGACTTCTTGTCTGTCCAGGAACTTGGAATATCCAGCCCCAGCGGGCAGGGAGCGGGCCCCCAGGTCCAGCTACTCTGCTGGGGAAGAGCTCAGGGAGCACCGGCTCCTGTGACCCCAGGCCCAGTGTGAGAGCCGAAGCAAAGGCGTGCCTCTGAGATGTGGACACACGGATGGGGGAAGGCGGTGGCCCTGCTTAGGGCCGGGCCTTGGGGCACCTAGGGGTTGAGGGAAGGCCAAATGCCTGGGCCGCTGGGGCCCAGGAGCCCCTTCTCGGGACTCGGGTATAGCCTGTCTCACGGTGGAGGTGAGAGCGTGGTCCAGAGCCGTGGGGCTCACACCGGAGCCTGTGTTCAGTCCCCTGGGAGGGCTTGCCAGAGTGCAGATTCCCGGGCTGCACCCTCCCAGAGCTCCTGATGGGCCAGGTCTGGGTGGGGCCCGGAGTCCAGGGGCCATGGTTTGAGGAGGTCTAGCCTAGAGGTTGGAGGAGAAGTCGGGATGCTCTGATGGTGCCTCTCCTGAGCCATTTCTGCTCTGATGGGCCCTGCCTGCCGCTACCGCAGGGGACCGGTCAGCGGTCAGCCTCCCGCACGGCCGCACACACAAGAGGTGCGCGACCCCTGCTCCTTCCTTTCTCCCTTCCTCACCGCCAGAAGCTGCTCTCAATGTTCTTCCTTAAAAAAGACAGCAACAAAAGGCCAGCCCAGGGGCCTCCTTTCTGGAAGACGAAGGGCGGGCAGTGAAGTTATCAGTGACTTTTGCTGGATGCTCCCATGTAACCGTAGTGTGTCTGTGGGTAACAGAAGCCTCGAACCTCAGTTTGCTCATCAAGCATTTTCTAAGGACCTCCTGTGCACCAGGCACAGTGCCTGGGATCCAGCGAAGGCCATGGCAGTTCCCTGCTCTCAGACCATTCACGGTCAAGGGAGGCATAAAGCCTGTGGCCACTAATACAGGACAGTGTGGAAGGTGCTAAGTGTCGGTGCAGCCATTGGACCAGGGCCCCAGTGGGGTGACCAGAGACTGCTGCTCCAGAGGAGGTGACCTTGAAGGTCTTACAGGGTGGGAGGAGCCCCCATCTTCCTTGGGGGACCCCGGGGGCTTTGTGCATCAGAAACTGCACACACATAAAGAGTATGTAACTGGATCTTTTTGACACATGTATAATTTGTAAAATCACCACCAAAATCAAGGTTAACGGACAGATGCATCATCACCCAAAGTTCCCTTGTGTCCTTAGCAATCCCTCTGAGCCCTGTAGAGATCTTTTTTCCCCCTAACGTGTATCTAATTGTTTGAACGTCATTTTCTGACAACTTCCCATTCAGCACCGAGTTATCTCTGCACCTTTGTTGAAAATCAGTAGCCCATAGACGTGTGGATCTGTTTCTGGACACCATATTCTGGTTTATTTCTCTGTTTATCTTTATACCACCCCTACACTATCGCGTTTCCTGTTGCTTTAGGATAAGTCCCAAAACCCGGTTGTGTCTGCTCTCTGATTTTGTTCTTTTTCAGAATTGCTTGGTTAGTCTAGATCCTTGACGGTTCCATCTGAATTTTTGAACCAGCTTGTCTGTCTTTAGAATCAGTTTATGCATTTTAGAATCAGATTTTTTTCCCCAAAAAATCCACCGAGATTTCCGATTGAGATCGCACTGATGAAACAGATCAACGTGAAGAGCGTTGACTCCCTGACCAAGTCGAGTCCTCTGGCCCATCGTGGGGATTTTTGCTCTGTTCTGTAGCTCTTTGGTGTCTCTCAGCAGCGTTTTGTGGACTTCAGAGTACAGGTTCTGTACGTTCATCAGATTTATCCTTAAGTATTTCCTGTTTTTGATGCGATTGTAAATGTTCTTTTTTATTTCAGCTCGCAGTTGTTTGTCTGCAGGCTAGAGAAAGGCAGTTGATTTGACCATGTTGATCTTGCACTCTTTGACTTGGTCCGACTAAAGGATTAGTTTTAGTGACTTTTTCTGTAGATGCCATTGGATTTTCTACATAGATGACTGGGTTTTCTCTGAATGCAGGCAGTATAACTTCTTTTCCAACCTGGATCCCTTTTTTTGTTCTTCTTCTTGACCTGGTGCACTGACTGGAACCTCCATTTTCATCCTTTTCTGTTGCTAAGCCGGCTCACAGGCAGCAGGTGCACACCTTGGAGGTGGCTGACCACTGAGGTCGGACTGTGCTCGGCCACATTCTCCAGTGGCCTCCTCACACGTGGCCCCAATCCCGAGGGTACTTCTACTCAGGGGCACACACATTCATTGGCATCATCCGTCTCGTACAAGCTGTGCAAGCTTCAGCAACGGAACAGCAGACAAAGGCACAGTGACTCTCCTGCCCGTCCACATCGGAGATGAGTGTATGCATTTGGAGAGTGTGGCCTTCCCCCCATACACCTCCTCAGCCTTGGGTTGGTGAGCTCCAACCATAGGGGAACTCCAAGAACCACTATGGTCAGATTACAAAGGGCTCTTCATTTTTTGTAGAGGAGGACATGAGTCCAAGAGAGCCAAGTGAGCTTAGGAGCTTAGGATTTCATATCCCCATCACAGGCTGCATTTATTTGGTGGCTCTTTGGTTTTCAGTTGAGCAGAGTGGTGGGCCACGAGTCAGCCCCAGCGCTGTGGATTTGGGAGAGGGGCCACCTGCTCACCTTTCCTCTATATGCCCCAGGGTGTCTCCGGAGCATGGGTGTTTGAATAGCCCTTTGCAGGGCTGGGACTCAGGGAGGCAACACAGATGGCCCTGGCCATGCCCCTCCCTCTCCTTTTCTTCCAGGGACCTCCGATTGCTGGTTTAGGCACCAAGCTCCCAGGCCCAGCCCCAAGAGGCTCAACTTAGGCTCTTGTCTGCTACCCCAGCTTCTAGCCCCAGACACTTGAGGTCATGAGTGCAGTGGGTTTGGGGTGGGGGGGAGCCTGCCACTGACTCTGGACAATTAGCTTTTGTGTAATAAGAGCTCCCCCGGACCAACTCTTTTTCTGGAGCCAGACGTCCTTCTAAATGCTTTACATGGATCGTCTGGTCCTGTCCACGAGCCTCCTCTCTTTCTCCTGCTTCCCCGCTAACTGCAGGTGACATGAACAGCCTGGCCCCCTTTCCACGGCGGGCCCCGAGTCTGGTCTAGCTCGGGCCCCTTCTAGGCTAAATGAATTTGGCCAAATTACTTAACTTTCCTGAGCCTCGTTTTCGCCTTCTGTTCAGTGTGGACTTAAATACTAACAAGACTCCCTCACACTCACGGGGCTGTTGGGAAGCTCTCCGGAGACAGTACGTGGGGGGCAGAGCTCACACAGACCCCGGCGGCTGGAGGATTACTGTGAGGGTCACAGGGGCTCCCGCACCATCCCCGTCTCCCCAGCCCGGCCGCCACCGGCGCCCGGCCCAGGGGCCAAAGACTGTGCCCGCCTGTCACAGCGCTGCCCGCGACCCCGCGTTCATCCCCCTGCATCGGCCTCCCCGGGGACCCCAGGTGCTTGCCCCATGGAACAGGGCGCCCCAAACTCGGCCCGCGTGGAAGGAGGTGTGGCTGGAAGGGACGCGGTCCTTCCTGTGTGCGCGTTGTCATCATCGTCCCATGTCTGAGCTGAAGATGTCAATTATGAGACACATCATTATTTTACGTGCTATTAAGAAGGAAGAAAATACTGCCATTTAATCTGCCATAAGGTGCGTTCTGACTGCAGAGATGTAAAAATGCATTCGGAATCCAGAGAGTGGCCAACAGTGCTGTTCACAGAGCGCTCAGCCCCCGCCAGGCTCCGCTCAGGGGGCCTGGGTTTATGAACGCGTTCGTTCAACCCCCACGAGCTTGGCTTCCACCGTCCCCTCGGCCACCAAAGGCTGGGGGAGGGGATTCTGAAAGTGTCGGGGTCACAGCCATTCCCCGGAGATCCCGGCCTCTGGCCGGCGCTGGCTCCCGCCGGTTGGGCCCAGGAAGGGCAAGACAGAGAGAGGCTGAGGGGTTTCTTCCGTCCCTTCTGTCCCCAGCCCCGGGGGCCCCCATCCCTGTCTTCCTGGAATGTGCTGGGCCCTGGAAGCCTCTCTGCCTGTCGCGCCCCAGCCTCCACATTCCTTCCCCAGTGCTGCCTGGTGCCAGCACCTGTCTCCCGGGGGACAGCGGCCCCAGAGGAATGAATGTCTGCTCTTGGTTCCTCACCAGGCCTCCCCTCCGAGCCGGGACTTCCGGGCCAGGCCAGAGCTTCTGAATCAACTCCGCTTGGCTCTTCTCTTCTTTGGCCGACCCTGAAAGCCAAGCCGAGGGCTTGCCTCTCATTACATGAAGACCCTGCGACAGGCTGGCACAGCCGAGCACCCTGCATCCGCCCAGCCCTCAGGCTTTGGGCGCTGTTGGGGGTGGTTTCCTTAGAGAGGCCAAGGCCCTAAAGACAGCTGGCCTCTCTCCTCCGTCCGCAGCCCCGGCCAACTTGTTTGTCTGTCACCGCAGACAGAGAGGACACAGAAGCTAGTCGAGGCCCCTCTCAGGCACCGTTCTGGGCTGTTACTTTCTTGGCCCTTAGAAGGTCCTGCCTCTCTGGAAGCTTCCATGTGTGCCCCAGGCCCTCGGGCTCCGGCCTGCCCGGCCACACTCAGCTCTGTCTCAGTCCGTGCTGCCCCGTGACCACACCAGAGAGCAGCTGGGAAATAGGGAGCAGCCGGGCACGGTCTCTAACCCATTGGCGGGATGGGTGATGTAATTTGGGGGGTGTAGTTTGGCTGGGGGAGGAGAGGGGGTATGACCCTCGAAGTGTGGGTCCCTCACCCAGGAGACTGGCCCTGCCCGCTGGTCAGACCCGTAAGGGATTCCCCTCCTTCCCCTGGCCTCGGATTCCCGGTCTGTAACAGCGGAGTCCACCCACCTAGGATCCTGTTTCCCTCCTGCTGTCTTCCCTGGGCCCCCACTCCCTCTCGTTGGGCCAGAGAGGCCAGGGCTCCCTCGTCTCAGGCCCTGGGGGTAAGCCAGGGTGAGGCGGAATGGTGAGCGAGCACAGAAACTGCTCTGTGAAGTGGGCCAGCTCCGTCTGGGAGATTGTCTCCAACATCGCGGGCAGGAGAACGGAGGGGAGGGCTCTGGAACTCAGCCCCTCCGCAGTCTCCGGGGCCTGCTTGTCTGGTCCTGCCTGGTATGCACTGTTCTTGCGTCCTCTGCCTCCTGATCCCAGGGAAGCCGTGTACGACAGGCAACGGTTTTCAAAGCCGGAGCACACATTGGCTGGAGTCCTGGCCCTGCTGCCAAAAGCCCTCCCAACCTCAGTTCCCCCATCTGTAAAATGGGGCAACCATAGGTATGGCCCAGAAGACATCAGTCCCCCAAGTCCACTTTCCTCCTTCCCTGTCGACTCTTCGAGGGAGGTCAGGAAGGTCCTTCTGCAACATTGGGTGGCTGCTCCATCCTTGCTCTGCAGTGGCCCAGGTCACCTGGCATATAGCAGGTGCTCAGTAAACACTGGTGACTGTTAACCATTAACACGAGCGCCACCACTGTTGGGGTCGTGTCTTCCCCGGGGTAAAGCCAAGTTCATTCTGGGCTTTGGGATGCACCCGTGCTTTGAGGGGACCTTCCACCGCTCGGAGTTGGTTAGAAATGCAGACTCTCAGGCCCTGCCCCAGAGCTGAAGAGTCGGGATCCCCTGGGAACGTGTCCCAGGTTGATGTTTGGGACGCGCTGGCACTCCTTTGCTGCCGATGCTGTCTCGGGTCGATTTCAGAGGACACAGGCCCTCCCCAAAGATGTGCTGTGGGTTCCAGCCGCTTCCGTGGCGCGTGTGCGGAGAAGTTGCAGGTTGCCTGAAGCCGGTCGCTTTTGGATCCCCATTCTCCACACTCAGAGGGCAGATGGGCCTGGGAAGGATCTGGGGCCTGGGCTCACCCACCCAGCCCTCCTCCTGGAAGAGCCATCCAGAGGCCCTCCTTTGTTAATGGTCCGCCTGTACAGGAAGGAGAGCATGGAATCACCCCCTTAAATAAACGAAACTGAGAATTCTCCGGGGGACGGTACGGGAGCCCCCCTGTGGGAGCTCATCCCTCATTTAAGGCTCTTCTCTACACCGCAGGGATTCATTAAACTTCATGGAAGAGCACAGAGCGCCTGACCCCTAGGCGAGAGGGAGCTGAGAAGTCGGGGTGTGGGAGGAGGGTGGGGTGCAATGGAGTTGACCCTGCAAAGCCCTCTCTCCTCACCCCTGCTTTTACAGAGCAGAGAGGGAACTGAACTGGGTGAGGGTGTGGTCTTACTTCCTCGGTCCCTCCTCCCTCTCCAGCTCTGTGGCTCTCCAGGGGGATGGCAGGGCACCCTCCCTCCTTCCCGCCTTGTCCTGCTTTGGGCCCCGGGCACAGTGGGCTGGGGTTCCCTATTCCTCCACTCAGTGGATTAACGGGGCTTCCAGCAGTTTAGCCAAGAGAGAACCATGGAGAACTCAGGTTGTAGATAAGAGATAGGCCTCCTTGGCTATAGGTGAGCCACCCAGCCTCTCTGAGCCTCAGTTTCCCTCCCTGTAGATTGGGGGTGGCAGTACTTGCTTCTTGACGGTGTTGGGAAGATTACACAGGTTGTTTTTTGTAAGGCTCTCGGAAGAGCTTCTGGTGTATAGTTGCTACCACGTAAGTGTTTGTTAAGTAAATCAAAATGAAATAGGAAGCAATAATCAAGTGAGGAAGAGATGCCTTCCCCCGGAGGGAGGCAGGAAGGATTTTGCGGAAGATGGAGGGTTTGCACTGGGAGCATAAAGATGCATGCTAATTGGGAGGCGGGCCTGCCTGCTCCGAAGGAGAGTTCCAGGCGGAGGGCCCTGCCAGGGCAAAGGCCTAGAGGTGGACCATTAGTCAAACGTAGCAGGGTCGGGTCCCTGCTCCCTTTCCCGGGAATGACAAGGGAGAAGCACATCCATGGTCAAGGCCCTTGAATTTCAAGCTCAGGACTTCGGAGTTCAGGGTCCCAAACGCCGAAGGCCAGAGCCAGCAGCCTCCCTGCCAGAGGGGTGCCCATGCTCTTGGGCCATCCTAGATCCAAGAGATCCCTGAGAAGCTGGTCCTTCTAGGGCCCTTGTCCCATGGGAGGAGAGGGTGAAACACGGGAAGACAGGACCATGTCTCCCTACTTTGTCCGGGTGTCCTTTGCCAGTCACCTCCCCCACCAGGGGTTGAAATGGCAGGATTTCAGCCTCGGCATCTGTCACAGCGCTCTCTGCCTCCCTCTGCTCCAGGGAAGAAGAGGAAAAAGACCGAGAATGGTTACTTTCCTTCCTGAGCAAAGAGGACCTGTCCTAGCCGTAGACACAGCCCTGGTTTCTGTAATCCAGAGGGATTGATTGCTGCAGGTCAAGGGGGAACTGTGGAAGGGGTAGAGCCCTGTGCATCTGGCTGGGGGAGTCAGCCTCAATATGCACATGGAGACGGTGGGGGAAAGAGGGAGGGTCCTGGGGCCCCTTTCCAGTGCATTGCTGACTTTTGGACAACCCAGCAATGAAAGGGTTTTTCCCCCCCTCTAATCGACCTCTCTGTTCGGCAGAGAGAAAAGCATTTCATGGCCGTGGCCGAGCAGAAATGAAACTGGGAAAAGCTTTCTGAAGTTTGGAAATTTGGAGCACAGCATCCCCTGTACACTGTAGGGTGAGGGCAGTGGGAGGCTGACTCCAGAGCACATGTGGCTTGGTCCCCCAGGGCTGTGCTGAGCCCTTCTCCTTGTTCTGTTTCTGGGACACACAAACAGGCATCGCCGAGAAGGGGACATGAAATCCTCTGTCCCCTTTATCTTTATCTTTGGTTTTCAGAAGTTTGACTATGCTGTGTCTAGGCATGGTTTTATTTGCTTTGTATTTATCCTGCTTGGGGTGCACTGACCCTCTAGCACATTTATGTCTTTCACCAAATCTGGGAAAATGTCTGCCACTCTTTCTTCAAATATGTTCATTCAGCCCCATTCTCTCTTTTCTCTCCTTCTGGGACGTCAGTCTAACACCTGTGCGAGATGTGTTAATACTGCCCCAACGGGAGGCTCTGTTCACGTTTTCCATCTTTTTTTCTTTCTGTTCTTCAGATTGAATAATTTCTCTAGTTCTGGTTTTTTTTGTTTTGTTTTGTTTTTTGTTTTTTGTTTTTGACAGAGAGAGAGATCACAAGTAGGCAGAGAGGCAAGCAGAGAGAGAGGGGGAAACAGGCTCTCTCCACTGAGCAGAGAGCCCGACACAGGGCCTGATACCAGGACCCCGAGATCATGACCTCAGCCGAAGGCAGAGGCTTAACCCACTGAACCACCCAGGCGCCCCTCTAGTTCTGTTTTCAAGCTCACTATTTCCTCTGTTGTCTCTATTCCACTTCCAAGCCCGTCCATTTTAAATTTTCATTTTTTTTTAAGATTTTATTTATTTATTAGAGAGAGAGCACAAGCGGGGAGGAGGAGCCAAGGGAGAGGGAGAAGCAGACTCCCCGCTGAGCAGGAAGCCCAATGTGGGACTTGACTCCAGGACCCTGGGATCATGACCTGAGTTGGAGGAAGCCATTTAACCAACCGAGCCACCCAGGTGCCTATCATATGTTTTATTTTTTGACTCCAAGATTTCCATATGACTTTATATATTCTAAAAATATACTGTATTATTTTCTAGCTCTCTGAAGATTTGTAGTCTTTTCATCTGCTAAGAGTGTATTGTCATGGATCTCAGTGAGAATTGTTCTAGCAGCTACTTTACGACCAATACCAGCTAATTGCAACATGTGGTCATTTCAGGGTCAGTCTCTGTTGATTATCTTTGATCTTGAGTGTAGGTTGTATTTTCCTGGCTCTTTGTGTGGTAATTTTGGAATGTATCCTGGGCATTGTAATTTTTAAGTTACAGAGAACCTGGATTGTGTTATATTTCTTCAAAGAGTGTTGATTTTACTTTTGCTTTGTTGGGAATGAACTTAAGTCCCCCCACCACCCCCATCCAGGGCAGTAGCTCAAATAACCATTCAGTTCTTCTGTCTTCAGCTAGGTTACTTGCATTCTGCCCTGGGTGTGCATGGCTCATGGGTCAGAGCTCAGGGCAGAGCCTCTACACGGAATTTGGGGTTTTTCCTTCATCTTTCTCCTTCCCAGGATTCACCCCTCACTTTCCATTGGCTGTGGTCGCCCCTTATTCTCTATTGTTCAGACCAAAAAGACTCTGAGTTTTCTATTGGAGTTCACATGATGTAAAATGAACCATTTTAAAGTGAATAATTTAGTGGCATTTCTGGTACCTTCACTTTGTTGTGCGACTACCACCTCTGAGTTTCAAAAGATTGTCATCATCACAAAAGGAAACACTATACCCACTGAGCAGTTGCTCTCTGTTTCCCCTCCCTCTAGCCTCTGGCAACCATCAGTCACCAATCTGTATCTAGAAATCTACCTATTCTGGGTTTTTCAGATAAATGGAGTCATACACTGTAGATCTTTTGTGTCTGGCTTCTTTCACTGGGCATAATGTTTTTTGAGGTTCATTGAATGTTGTAGTATGTACTTGTACTTCATTCCTTTCTAAGTCTGCATAATGTTCTACTGCATGTATACTCATCTGTTTGTCCATTTGTAAGGGATGTGTGGGCTGTTTTTGCCTTTTAGCTATTGTGAACAGTGCTATGAATCTGTGTGTACTTGTATTTGTTCAGATATCTGTTCTCAGTTCTTTCAGTGGAGTGGAATTGCTGGGTCATACCGTAATTCTATGTTTAACTTTCTAAGAAACTGACAAACTGTTTTCATTTTACACTCTCACCGCAAGGTACAGGGGTTCCAATTTCTTCACATCCTTACCAACAATTATATTCTGTTTGTTTGATTATTTGTTTCATTTGTTTAATTAATTTAATTACAGCTCTCTTAGTGAAGTGACACCTCACTGTAGTTTTAATTTGCATTTCCCTGATGAGTAACGTTGACCATCATTGTAGGTGTTTGTTGGCCATTTGTATGTCTTCTCCGGAGAAATTTCTATTCAAGTTCTTTGTGCATTTTTAAAAATATTTTATTAATATTTAGAGAAAGAGAACATGCACGAGTGATGGGAGGGTCGGAGGGAGAGAAAGAGAATCTTGATCAGGCTTCTCACCGAGCCACCCCTGCACGGGGCTTAATCTCCCAACCCTGAGACCATGATCTGAGCCAAAAACAAGAGTCAGACACTTAATTGACTGAGCCACCCAGGTGACCCCCATTGTGCATTTTTTAATCGTATTGTCGAGTTGTTAAGTGTTCTTTATATATTCTGCATACTAGACCCTTGTCAGATAAATGATTTGCAGATATTTTCTCCCATTCTACGAGATTTCCACTTTCTTGATAAGATCCTTTGATGCACAAAAGGTTTTGATTTTGTTGAACTTCAACCTATTTTTCCTTATGGTGTCACATCTAAGAATCTACTGCTAAATCCAAGATTATGAAGATTTAACTCTGTGCTTTTTCCGAAGAGTTTTATGGTTTGGCTCTTATATTTAGGTCTTATATTTTAGGCTCTCATATTTAAATTTTATGTCAATTTTGGTATACGGCATGGTGTAGGAGTTCAACTTCATTCTTCTGCTTGTGAATATCTAGTTGCCTTGACACCATTTGTTGAAGAGACATTTTTTCCCATTGAGTGTTCTTGGCAGTCTTGTCACTGGGCCATGGACGTACGGATTTAATTCTTACCACTTCAGTTCCGTTGGTCTCTGTGTCTGTCCTTACTGTTTTGATGCCTGTAGCTTTGTTCTGTGGGGGCTTGAGCTGTCTGTGAGGTGCCAACTTCAGCCTGCCCTCAAGTTGAAAGCCATAAAAAACCCAGGAAACTCACTGCGCCAGGTGCTTCTTCCATGTATCACAGCCTGTCCAGAATCTGCCCACTTTGATTCACTCTCCCGGGCCTTCAGGTAGTTGGTTTCCATGGATGCCTTCCAGACTTCGTTGTTGTCAGCTGTGGGACGAGTGCTCCGGCCACAGTCTACTTGGCTGATGCCAGAAGCAGGATCTCTTCTCACCTGTCTTTTTCTTACCATTACTTTCCTCGGCTTTTAGTGACAATGGCAGAAGAGACGAAGAATGGGAAGGTCCCTGCCCAGGAGAAGATTTCTTGCTTGGCCCGTGTCCCCTGGAACATGAGTGTAGAGGCGAGGTGGGGAGATTGCGTTCCTTATGCACCTGCTGCCCCATTCCTGGGCATGAAGTGGGTTGTAGATGTTGGAGAGAAATGCCCTGTGTGTTCAGAGGACAGAGGCGAAGGCTCCTCCTTGTTCCTTTCCTGTCTCAGCTCTGTGCTGTGCACACGGTAGGCTTTCAGAAGCCCCTCACTGTACAGTTAAGCGTGTGTGACTCTAGCAAGGGCAGAGCAGCGATGTTTTCATGCTTCCTGCTGGCTCCGCAGCCGCCCGGATTGGCCTACTCCTGCCCGCCAGGAGGATCTTGTTCTGGACCAACAGACACATCGACCTCTCCCTTTTCCACAGGCAGAGGCAAGTTGGCATGACTATCCATTTCTGCCCCCAGCCAGAAGCAAACCTTTAAATGTGGCCGGGCAAAGGTAGGGGGTAATGAAGAGGGGGCATACCTAAGTATCCAAATTGCGTCATTGGCAGACTAATGAATAGGTCTCCTTAGCAAATTACCATTTTCCCTACTTGCAGGTGAGGGAACCTGCTTATTGGATCAAGGTCTCCCCGGTCTGCCTTGGATTAAACTAACCACCACTCTGTCCCTTGGCGGGCTTCGCTCCCTGACCCACCACATTCCACGGGGCTCGGTGGCTTCTTGGCATGCTGGGCTCCGTCTAGCGGATCACTCTCCAGAGAGCGGTTTGCCCGGGTTAGGACTTGTTTCTCTTCGTTCTGTTTTGTCCTGGCCATTTCGATCTCGATGGTTTCTCCAAACAGGGTTGTTTGTTAGCTTGTTTTCTTTCTTTCCTACAGCCCTGCCCAGAGGCAGGGGGATGGACGAGATGACTTCTGGAGGCCTTTTCAGGCTCCCTGTCCTCTCCTGGAGACGCATCAAGAATTCTTTACTTAATGGGCACAAAGTGCTTTGAAAACAAACTGTTAAGTGGCATCGAGGACGGGCTCACTAATTATTTATGATTTCAGAAGAGCTGGTTAATTCACCAGGAGGAGGAGTTCCGTTGCCAGGGACGGTAAGTCATTCAGGAGAACAATACAAATAGTGGAGATGACCCCCGCCCCCCAAGCTGCCAGTCGCCCGGAGACCAGCCCAGCTGGACCGGGGAGCCCTCTGCAGCCGGGTGCACAAGGTCTCCAGGTGGCGTTACCTGGGACCTTCCTCCCCACTTGGCCTGGACTTTGAAACCAGAGCCAGGAGCCAGAAGGGACCCCGGGGTTTCATCCCTTTGCCTCAGAGCAGGACTGAGTTCAAATGATCCTGGTCCCTTGAAAACTCCCCGGAGAAAAGCCCCTCCAGCAGCTCCCTGGGCGAGTATCAGAAAGGCGACCAGGTCCCCGGTGCGTGCCCGAGACTCACTGCTGAGGTCTCTCCGGGCCCTCTGCAGCCCTCCGCCTCCTCCCGGGGGTGCAAGGCCAGCTGTCTTGCCCACCCCCACCCGCGAGGCTGCTCAGGCTCCAGGCATCCGTGCCTGCCTTCCAGAACTGTGCAAAGCCCCTTTCTCTGCACCCTGCCCGCCCTGCCCGCCCCCTCCATTCTCAGCTGTCCCCACTTGAGAAAGTCCCCCCTCGCCCCCTACTGTCCTGAGCCTTGGAATCTGAGCCCTTCCTGGGGCGTCCCATCCCGTCCTGTCCCCTCGGAGGCCTGGAAGGACACTGCCTTGCCCATGCCCCCGGCTGAGCATCTTTTTAAGGACTGGGTCGAGGAAGAAAGGGGTTGCGTATCCTTGCGACTACCTATTTTTCTGCCCAAAAGAGCTATCCTTCCAGACTAGTTCGTTTCTTATCTTCCTTCTTTTATACCATCTTGGAACGTTAATTTTTCCCAGCAGCAAACACCCACGACTGAGACTCCGTTACTCTTAGAAAAAGGATCGCCTGCCACGTGGTAACTCAGCCTGGAGGACGGAACCAAACCAAACCAAACCAAGACGAGTGCGTGCTCAGGGCTGAAAATTACAGGCCAGGGCCGCAGGAGGCGGCTGGTCAGCCTGCCCAAGTGAAATGAAGTCATGCTGGCCAAGCTCTTTCCGTTCTCCCTCCCGAGCTGGCGTGGGTGCGCGCCCCGCTGAGCCGGGCCCCGAGGGCTGGGCGCCAGGGCCCCGGGAGGCTGCCGGCCCAGGAGGGAAGGGGCCGCACGAGGCAGGGAAGCAGCGCCGGGAAGCCCGGGCAGCAGAGCGCGGGCTTTGTGGTGTCCTGGGCGTGCTTTGCAAGGGCACATCCGAGTGGCTTGCCTTTCTGGTGCCTTCGTAGCATTCCGGGAGCGAGGCAGGGCCGTGTCCACCACCGGACTGCGTGCCTGCTCCGTGTGGTCCGCGGGCTGGGGCGCGGAGGGAAGGAGGGTGTGTGTACATGTGTGTCCGTGTGTAGGCATGTGGGGGCATGGGTGTATATCCCGTGGGTGTGCCTGTGTGGTGTGCACGTGTGTGTGCATGCACGTGTGTGTAGACGTATGCACACGCGCGCGCGTGTGTGTTTTGTTTATTTCACATGACCGTGGCTTTGAAACGGGGCTTCTGAAGGGCGGCCTGACCACCTTGCCCACTACCCTGTCTTCTCCCATCCTGGTGTCACTGAGCTACTGTGCTGGGAGCTTTACTCCAGACCCACCCCCCACAGCCACTGAGGAGGCCCTGGGGTCACGGGTGGCGGACAGAGTGACCTGGAGGAAGGGGCAGAGCCTGGGGAGAGTCCTCTTCCCTCGGTGAACAGCACAGATGCAGGGGATCTGCCCCGTCCCCTAACATGCTCTGAGTGTTCTGCGGAGGGCCGAGTTCTGCAAAGACACCTGGAAAGATTTTGCCCCGCAGGAGCATATGGTCTGCGTGGACTCTGGCTTGTGGTGAGGAAGGCGTCCTGGCAGTGGGCACTGGTGGATTGTGAGGCCCTGGGCCTCGGCTCTGCTCTGCCAGAGACCAACTCAGGGGACTCAGACAAGTGACTTTCCTCCTGCGGCCCCAGATTTGTCCTTTACAACAGAGCGTGTGACGTCAGTGATTTTTAAGGCTTTCTTCTTGCTTTATCTTTCTGAGATTCTCAGTAGAATCCCACGCCACTAGGTCAACAGTTATAATGCTTATCAAGTATGTTCTCAGTATGTGCCAGGCACGGTTCCAGGAGCTAGAGAAATACATATGAGAGCAAGAATCATAGCGATGAGGGAGGTGGCCAGTAAATCGAGCACTCACCCCATGTCAGGCAAGACTCGAACATTTGACGTCCAGCTTCTATGACCCTGTTTCCAAGACGCTACAATAGGCCTTGTGGTCCCTGAGCTCGTCTGGCCTCAATTCATAGTCTAGTCTGGGGGGGGGGGGACCAGGTATGCCCAGGTAAATCCCATCAGATGTTTTATTCGGGTGGTAAGAGAGATGCATCAGAGTGGCCTTCAGGAGAACCCCATGGCCCATGGTCGGATAGGAAAGCTTACCAGAGGTATGAGACCTCTGGAGTGAGGTGGCATAGGAACCAGACAGTCGAGGGAAGGTGGCCAGGCCTGTAGAACTGGGCAGAGGCCTGCAGGCTGGGGTGGCTGTGGCTCCTGGGCCTGGGAAACTCCAGGCAGTTGAATCTGTAAAGCACAGGGCGGAGGGGCGGGAGGGAAGAGTGGGGAAGGGCAGAGGCTGACCTGGAGGCCTTTCTGGGAGCACTGGGCTTTATCTTCTGCGCCTTGTGTGCCAGAGGGTGGGGAGGCAGTGGTTTATCTTTCGTTTTGGTTTTAATCGCTGGATCTGTGTGCTGCACTGGGGAGAGTAAATGAAGTTAAGGTCTCTTTGCTTCTCAGAGACCCCTCCGCAGTGCCCTCACTTTCAGAAGGTAGCTGAAGCGTCGGTAATTCCTTCCCTGGGGATTCCGAGGTTTCCCCGCCCCCACCTTCCGCCCCCCTCCCCCTTCTCAGGGGGACTAGGTTGATGCATCCCATCCCTGTCCTGCTGTGGGCCCAAAATAGAAGGAAAGGTGGGGCAGCTGGCAGGGGGACCTGGCCCGAGATGCCATTGGATGGGGGTTGGCTGGCCAACAAAAGGGTCCTGGACAGGGTGATGGATGGAGGAGCACATGCCAGTGGGGGAGGGGCCAGCGGGTGGGGGTGGGGCCGCACAATGGCTCCGATTTCAGAAACCTGCCTCCCAAATGCTTGCAAACAGCTGACAGCCATGGAAAGCGGATGAAATGGGATTAGAACATCCTTTCCAAAGAGAGCACCGACTGCAGAGCGTGACAATACGGTCCCTGTCCTGCTGGCTTCACGGCTAATTCCTCCAATCTCGAACCATCTCCCTCCAGGGGCCCGGGGCCAGGGGCAGGGGGAGGTGAGCAGGAGACTCACTGGCGTCTCCAGGGAGACAGGCTGGGGGAGTAGGTGACTCCAGAAGTCAGCCTGTGCATCTCCCTGCCCCCGCCGAGCTGTGGGACCATGGAGATCTTTTTTAGGGGAAACCAGTCTTAGAAAGGCCCTTCTGTGCCTCAGTGTTTTCATCTACAAAATGGTTTTCACCTAGAAGGATATTTCCTACACACTAGGGTTAGTGGAAGACCAGAGAACATGGAGCACAGAGCCTGATCTGTAATAAGCATCCTGCGTCCACTGCTTCTGTTACTATTTGTCTAGCTAGGCCTCTGGGCTCCCCCCCTGCCTTGTGCACAGCTCTGCACCCCCAGTTCAGGAGTCAGGCTGGAGCGTGGGGCTTGACCCCCGAGCTGGGGGTGCGGGTCCCCCCTGGGCCAGCTCCCAGCCCTGCGCTGCTGCTGGTGGATACTTGTGTTTATCTTCCCTGCTTGAAGAGCCTGCAGCCGGGGTGAAAGGCATTGATGTTTATTTTGATAACGACTCTTCAATGCGTTTGCAAACTAATAAAATCAACTCATTAGGCTGCATGTTTAATTCACAACTGTACTGTGGGGAGACTTCCCTGGTGGCTGCTGGGTAACACTGGCTCCCTCCTGAGACGGGGAAAGTGTGCGGTATTTAAACTCTCCGTGACCGGCCGCTCGTGTTGGGGTCCTGCTCCCCGCTGCCCCTGAGAGGGACAGTGGAAGACCGGGTCCTGAGGACCCCAGTCATGCCTGGGGATGCCTTCACCCATGCCCGGGGCTCTGGGGCTGCTCTGTCTGCGTGGCCATAGCTGGTGGGAGCAGGGGAGAGGTTGGCGGAACTGCCCCAGAGCAAGCAGGGACTTGGTCCCAGTGAGAGGGGTGTGGAATGCTAGTGGGTCCCCAGAGCTGGAGTGGGGACAGGAGAGCCCCTTTCTGAGCTCTGACAACATGCAGAAGGTTGCCGGAGGCTTTCCTGTCCTGCACCTCGGCGGAGGCAGCAGACAGCCCAGTGAGGGGTGGTATGGGGACCAAGGCTTTGTAGGTGGGGAAACTGAGGCTCAGAGAGCCTTCGGCAATTCACACAAGCTCTCACAACTGCCCAGCACGCTGCAGGGCCAGATCTCAGGCTCAGGCCTCAGGAACTCTATGCTTGTCCCACTGACCATGGGAGTAGTGGCCTTGGGGGGACTGGTATTGGGTCCCTCAAAGGCACTTGTCCCAGGTCTTTGCCCTTCTACAGTGTCAGGGGGCAGAGAGAGAGAGAGAGAGACAGAGACGATCTGCATCCACCTTCTCGGGCGCTGAGTGCAGGGGGAAGAGGCTGGGAGAGAGCCGGAAGTTTAACTCCACTCCTGCGCATCTGCCTCCGACCCATGACCCTGGGCCGCAGGACAGCTGCTCTGAGCCAGCAGGACCGCCACGTTCGTTTGAGCACGATTACTGGGATTTCTGGTAAAATGTAATTTCTCTCTGTGCAGAAAACACGGAATTGAGACCTGTCTCTGATTTCACCTCTTTGGAGCGTTTTCCCCACAATTCTGACAGATCCTCATGCTCATTTGAGAAGGGGGGGCTTGCACCTCCCTTCCATGCCCTGTTGCGCTCCACGCCCCAGCCCCGCCCCCCCAACCTCAAACACACACACACCCCCTCCTAGTCCTTCCTGGATACACATTACACACACAGACACACGCTGTTTACACAGATGGCATCACACACAGAAACATCACACACTTGTCAGCACACACTGGTTGCGTGCATACACACACGTTTGTGCATAAACACATACATACGTACACATGCCTGCTTTCCTCCCAGCTGCTCTGGGGGAAATTAGCAACGCCATCCGCTCTCCTGGCTGTCAGCGTCCTAATTGCACCAAAGCAGCCCTCTGAGTCACAGAGACCCAGAGAGTGACCCAGATACCGAGAATCACACTGTCCCTGGGATTTGCAGCCGCAGAGGACGTGTGATGGGACAAAATTCAGGCTGGCAGCAGAAGAGCCACTGATGACTTTTCCCCTTTCTACAGGGTTAGGATGGAGCAGGCAGCTTCTGGGCTGGAGTGGGGAGACAGGGTGCATTTCAGGGTGCCCCAGGTTCCTGGCTGGGCCTTGCTTTCTGTCCAGGGGACGTGGACAGCTTTGAAGAGCTGCCAAAGCCTGTGATGTCAGGGGGAGGGAGGGTTCAAGCCCCTGTTGGGAGATCCTTTGGGTGGCAGTGGGCCCAAAGTTTTCTAAGCTTGCTGTGCCCCCCCAGAGACTCAGTGTCCTTCTCCAGAACTTGGATGAGGGAGATGGGGTGTCTTCCTGCATCTCAGGGCTGAGGAGGTGCCCGGGGATATGCGGGCACCCCCTTTTCCTCGTGCCCGTGACAGTTGTTTCTAGTGCAGCTGCCTGGCTGAGCTGTGTGCCTCGTGTCACACCGGCCCCAACTCTGCACCCGGCTTTTGAAGCCGCTTGGAGCTCCTAACAGCTGCCCGTTCACGGCTGGAGTGGGGCACAGGCCCTGCCAGTAGGGGCTGCGTCTCCTGTGCCCTCCTCGGCTCTCGGATTTCCAGGGGGACGTCCGTGGCTTTGGCCCCTTTGGGATATGGAGACCCTCTGGCACATGGAAATGACAGGGCCCTCCACCTCTCTCTAAGGTCATCCCCATTAGCAGAGAAGCAGGATTTCTCCCACCTTAAAAAACAAACCCCTTACACCCACATCTAATCCAATAGAATAATCTAAATATTGGACTATATTTTATTAATGTTTGTAGCTGCTTCTTACCTTCCTATCTGCTGCTGCACCGGTCCAGGCCACTGTCCTGTGTGGCCTGGGCTCACCTCCAGTCCTAAACAGTAGCCACAGTGATCCTTTCAAAATGAAAGTGATCCCTCTCAGGGAATTTTAAAAGGAACTTTACGGTGAAGAGACCTGGTACCTGCCCCCCGCCCTTGCCCCGCCTCAGCGAGCTGACCAAGGTCAGCATCATCAAGGATAAGTCATATTGATAACACGTCCGCTTGATATGATGTGTTGATAATCGCACTTTATCTCTGTGGTCTTCCTTCCCCAAACCCCTAACCGCAGCCTAACCATGAGAAAAACATCAGACAAACCCACATTTGGCGAGCACTACAAAATACCTGACCAGGGCTCCTTGACCCGGTCAAGGTCAAAGGGGAAAAGGAACGTCTGAAACTGTCAAGAGGGGCCTGAGGAGACGTGACAGCTACATCCTGGATGGGATCGTGGAACAGAAAAGGAACACGAGGGGGCAAGGACCGAAGTCTGCATACGCAGGAGTGACATTAATGCCCACGTGCCAGGCTGGTTTCTTAGCTGTAACCACCGTGCCATAGCGTGTAAGACGCCAGGAATAGGAGACACTGGGTGATGGGGCACATGGGGACTCTCTGTTCTAACGGTGCAACTGCTCTGTAATCTAAAACCGTCCTGAAGTCAAAAAGCATTTAAAAAATCCCAAAAAACAAAGCACAACCTTAGAAGCCAGAACCTCTCTCCTCTGCTCCAAAGCCAGCAGTGTAAAGGCAAGGCCAGAGGAGGGGGCTCAGTCGGTTACGTGTCTGCCTTTGGCTCAAGTCATGATCTCAGGGTCCTGGGATCGAGCTCTGGGTCAGGCTCCCTGCTTGGTGGGGAGCCTGCTTCTCCCTCTCCCTCTGCCTGCCACTCCCCCTGCTCGTGCTCTCTTGCTCTGTCAAATAAATAAATAAAACCTTAAAAAAAAAAAAGCCCCAGAGGAAAGCCGTTGTCCTTACTGTGCTTGTGAGGCCAGAGATGGGATGTGCTGTTGTTTCTCGAGCCCCCCAGCGTCCGCCGAGTGACCTCCATCCTGTATGTGTGCCCCACGCCCCGTGCAGCCCCCACGGGAGCTCCTTTGGGCCAGCTGGTCTGGCCTCCCTGCACGCTCCTCCTCCCAAAAGCTGTTTGGTTCTAGCCTCTGTGCTCACTCAGGTTGACCTTCCCACAAGCTCTGGCCTAGCTGTCACCTGGCCCTGATTCCTGCTGTCACACCCCCAGACCCCTCACTGGCTGCTTGATTCCTGTCTTGTTTCGCATCCCTGTGTCCCCTTGCAACACAATCACTTGTAAACGTAGTGAGTGTGTATTGTTTACTCAGGTCCCTGTCACCAGGGTATCAGCCCCTTGAGGGCAGGGGCCTTTTCTCAGGGTCCCTGTGTGAATCCCAAATGTCTGGAACCGCACGTGGTCCATGGTAGATGCTGGACGAATGCACATCAGTTGAACAAATAGAGGAGTGAGCGTGACCCTCCCCTGCTTTCGGAATAATTAAGATAGTTAACAGTTGGTCAGTTAGTTAACAGCCACTTGGAGTGGGCGCCTATGACACTGGGATTTATTTATCTTAAAGATTTTATTTATTCATTTCACACAGAGAGAGAGAGAGCACAAGCGGGGGGAGAGGGAAAAGCAGCCTATACAGGCTCGATCCCAGGACCCCAGGATCACGATCCGAGCCGATGGCAGACGCTTAAGTGACTGAGCCACCCAGGCTTTCCAGACGCTGGGATTTATAACAAGAAATATATATTTGGCCTTCATCTCTGTTTCTGGCACAGGGCTCCTAAAACCCTTGGAATTTCCGAGGTGATGAGAGCAACACAGGTGTCTTCTGTTATGTTGATGAGGTGACCTTGGGACCGCACCTGAGGATGGGGCTGGTGCCAGGGCAGCCGGCCTCGGCCTCGTGACTGGAAGGTTGGAACGTTCGGTCCCGTCCAGGGAAGGGGAGAGGGGCCAGAGGCTGAATCTGTCACCAAGAGCCCAATTATTTAATCAGTCATCCTCCGTAATGAAACCTTCCTAAAACCCCAAAAGGACAAAGGACGAGGTTCTGAGAGCTTCCAGGGTGGTGAACACATGAATATTTAGGGAGAGTGGGCGTTTGGAGAGGGCGCTGCATCCTAGTCATCTGTGTTTCTCTGAATTCTGTAAGGTGCTCTGGCAAAGGAATGTAACCCACGGGGGGCGTCGTTAGAACCACAGTCACAGCCGGTGGGTCAGACACACAGGGGACAGCCTGGGCTGCGCACTGGCGTCTGAGAGAGGGCCGGGGACAGTCTTACAGGACTGAGCCCTTATCCTGTGGGCTCTGGTCCTGTCTCCAGGGTGACAGTGTCGGGATTGAGCTGAACTGTGGGGTACCCGGCTGGTGTCCCAGAAAAACCTCACGAGGGCCCGAAGAGTCCTTGGCGCCTCCCCTGGGCTCACCCGCAGCCTCGCCTTCCTGCGTGGGTCTGTTCGGGTCAGCACCGTCCTGGTGGGGAGCCCAGCTCTTCCCTCCCTCCCTGAAGACCTAGAGGATTTTCCCAAGCGCTCTTGACCACTCCTTGTCCACATCTCTGATTTGGCACTTGAATTAGTGGTGGCTGTTCAGGCTGTATCTTCTCTCGCAGAGAAAGTGGGACGCAAGGCCACTCAGAGTGTTGAACGAGTAAGGGAGTCGGGGACCAGAGCCCTGAATCCCGGAGACCCTCAAAAACTTTGACTGTTGAGCCAGCCAGTGCTTCCTATCACGGCATCCTTAACTCTGTCTTTGTCCGGTTGCCGCTCCGTCGGACTTGACCTTGAGAACCTTCCCCTTAACTTAGTCTTCACCAGCTCCATGGACTCTCAGCCTCGGTGCTTTCGTAACGAAGAGTACCCGTGTTCTTTACTGCTAGACACTGTTGTCTCTTTGATTTCCTTCTCTCTCCCTGTTCTCTGGACTGAAAATCTGGATTCTCCATGGGGAGTAGATAGTGGCTTTCCAAAAGGAAATGGGCTCTGGAGTGAGCCAAACCAGGGTTAGAAACCTCATTTGACCGTTTGCTAGCCACATCACGTGGGTCAATTTACGGTACCCCATCGAGCCTCGTCTGCAAAACGGAAACAGCCATCCCTGCCTTCGTAGTCGGTGTAAGGGCTGGAGGTGATGTGTGGACGGGGGCCGCGTGGCAGGTGGAAACCTTGACATTCATCTTCCGCCCCCCACCCACACCCAGTGCCCCTCTCCGCTGCCTGCTCCCCGGCTTCTCGCCCGCAAGCAGCTCCCCAGGCCCTACCTCAGAAGAGGGGCTCAGCAGGCCACCCCTCGCCCCCTGCCACGTCTCACTTCCCCAGGGGGCTGCCTCCGCCGGCTTCCTGGGCTCCCGCTGCTGCCTCTCAGAGCCACAGTCTTTCATCACGAGTGCATCCATGGTAGTCGAGGCGTGAAGCAAAGTAATAATAAGAAACAAGCATGACGTGCCCCCCCAAGCGCCCCACAAATAAATAGGATGTTTGCAAAGGAAAACCAACACAGCCCCGTCTCTGCTAATTAGACCCCATCAGTGCTTCACCAGGGCCGCCTCGTTTTGTTTGTTTGGTGTGAGTGGGTTGTTTCTTTTTTTTTTTTTTCTTGTTTTCCTTAAAACACAGGAACTAAAAAAAGCAAACTCCACAATTTTCTGTGGTCTCACTGGGTTGGCAAGGAAAGGGGGTGTCAGCTTTCTCAGACTTGGCGAATCCTGGGAGTCTGAGTCTCTAGGTGGAGAGAAGAGGCTGTGGTCTGTGGGTCACTCAACAAGCATTTTGGGCACCAATCGCGAGCCACGACAGGCTGGTGACGTGAGTGTGACCTGTCCGCGCATGCTGAGTTTAGGCGCCCAGATGCCCAAACAGAATTGGGTTCTGATGCCTGTGGGTGGGGTGGGGGTGTAGGGGGGGCATTACTGGAACTTCGGGGAGTCACAGGAAACCCAGGACTAGGTAGCCGGGAAGCCTTCCCGGGGGAGGTGATGCTGGGCTGATGCAGGGAGGGAGAGAAGGGAAATCTGGAACAGGGTTAGGAGTCATTCTTCCTCCCTCTGCCACCTCCTCTACCCCTTAGCTCATGGCCCCACCTGCCTTCTGCAAGAGGAGAGAATCCATTTGACTCCTAGCAAACCTCTTCTGCTCCCTGTGTCTCTCTTCCACTCTCCTCCCCTTTCCTGGGGTCCCACCCAGGCCCTGTCCCTGAGCCTGGATCCCACCCCCGTCACCTGCTCAGGAGGCCCCTGTCTTTACCTTCATCCTTTCCCGCTCTCTGCGAGGTGCCCCCCCAGCAGGGCACACCTGCTAATGAGTCTGCCTCATCTTAGCAATTTCTCCTGACTGCTTTGGCCCCTTCTCTCTGTCTTTGCATCCCCGCCAAGCCCTCTCCATCTGCCAGCCTCCCTCACTGCCCACCCACCTTCACCCCTGCCTCACCCCCTTGGCGCTTCCCAGGCAAGGTTGCCTGTGATTCCCATGTCACTCAGTCCAGTGGACCCTTTTACAGACTTGCTGTCCCTTTCACTGGACCCTTTTACAGACTTGACCTTGCCCACAGGAGACCTCTCCCTTCTTGGTTTCTAGAACGTCACAGACCTCTGGGGAGAGGAGGTCCTCATGCCTCTCTAACTCCCCTTCCCAGGCCCATCTGGGGGCCTCCTCTTCCTGCGGCCGTCCCCTGCATGTGGGTGTTTCCCATCGTTCCACCCCTTACCCTCACACCCGTGGTCCGTGCTGGACCGACAGCTCTTGGCAGAGTGTGTGATGAGCCACAGACCACCTGAACATCTCCATGCGACTGTCTCCTTGGCCCTTTTCTTAGCACCAGCCCTAAACCGAGCCCCCGAGGTCTCTACACCCGCGTGCCTGCTGTCTCACCTGTCACCCAGTGGCTTGGGCAGTCCCCTGAGCCTCCCCTCGGGACAGCTCATTGTCCTGCCCATTCTGCCGGCCTTCTGCACCGGGCAGCTCGCCACCCCGGCCTTCAGGCTCTGACTCAGCAGAGCTAGAAGAACCAGGTGTCACAAGGAATCCCAGAGCTGCCGCTCGCTCCTTCAAGCCCAGCGCCCGCCGGGCCCTTGGGATGCTGTGTGTTGTGTTATCGTGACACTGTGTGACTCCCCCGGAGCCAGCCAGGTCCCCTTCCGGCGCTGTTTGCTCAGCCCTCCTGGGGAGGCGGGGACGGATGTGGCAGAGGCGGAGGGGGGCTGGCTCCCCAGGAGCAGGCGTTCGTCTCGGAATTGACTTTGCCGTCCTTCCCGGAATGCGGGCTGTCGGCCGCGCAGGCGGGTTCACTGGACACGCTGAATGGGGCTCTGTTCCGAGGGCAGCTTGGGAGGGAGTGCATGTGAGCACGCTCTTTCCACGGACCCCCACCTGGAAACCGCTCCCTGCCTTGCCCTGGAAATAAACACCGCCACGGCCAAGGAGGCTGACGTGTCGGCGCCCGGGGCCAGGAGCCGGCCGGGCGGGCGCTCCCTGCACCGGGCGGCCTCCGGGGTCCCGCTGCCCATGTGGCCCCGGACTCTGAGACAGCCGTTCTGAGACTGCCAGGTGACACCGTTGGTGGGTTCTGGGCCTCCCTCCTGGTCCCCACCCTCCTGTCTCTGACGTCTCTTTCCCAGGGCGCCTGTTGAAAGGAGGCTCGCTGTGACCAGCCCGGGAGGTGGCCCAGGTGGGGGCACGTCGTCCAAGGGTCGTGGGTGTGCTGGGGCCTGCGTCGCAGGAGCCAGACAGAGCCGGCTGGGGGTCCTGGCTCTGCCACTCAACAATCTGCGGGGCCTCTGGCAACGCTCTTTGCTTCTCTGAGCCTGGGTTTCCTCTTTTAAAGTGTGCTAATGATACTTCTCTAATAGGGCTGTTTAAAGGAGTAAAGATAATGAGATAGTGCTTGAAAAGTAAGTAGCACAGGGCTGTGCAGCCGCATGGTTCTTATCGTCAGAGCTGGGGGGGGGCCGGGGAGGGTACCGGGGGCCCCAGTGCCTCGATGCCTTCCCGACATCACAGACGGCCCCACGTGCTGACCATCCCGGGGCCCCGTGGGGGCTGCATTTCAGAGGAGAGAGGAGTCATTGCACGGTCTCATCAGCAGGGGGGCTGCTCAGAGCATTTTAGCATCTTCAGAGGGAAGAGTGAACCCTCCCTTCCAGAGCAGGAATTCTCTCGCCAACAGATGGTGGCCCAGCCTCTGCCCGGACAGGCCCTTGGATAGGAAGCTTCTCCTTTGCAGGGCAGGTCCCTGGATCGCCGGGCAGCAGGGGTCTCCCCTCTCCCGGGATGCGCGTCCACTGTTGCACCAGCCCCTCCCTCTGCACAGATCGGGGGGGCCTCCGAGTCTGCACCCACTGGAACCAACACAAAGTGGTCTCATCAGAGGGTGACTTGTCCCCCCCTCCCCCCAGGGACACAGGACAATGTCCACAGACATTTTTGGTTGCCCTAGGTTGGCAGAGCATGGGTAGTCCCAGCATCCAGAGTGGAGGTCAGGGGCGCTGCTGACCACCCTACAGAACACGGGACAGGCCCCACCATAAAGAGTGATCGGCCCCAACTGTCAGGATGATGTCACATCAACATCCCTGGTCAAGGGCTGTGCCCAGACCCGAACACGAAACAACTTGCATTTGTAATCAAGTTGTAATCAAGTCCCTGGGATTTCAGAGACGAGAACGGGGAAAAAAATCATCCGGCTTCATTTCCAGTTGGTATCTAAAAGGAAGGGTCTGCAAAGGAATGCCAGTAAAAAGATCTTAGCCCTTTTGCTTCCCGGTATCACTCACTAGCGCCTCCTAGGCGACAAGCATCCTGTGCCTTGCTGGGGAATCCAAGATCCTTGCTCAGGGTCGAGGAGCTTCGGTGGAGGCCCCCTTCCAGAAGCTGGACTTGAGGCTGGGGATACAGTGCGGGGAAGTGGACTCCACTCTTCCCGTGCTCGGCCTTCTAGCCCTGGCAGCCTTCCTAACAGCGTGGCTGGAATGTGGGGCCTGTGTTCCTTTGTTCCTTCTCCATCTCCAGGACACATAGAAGGATTCCTGGGGGAGCAGGGGGGG
The DNA here is from genome assembly GCA_002007465.1 of Ailurus styani. Classification (NCBI taxonomy): domain Eukaryota; kingdom Metazoa; phylum Chordata; class Mammalia; order Carnivora; family Ailuridae; genus Ailurus; species Ailurus styani. Next base: position 3,841,468 of record LNAC01000098.1, on the reverse strand, counting down.
TGGGCTTTAAACGCCAGGCTCTGTGCTGTTGCCACCTTGTTCTTGTGACCTCACGGTGGACACTCCAACTTCTGGGCCTCAGATTCCCAAACCCACCTGCATTAGTCAGGATTCTCCAGGGAGACAGAACCGATAGACTATGCAGAGACGTATATTTATTGAGAGGAGTTGGCTCACGTGATGACAGAGGGCGAAGGAGTCCCCCAGTCTGTTGTCTGCAAGTTCCAGATGCAGGAAGGCCATTGGTGTGCTTCCAGTCCAAAGCTGAGGGGCCTGAGAACCAGGGGAGCTGGTGGTGCAACTCCTAGTCCAAGTCCAAAGGCCGGAGAACCAAGAGCACTAATGCCCGAGAACGGGGAAGACGGATCTCCCAGTTCCACGGAGCAAATTCCCCCTTCCTCTGCCTTTTTGTGCCGCTGGGGCCCTCAGTGCCTGGGATGGTGCCCTCCCTATCAGTAAGGGCCATCTGCTCTACTCAGTCCACCAGTTCAAACCCTGATATCTTCCAGGAAGGCCCTCATGGACACACCTAGAAATAATACTCCAGCAGCTGTCTGGGCATCCCTTAGCGCGGTCAAGTTGACACAGAAAACTAACCAGCCCACTGCCCGACCCACGACCGACCTGTAGGGGTTTCGTCCGGCAGCCACAACAAAGTACCGCAGACTGGGTGGCCAGAAGTCCACAGTCACGGCACAGGCAGGCTTGGTTCCTTCTGGAGGCCCTGAGGGAGAACCCATCCCCTGCCAGCCCTCCGCGCTCTTGGCTTGGAGACGCCTGTCTCCCCGTCTCTGCCTCCAAGGCCACATGGCCTCCTTCCCTGCATCTCTGTGTCTCTGTGCCCAGATTTCCCTCTTCTTAGAAGGACACCTTCCGAAGCCCCACCTCACCCACTGGGACCTCATGTCAACTTGATTACAAATGCAACCGCCCCATTTCCAAATAAGGTCCCATTCTGAGCTTCTGGGCAAACAAGAATCTGGGGTCAGTAATCCAGTCCAACACCTCCAGGGGTCATTGTGGTTAAACTCAGGTCGTTACTAAAGGGGCAGGGTCTGAGGGCCTGGAGGCCTCTCTCTGGTGGGTTACTGTGCGCGAGACCCTGCCTCCTGTCTTGTCCCCTGGTGGTGCCGGCCTGGCTTGGGCAGAGTTTAGAATGCGCAGGAGTCAGTGGGCCTGGATGCGTGGTTCTGAGCTGCTNGGGGGGGGGGGGGGGGGGGGGGAGGAGGCCCAGGTGCTGGGGGAAGGGGCCTGTTTGTTTTCACGACAATAAATGCCTCCTGATGGACTGTGGTTTGCACAGGGACTCCGTGCCAGATCAAGTGGTCCGCATTGATTGGACGGTCGCAAAGCCCTGTCACGGAGCGGGAGAGGAGCTGGCAGGAGCCACCTTATGGCCTGTCCCCGAACTGTCCCCAGGCATCCTTGGAGTCACTTGGGGAGTCAGGGGCCGAGTGGCCAGAGCGGGTGGGGCTCTGCCCTGGAGAGGCCCTTTGTGGGACCCCCAGGACGGAGGCCACTCTGCCTCCCCCCCTCCCTCCCCGAGGGCAGGCAGCAGCCTGTTGGGAAGGCAGCCCGGTTTTAATGAACAAATTACTGTCCTTGTTAACAGCACGAACAGGGCTTTGGGGGATCAAGGGAGCCAGGGCTTGGGAAACAGCCACTAATTTAATGAAAAGGATGGATTCCAGATGTGGCCTCTGGCCCAGCCCACAGCTGCCATCCTTGGATTCCTGGATGGGATGGAGGATGAGGTGGGGGCACAGATGGTGATGGGGGGGTCAGGCCGTGGGGGACCCGTGGCTCTCCTTTTCCAGCACGCAGACCCACTTCCAGGGAAAGTCGGGAACGCTACTTGCCAGTAGATGTTCGTGTGGCAACTGCTCTTTGTGGAAACACATGGCAGAGGCCTGCTACGAATTCCATATCACTTGTAAATGGATTTTTACCTTCTTAATCACAACAGCAGCCACGCACTTTTGACGAATGGCTGGGGGTGTGTGAGGCGTGTCGATTCTGCCGCGACAGGGTCTGGGGTGCGCATGTGCTAGAATCCCCCCCCGGAGGGGCTCGGGGGCCCAGGGCCCCCATGTTGGAGACCCCTGGCTTAGCTCGCCAGATCCTGGAGCTGGCTCAGGAAAGAGGAGGGGCTTCCAGTTTTATCCTGAGTCCCATGCGGTAGAGGAAGGTGGAGGAAGAGTTTTGAGCTGTGTTTAAAACTCGAGGAAAAGAAAGATTAATGTGCGTTCCCTCCCCCACCCTCCCTCCCTCCAGCCCTCTTCTCTTGCACCTCCTTACACACACACACACACACACACACACACACACACACACACACACACACACACATTAAGCACAGCTGGGGACACGCCACTGAGCTAGGCTCCTTGTGCAGGACACCACAAAGCCAAAGGCCCACTCGTAGCCTTCCAGAAACTCCTAGACTTTGATCGGAAAGTCAGAAAAAGGGTAACTCATCCGAAAGGAGGAGTCTGCCATTCCCACTTGCTCCGTATCCAGAAAAGGCTGTTCTTAGCTGTCTCATCTATGGGGGATCTTGGAAAATATCATCTGAAGCAAGAGTCCACCACTTCAAAAAATAAAAGACGCAGAAGCCACGGCTGCTGGGTCCCCTTCTTTTACTGTGTGAGATGGAGATGGACGGCTGCCTGGGTCTTACAGCTCAGAGTCCGAGGCTGGTCCGGGCCAGGACCCAGCTCTGCTCACCACCCCGTGTGGGCTCCTCCCAGCCTCCCCGGGGTGGGGGCTGTGGTGTCACCCAGGTAGGCTGTGGGGCTGTCCTTGGAGGGGTCGCCGCTCCCCGGAGGACCATCTGAGTCCCTGATCAAGGCGGAGGCCAGTGATGCGTGTTACGTACCCAGAGCTTCACACTTCACTTGCAGCTTCTTCTCTGGGAGGGTCATTTACTGACAATGACGGCTTTAAAGTGGGTCCAGTTTAGCAAGTGGTTTCTATAAAGAGCAGAGCCTCGTCTCCAGGGAGTGCGAGCCAGGCAGGGGGTGGGGGCGGGGGAGCAGGCACGATCTGTGTTATGGATTTTATCGCATCATAAACAAGGCTGGAGAACAAACAATTAAAACTGGCTGATGCATGGGGCTGCCTCGCCAGCTGGCCATCAGGGAGGCCCCCGCCCGGCCCCGTGCAGCTGCCCCTGGGCCGCCTGCCCCAGGAGGGCCTGGGGTTCGATCCTGGGGCTCCCCCCTCCCCGCACCCAGCTGAGAGAGGACCCTTCCACTCTGCAGACGCTTGCGTGGCTCCCTCACAGTGATGGGGTTGGGATTGGGGCAGGGGCCCCCCTGGTGCCCTCCCCCTGGGGGCACGCTTCACTCGGCCGCCACCTGGCCGTGTGATCTCATAGGTAAGGCTGGATGGAGAATACCGAGCTTTGTAGGGATGTGAGAAAAACTAAGTGAAATAACAGGCACAGAGCGCAGGTGAGCACTCCGAGGAAAATGGATCTCTGAGGGTTGTGTTCAGGGGAGACTGCAAGCGGGCGGAGGCTGGAGGACAGGGAAGGCCAGTGAGTCCGTGGTTCCAGGGATTCTGTGCCTTCCATGTGCTGTGTGTCAGCCAGCAGCATACATAGTCCCAGAAAGTCCTGTAAGCCAAGCTTTACGGTCCCCTGGGTGACAAAGCCAAGATCACGGAAGTTACTTTGCCCACAGCCTGACAATTGCAAGTGGCAGGGCTGAGATTCGAACACGGGGGTCCTGTGTCCCGAGTCCAGAAATCTTACCCCATCAGACTTTCGCCCTCCGGAGAAAGGTCGGCTTTCTCTCCGGTGGCAGCAGTGGGAGTGGCCGGAGGCCCGTGTGAGGTGAGGGGGGGGGACCAGGGAGCTGGAACCGGGGGAGGCCCCACCCCGCAAGCCCCCCATGAGATGGGGAGAGTGGAAAGTACTCAGAAGCCAGGGGAATAAGTGTTCAAGGAAAGGGGGGGATGGGGAGCAACCGGCTGTTGGTAGGAACGAGCACAGGTGTGAAGCAGGTGAGCTGAGACCAGGTGGGCTGGGCACAGCGTGGGTTAGGAGATGGTCCCCGGGACCCCCGCTGCCCACCAGGGGCCCAGGTAGAAAGTGGTCAGGGCCCTGCCTGTGCTTTCCTGGGCAAGGAGTGGGGGGAGGCAAGCAGCCGACCTCCGATGATGAAGTCAGCCTGTGTCTCTGCCTCCTTTGATCAGGGGCCATAAGGCTGTGATGAGACTCTGTCTTCGGAGGCCCTGGAGGGAGGCTTAGGGCACAAGAGGGCCCAGATCCAAGTGGCGGCGGGTGGGTCTGTGGAGGCTGCCACCAGCCTGGCCCTGTTCCTCTTCTCCCTGGGGGGTGGGGACAGCGGAGGCAGCTGTGGCCACACGGAATGCTGGAATGCCAGGAAGGGAGTTCGTTCCAGGCCCCCCGACACCGCACTGTGAGAACCAGAGTCATCATCAGTCGGAGTGACCAGGACACGGGGCGGGGGGGACAGGGAAGTGCTCACATACAGAACTGCATACACACGTAAACAAAGGTGGTGCCTCTGGGTAGGTGTCTCCGTACAGGTGACCTCGCTTCATATTCCTACCCACCCGTTTCACAGATAAGGAAATTGAGGCTCACAGGGATTGAGGGAAGTGACCCGCCCAAGGTCTCCAGATCAGGTGTGGACCTCCCTGGACTTTCATGCCATGCAAGTTCTCCAGGTCACCCAGCTTGCTGGAGTCAGAGTGGGGATGAATCCAGGTGTGTTGAACCCATGCCAGGATGCCTTCTCTCGTGGACGCCCCCCCTTCCCTGTACACCCACACCGTGGGCCCCTGTTCTGCCCCCGCTGGTGCTTCACGTTGTCCGGTGGTTCCGCTCCAAAGACCCGTCTTGGCAGACCTCTCACTGCCTCTGGCCAGGCCGCCTGACCTGGGCGTCTGTGCCCCGGGCTGGCCAGGTGTGTTGGGAGAGGCAGGGGCTGGTGGGAGGCCTGCCTGGAACATGAAGCTGGGAGGGCCTCTGACTGAGTGGGCTCCCTCTATCTCCCCCAAGGGCCGGGGTCTGTGATTTCTTTCAATACCATGTGCCAAGGGCTTCCTGCGCCTGGGCCGTGTCGTGTCCCTCGCACCCCTGGGCTGCTGGGCGGCTGGTCCTGAGTGGTACGGAGCTGGACAGGATGGGGCCTGTCTGCAGCCTCTCCAGCTCCTCACTCATGGCTGCATCTGTGCATTGCGGGGCAGACGACAGGGCCTTTGGGAGAGCTGGGGGCATCAGGCCCTCACTGACGCTGCACCCCGGCTTCCTGCCTGTCCCCGGGGCTGTAGTGAGCAGCTGGGGCCATCTGGGGCTGCTCCCTTGACATTAAGAAGTGGCTTGCTGCCCTGGCCATTTTGCTGAGCCTCCTAGGCCACCCTGACAATGTCCTTGTAGCGGGCAGCGGCCAGGCACCCGAGCACACGCGGAGCTGAGAGCTACACGTGCAGCTGCTGACGCGGCTGCTGGTACCCACAGGCTGTCTGGCAGCAACGGGGGCCACGCCGGCGCCAGGGGGGCCTCTCCTCCCCAGCCCGTCCTACTGCCTACGCTCCTGGGAGCCTTGCAGTGGCCCCCAGACTGTGCCTCGGTGCCCACAGGGCCCACGCTCGGTCAGGAGCCGAGGGCGAGAGAATTACACAGCCGACAGTGTTAACTCACTGCCCCAGGCCCTTGACATGCACCACTCTCACTGGCATGGTTGCATTCTCGCTCATTCCACAAATGCTAATTGAACATCTGCTAGATTCCAGGCACTGTTCTAGGAATTGAGAGATGCGGTCGTAGGAAAAACTGAAACGAGCAAATATCCACGTTCTCGTGGCCACTACCGGCTGGCTGTGGAAATTGCCGACAGAATAGCTAGGTACGGTTTATCTGTGCTAGATGCTGGAGAGTGCTGGAGGGCGGGAATAAAGCAGGAAGGAGGAGTGGGTCTGTTGGATGTATGCTGGCGTGTGTGTGTGTGTGTGCGCGTGCGTGTGCATGTATATGTCTGCATGGGTGTGCGTGGGGGGGTGTGTGTGTGTATCTGTGCGTGGCTGCCGTGAGGTAGCTGACCTAGGACAGCCTGGGGGCATGTGACTCAGGCCTCAGGTACCCCACGGGGAAGGCAGCGCCCCAGCCCGCTGTGGGTGGGGATCAGCTGGGTTTGGGGAGGGTGGTGTCCTCAAGCGTCTTGACCCCTTTACCAAAGCCCACAGATTTGCACCGACACTGCCTCCCCCTGTCCAACATTCAGCCTCAGAGGCTACCAAGTGGGGCCAGTCCACAGCTGGGCCCAGAAGTTGGGGGAATTGGCCAAGACTAGGTTTCGGGGGACAATTTTTGAGATGGAAATAGCATGAGACAGACCTGGTTTGGAATCCCAAACTTTCTTCTTACCCATGAGTCACAGGGCAATTCTCGTAACCTCTAAGCCTCTATTTTTCCTTCTGTTCAGTGGAGATGCTGAAACTGACCTTGTAAGTTTTCTATGAGGTTAATGGTTAAAATGCAAGGTGTCTGACCCAGAGCTGGCGACGTGGTCTGTGTTCTAAGCAGGCAAGACACTGAGGTGGGGATGGGGACAAGTTAAGAAGAGGCTGAGGGTCCGGGGCCCACAAGCACCAGCACCCTATCACCCTGTTCCACCCCAGGAGGGCAGGGGTTGGAAGCCAGCCCTCATCACAAGCCCAGGCCCCCCGTGCTTGCTTATTGACTAGCCACTCATAGCCAGTGTCCCTTGGAAGCTGTCTGCTTAATCCAGTTAACACCTCCCGTGATCCGATTATTTCATGTAAGAAACCCCAAATCTGATCAGAAGTCAGAAGGCATCATGTGAGTGGTACGAGTGTGTGTGTTGGGGGGGGGAGGGCGACACTGCAGAGAAGGGTGCAAGTTTGGGTGCCGTCTGCTCTTCCCCTGAGGCCTCCAGCCCCTCCCCACTGGGTGTTCACATCGGGAGGCCGGGAAGGTGCCCCCAGAAAGCACCTGCTGCCGCGGTTACCCCCACTCCCAGAACACGTGCCCGTGGCCTTGAGGGGCAGCTTCCCCCCCAGCCTGGCCCTTCTGTGCAGTCCACCTGCTCAAGGAGGAGAGTCCCCATCTGGAAGAAGGGGTGGGGTGGGTCCTGTGGCTCCTTTTCCCTGCCTTCCCCAGAGTTTTGGGCAGAAGACTTGCCCAGAAACTTGAAGAACATGGGTGTTTAGGCCCTTGTCCTGCATGGACCCTTGGGAACAGCTCAGAATCCAGGGCTGGTGGAAGGACCCACAGAGCCCCGCCTTTGCTTGGGGAGCCAGGGCTGGGGGCCTGGCAGGAGGACGAGGACGGAGGCCACCGGCACGTTCAGGGGCGATCTGGGGGAGAAACGTGACTGGGGCTGACGGCTCTGCTGCCGCTCCCGGGCCCTTGCTGCCGGGGGTCATCGAATGAGCAGATTGGAGCTGCGGAGCCACGAGCCCGCCCCACGTGGCCCCGCGTGACCCTGTGAGTCCACGGTTCTGTGGCTAGCCCCATGTGCTGCACGCGTGGTGTTCCTGGGGTGACTTGAGGACCGGGGCCCCATGGTATGCTTGGGAGGAAGGCATGTGGACAAGGCACGAATCCATGCCCCTTTGGTTCCGTGCTTCCCCCGGAGCTCGTGGCGTCAGGCAGGGATGTCCCTTCTCACCCGTGTGTTCTTGGCCAGCTCCCGGGTGCGGGCCCTCCCAGCCCTTCCTCCCACCCAGAGTAGGGCTCCTCCCGAAGGCTCCCGGTGTGCCCCGTTAGACGCCAGACAGCCACATTTCTGCACGCAAGCTAACCAGGCGGGGAGCTGGCAGGGACAGATGGCTGGAGGCGCTGGCGGGGGGCCTAGGGGGAGGTTGGCCCATCCTCCACGCGGCAGGGCTGCTTCAGAAATTGAAAAGCCTCAAACCCTTTCCCTCCAATGCTCCCTCTTTGGCTGGGCTCCGACTGCATTCTGATCATTTTATTTTTATTATCCCGATAAAATCTGCTCTTACACATTCTAATCATACAGGTTATAATCCTGACGGCAGGGCCTGGGTATCAGCGTGTCGCCAGCCTCTCATTCCCGCATGATGGGAGCAGAGTGGCCGTGGTCATTCCAAGGGGAAGATGGTGCCAAGCTCATGAGGACTTGGCCATGGGCTGCAGGACACGGTCCTTTTCTCTGGCTGAGGATTTACCTTTCTCTTTCCGTGGCAAGGGGGCCATTGATGGGACAAGTCACAATTCCGCGAGCACGTTCTTTGTTACAGATGAAGGCAGGTGCCCAAGACCATCGTCAGGTTTTTAGGTTGAAAAGAGCCAACACCCTCCTCTCCCCGGCGAGGAACCAAGGCTGGGCCTGTTGGTAGCGCCCACACTGTGTCCTTAGGATACAGTGAGGATGCTGTTGGGTGTCTTCCATCCCTAATTAAATGTCAGCTGCGTTGTCCCTGCCTGCTTGTCCCCAGATATTATCCCCATTTTGCAGATGAGCCGTCGCAGCCCTGCGGAGAGCCCGAGGTGGCCCCAGGTGTCCTGGTGTCCGGGACCCTCCGTCCCGGGCTGGGTTTTCATTCTCGTGCACCCGGTGTCTCCTAGTGGATAGGGCCCCAGGTCGGATACAGGATGCCCAGGTGGCTTGACATCTCGGATAAACATGGACTTGTTCTCTGGTGTAAGCCTGACCCGGACATTGCGTGCCTGTGCTGCATTTCCCGCAGGTGTGGCATGCAGGCCCCGGCTCTGCCAGGCTAGGGGCCGGAAGGAAGTTTACATTCAGCGGGGCATCTGGCGTTTTGCCAAATCTGGCAACCCCGGCACGGGGCACAGGAAGAGCGCGCTGCTGGGCTAGGAAGGCAGACACAGCGCTGGAGGACCAGAGCCCCAGCCGCATCTGTCCAGGCACCGTGCACCAACCATCCCTAGTCACCTGCGGATCTCCTGGCTGCAGGGGACCCCTGGCCTGCCCTCCGGACGTGACCCCAGAGCAGGAGCCGCTAGAAGCCGCTGCCAGCGGGCAAGGAAGCAGGGAGCATGGTGGTTGTGCCCAGGAAGGGAGCTGGTCGCACTCTCCACCCCCTGAGATTTAGAGCCTTTGGTCCATATTTCCCCCCATGTTTGGACTGGCGAAAACCTCAAGTCACAGACTGAGGTCTGAGGGGGCAGAGCACTCATTCTCTCCCGCGGGTGGTCTGGGTTTCGGCACACGTTCTCTGTGACGGGCAAGGCTGTTTTCCAGTCCTCGATGGGGGAGCGAATGCCTGGGAGGGACGACTCGGCTGCCGGGCCCATCCCTTCTCCCGTGATCCTGGGGCCCAGCCACATGAGCTCACGGCCGGGTGATGGCAGTCGCCTCCTAACTTAGCGCTCGGATCCAGCCTCTCGTCACCCCCCGGCCTGCGGACAGCTGTGTGGTTCATCTTGCTAAATGTCCTCTCGCATCGATCGCCTTCCCCTTCTCAGAGGACCCCACTGGCTCCGTGTTTCCTCTGGAGCCGAGATTTCTGTTGCCTCTGAGCCGATCCGTCCTGTCCACTTGGCTTCCCCCTGGCCCTCGGGCCATTCCAGAGCGGCCACGTTCTGGGGAAGGCTGAGCTCCTGGGCCCATGTTCCCGCCAGCAGCTGCCTGCTTTCTCTCTAAGGCTGTCCCCTTCCAGAGCACCTTTTTAAGGCAAGGACAAAGGTGTAATGAGGTGCTGATGGCACTTAGCACCTTGTGACACGTGCTCACCTAGAAGAAACAGCTGCTGTGCCCCGCTGGCTGGGGCCGGGGGCCTGTTGTTGCTCTTGTTCACTTGGCCTGGTCTCACAGCCCGAGTGGGGTTCTGGCGCCCAGCGGCCAGACCAGAATCCTCTGTGTTTTGGGGGCAGCAGGGCAAGCACGGGGCGGGGTGGGGGGGCATCGAGTGCTTTGCTGCAACTTCCCATTTCACCCCCTGCCAGTGCCGTGTGACAGGTGGCTGTGTCCCCATGTTGCAGATTAGGAAATTGAGGCTTGGGGCAAGTAAGTGACTTGCCCGAGAGTCACACCGCTGCTAAGGGTGCCGCAGGACTCAGAGCCGCGTCTGGCTGCAAAGCCCCGCTGAGCTGCCCTGTGTTCTTCCTTCTGCTTTACTGGCCTCCCTTCCCTGGCTTGCAGATCTGACCCACATCTCGAAGCCCAGCTCTTGCAGGGGCCTCCCTCACACCCATTTATTTCTCTTAATGCACCGAGCACCTACAACTGCACCTCGTGTGTGGTATACGTGTGTGTGTGCGCACGTGCGCACTTGTGCATGTGCTGGTCTCTCCCAGCTGGAGTGTGAGTTCTGGTGTGGAACTGCACCACCATACCACACAGCAGCTGACTTTGAGAGAAGCATACAGTAGGCACTCAGTAATGGCTCCTAGACAAAGTGAGCAAGAGGTTGCAATGCCTGCGTTTTCCCTTTTGGCTTAACTAGGTGGTGTACGAGCATCCCAGCATCTCCAGTCGAAGGGACTGGAGCATGGCATCATGGGGAGGACACAGCTCCGGGTTCCCGTCCCTGCTTTGCCACTCGCAACTGAGACCTGTGCTGTGGGCTCCCCATCTGGGGAATGGGTCCCCGGAGGGCGGGACCAGCCCCACTCCAAGGGCTGCTCCCTGCGCCCATACTCCCTGTGATCCTCCAGAGCTCTTGGGTTTGGGAGTCTGCCCCGGAACTATCTCTGACCTCTGCCGCTAGATGCCCCTTGTGACAACCAAAAACGTCTCTGGAAATGGCCACGTGTCTCCTGGACGGCACTCCTGGTTGAGAACCGCTCACCTGGCACATCGGCTCTTCCCCCTTGAGTGTGGGTCCAGGTCTGCTGGAGGGCTCGCAAAACACAGACTGCTCAGCCCACCTGCAGATCTTCTGTTTCCTCATGTAGGCCTGAGGCAGGGCCCAGAACCTGCATTTCTTTTTTTTTTTTTTTTTAAAGATTTTATTTATTCATTTGACACAGAGAGATTACAAGTAGGCAAAGAGGCAGGCAGAGAGAGAGGAGAGAGGAGAAAGCAGGCTCCCTGCCGAGCAGAGAGCCCGATGTGGGCCTCGATCCCAGGACCCTGGGATCATGACCTGAGCCGAAGGCAGCGGCTTTAACCCACTGAGCCACCCAGGCGCCCCAGAACCTGCATTTCTGCTGAGTTCCCGGGGGCACTGCTTCAGCCGTTCCAGAGACCCCCACTTAGAGAACCCCTGGGTGAGCATCCCCCCCCCCCACCCTGGGCAGGCTTTAGAGACGGCACCGTTAGCAGCTAATGATGCTGAGAAGAGGTTGGACAGGACAGGCATTTCTTAGATGCCTCCCGGCAGGCCTGAAGGATTATGAACAAACTTGAAGATTATATAGAGAAAATAAAATAAAAACAACAGTCTCAACAGCGGTGAGAAGGCTTAGAGAGGAGAGCAGTGCATGCTTAACAAAGGAGAAGCTCATGCATGGAACTTCCATGAGCGGGATCCAGAGAAGTCCGACGGAGGGTCCGATGGGCGGAAGGAGGGCTGTTTGCCTGGGAGCCCGGGCCGGGGAAGCTGGGACCCAGATGGAAAGGCTCATTTCCCGAAGGGCCAGTGGGACCCCAGGGGGATGGCAACGCTCAGCTCTGAGTGGGGAAAACAGCTCTAGGAGCAGCGCCGGAGTCCTGTCTCATCTACAAACAGGCCCACGCCAGGATGGCACGCGCCGTCCCAAGGCTTCCCGCAGCCACGTGGAAATTGCTGGAGACTCTTAGCTGCTTAAGCAGAGCGGCAGTTGCCACTCAGAGTAGGCTGGCCCGTCCCGTGGGCCTCCCACAGGTGGGCGCCTGGCTCCACCTGTGTCCTGGGGCTTGTGGACACACACTGGGGCGGGCCGGGAGCAGGGAGCGGGTCGAGCTGAGCCTGTTTAAAGGACCTAGGCCAGTGACCCCAGACACCAGAGACTCAGGATGGAATTCTGTGTCCAGGCTCCCCTGTTTGTAGTTGCAAGAATGGTCTTGGCATTCTTGACATCCTTGAGTAGAAGAGCTCTGCCACGTGTGGTCTCTATAGCCAGGCGCTAGCCTGGGCCCTTTCCATGTGACACTGTATCCCATCTCACATGAAAGCTGCAGGAGGCATTATCTTCCCCCTTTGGACAGATGAAAAATACTGAAGGTCAGAGTGGCAGCTAGAAAGTGGCAGGGCAAGAATCCCATGCAGATCTGGCTGTAAAGAACATGTTGGACTTAGTTTTTCCATCTCTGAAAGGAGGTCCGTCCCTTCATAGAGCTGTCATGAGAATCAGATGGGGTAGAGCATGTCAAAGGTGTTCTCGCGTCAGAGATGATAATCATGACGATTAAACTTCTGAACCTTCCGGTTTCAAGAGTAAGGCGTCCTCTGCCTCCAGACATCAGGGGAGGCAGCTCAGTAAACCCACTTGGTCGACCAGAGGTCTGATGCCAGGACTCAAGGTGGGCAGCCCCCAGACAGGTACCCAGCCACCCCACCAAGTCTGCTAAAGCATCAGAAATTAAATTTCACGGCTGGGTGCACAGACATACCGAGTCGAGCTCCATGTGTTTATGGCTCGAGGAGGAGATAAGATTTGATTAAGAAGACCGCTATTAATTTATGGCAAGTACACTTGAGCTAAGGGAGAGGCTGCTTTTAATTAATAGCCAGAAGGAATTTACGCTCTTGGTCTCAGCGAGGGGGAGAAGGGGTGGAAAGAGGGAGGCAGTTGAGCAAAGTTGAGTGATGTAGATGAATCGATCCAGCCACACACACACCTTCCTTTTGAAGACATGTAAATAAATAAAGGGCAATGGGAAGACAAGCGGCATTCTGGTTCAGGAGACAGGCAGGTGGGGTGAGAGAGCCAGCCAGCTGGAGAGGGATAAGGAGAAGCAGCTCTGGCAATTTTTCGAGTGCTTACTATATGCCAGGCATTATGCTAAACGCCTTTATGTGGATCACCTTACAAGAGCCCTATAAGCAGGTAGAAAATCTCTTTTAGAAGAATAATGAGCATGCAATAAGAAATGCAAACATTCCCAAAGAGTATCTAGTGACTGATAAATCCTTTCCCGCACCGTTGACCTTAACTTCCCTCTAAAAATCCAAACGCCCATCTCTTCTACTTTCCCAGTGACATCCTGCATATGACCGAGCCTAAATGGATGCCTGCGGGTGTACGTTTTGTGAATATGGATGGAAGTTCCAATCTATCTTTTATTTTAGAGACAAGGAGATAGGGATTCAGAGAGGTCTATTTACTTTCCCAGGGTCACACAGCTCCAGAGGGGAGGAGCCTCATTTCCAAGCCGCATTGCCTGGCTCCTAAGTCCTTTCTTGTCACCACTGCCTGCTTGCCTTGGACAGGCTCCTGAGTCCCAGTCCCATGCCCTTTTCACCGAAGCACCCTAGACCCTCACTGCAGACCCTGGTACCCGGGGCAGGAAGTGCATGGCATGGAGGCAAAGAGTATATATTCTACATCAGGTTCAGATCCTGGCTCTGCCACTAGCTGTGTGACCTTGGGCATGTTCCTTAACCTCTCTGGGCTTCACTTTTTTACCTCTCCAATGGGAATAGTGCCACCTTCCTTGCCAGGTGACTGGACAGACTCAGTGGACTGGTGCCAGTCAGCATACTGGACACAGAGACAGCGAGAAACCAGTGTTGAGTCCCTGCCCCCTGACCTTTCCGTGGCTGAGAGCTGGACCAGACCCCTGAGTAGAGGGTGGGGACTTTGGCCATGCTGCTGGCTCTTTGGCCATACTGTCTCTTTCTCTGCCCCCCTTCACCCCCACCCCTTTATCTTCCCTCGGAGACTGGTTTCTAATCAGCAGTGAGCACAGATGAGTAGCCACCAGCATTCATCACCTGTAACAAATCAACAGGCTCTGCGATCTTCGAACCCTCCTTTTATAAATCACCCTCTCCTCTTCTTCTCTGGAGGCCCAAAGGCCAGATGGGGCGGTGGGAGGGACAGCGAAGTCCCTCAGGCAGGAGGAGAGAGGGCAAAGTACCCCTAGAAGTTCAGATCTGGGGGACCCCGTTGGCATATGGAGTGTGAGCCTCAGATTTTACAGTTGACACTAAGGCTCAGAGGGGGACACATTCTGTCCCAAGGCATTCTGCAAGTTGGTGGCAGAGCAAAGGTAAAGCCCAGGCGCCCAGAACCTGGGTCTGGAGCTCGGGGTCCTCAGGCCAGCACCTGGCAGGCACACAGAGGGTGCCCCATGAGCACCTGCTGGTATTTTGCAAAGCCTCATGCACGCCGAGAGCAGGACAACACAGAGGGCGCACACCACTCCTGAGCATCAGCTGTTCCGTCTTTGGGGGGAGGGGGCAGATCCTGCAGCTGGACAGTCAGGTCTACGAAGTGGTGCCCTTTTTCTCCCGAAAGCTCCAACTCGTTTGGGAAAGATAACACTGAGTGTGGCTACTGAGGAGGTTTCCTACCTCCCTAGGCCCGGTCAGCTCTGCCTGACCCCCACGCCCACCCACACCCCAGGGACCCCCCCCCCATCCTGTCCTGGAGCTGGGGGAAGTCTGAGCCTGGGCCCCCATGCCCCGCTGCCAGCTCTCCTGGTTGGCCCAGGTGCAGGACAGCTAGGGAAAAGGCCTTGCATGCTGGGGGTGCAGCCGGGGCGCCCCCTCCTCCACCAGCCTAGAGTTGGGAGTCCCACTGGGCCCAATGGGCAGCTCCCTCTGAGTGGCATCCACAGAAGCCAGGAGCTCGCTTGTTTGTGGGCAGGTTCCAGGGTCGGGGACTGTCCCCACAGCCAGGACACACTGCACCGGGTGCCCCATCTACCTTTTCCTCCCAGCCTTTGAGGTTGTTCAGACCCCTCCCTCCTCTGCCTTGGAGGGCTAAGCATGTCTTAGATTGGGGATAGGATGTGGTACCGAGATGCAGGGACTATTCCAGAAGAAGGGGTCACTCCATCCCCACGTCAAAGCCCCGTGCACCAGCAGCCCGAGTGCCTGCTTGAGTAGGAGGAGATGGGTCAGTGGGGCTGCACAAGGTGAAGTCCATGTGCATCAGCGCTGCTCCTGGGACACCCGCTCACTCCTCCCAGGAATATTTAAGTGACTACTGTCACTGATCCCTAAAGGATGTTTAGGAGTTAGTAGGCAAAGAAGTGCAGTGGGGTGAGTGTCCTGGAAGAGGAGATAGCATGTGTCAAGGTCCTGGGGCAGGTGGGAGGGAGCTTGCCATGTTTGAAGGAAAGAAAAGAAGCTGATGAAGAAGAGAATGTCTCAGCCCCAAGGAGCTCAGAAAGCGAGGAGGCTGATGGTATACAAGCTTCACCCCAACCCCCCCCCACACACTTCTAAACATAAAGATGAGAGTGCAGTGCTGTGGAGGGAATGGAATCTTGTAGAAGCCTCCTAGGTGGACGTCTCTAAAGCCTGTATCTGAGGGATGACAGAAGCACCGAGGAGGAGGGGGAACTCTCTGGCCTGGAGGGGATACCCAAGTTAGAGGACCAGGTGAAGGCCCAGTCAAGGGGGCTGTGCAGGTGAGCGGGAAGGTGAGCAGCCAGGTGAGCAGGGCCCAGGCCCTGGCAGGGCCAGTGAAGACCCTCTCCGGCCCCTCAGTTGTCATGGTCTCTGCTTCCGAATAGGAGGCTGGCGGGGTTTCTGCATTATTAATAGTGACACATAGTAAACATTTTGATAATTGTCACAGCCACAGGCTCTGAGACACAGCACCAGCTGTGGCCAGCATGAGAGAAAGAGGTGAAACGGCCACATTGGCGTGGCGTCCACCTGCAGACGTGCCTGTGAGCCCCGCCCTCCATCTCGTGTTTTCTCCGCGCCCCCAACCCCACCCCAGAGATCAGACAGGGCTGAGCTTCGGCCTGAGGTGGGGTGCTGAAGAGGGGCTCGACCCATCGGAGCCCCAAGTTAGGATTCCTGCACGGAGCCATCCCCCCAGTGTGGACCGTGCGTACCTCAGATAACCCAACCTGCTCAGCCCAGGACCCGCCCGATCCCACTGAACTCAAGGGCGGACGGGCCTGTCTGCAAGGTCCTGAGTCAGGCCGGAGATGAGCTGGAAAGGCGGTTTCCCTGTGGGCGAGCAGGAGGGGCTCATTCCCTGCGGCCCTCAGCCAGGCTGGCATCCTGGAAGGGGTGCAGGTGGCTGCTTCTTGGGGGGGGGTGGCTGATGACTGAATGTGCATCTGGAGGGAGCGGGGTCCACCATGGTGGTGGGCGCCACCGTCCTTGGCTTTGCCTGTCCACCATTTCCGTCAGCCATCGGAGGAACATGTGGGATGCGTGCTCTCCGCGCTGGGGTTCAGGGACCTTTGGATCAGGAACTAGCTTTCTCCACAGCCCAGGCCTAAGGTGGTATGGGGGTGCAGGAGTGGCTGTAAAGTGCCCCCGAGTCCCAGCCTCCCCACCCCCGGGAGGTTCCAGAGACCAGGGAGGAAGACACCTACCTTAGCAGCAGTGTTGGGCGAAATGACTTGGTGCCTGGCTCCATAATTTGCAAGTCCCTGTGCAAATGAAAACGGGGGCCCTTGACTGAAAAGCTGGCAAAAAAGTGCCATGCGGGTTCCTAACATACCAAGCTTTTCCTTTTTTCTGCACACCTCTTGTGCTCTCCTGTGTGGGGCCATTGTTCCAACGCTCTTCCCTTACAAGGTGGAAGTTTGACCCTGACATTACCGACCATCGCAGGACAGTGACAGCAGGGCCTTAAACTGCGTGTGGCCCTTCTGTGCGGGGCCCCATGTGACTCCACGTCTTGGCCCCGTGGAGCTGACCCTGGTTCCACGTGAGCCGCTGTTGCAGAGAAAGTGTGTACAGCTGTGGGCAAGAAGCCTGTCCCTGCGAGGGAGGGGACAGCCTTGTGACATTCTGCGAGGGATGGAGTGCAGGGTGCTTGAGGGACGCCGCCGCCGGGGCCTGGGTGTGACAGATTTCTGCACAGAGGACAAACCCTGTCCTGGGAGGGGCAGTGGAAGAAAATGGGGCTTTGCTGTCTGGCCAAGAGGTCCGTGTGGGGACAAGTCTGTACCCACAAGAGAGAGAAGGACGGGGTGAGGCTGGAGTGTGATAGGAAGAGCCTGGCCGTGACCAGTGGTCAGGGAGGCGGTGGGGGGCTGCTGTCCCCACGCCACGGGTGGGGCAGCTTAACCACACACGTGGATTGTCCCACAGTTCGCGAGGCCGGAAGCCTGAGGCCAAGGGGTTGGCGGGGTTGGCTTCTTCTGAGACCCCTGTCCTTGACTTGTAGGTGCCACCTGCCTCCTCCCTGTGTCTCCATGTGTGCATCTATGTCCTAATGTCTTCGTATGAGGATGCCAGTCACTCATCGTTGGGTTAGAGCCCACCCAGATGATCTCATCTTACCTTAATTATCTCTGCCAAGACCCTGTCTCCAAAGGCAGCCGTGTTCTGAGGTCCTGGGGGTTAGGACTTCAGCATCCGAATTCTGGGGGGGGTGGGGGGGTGGGGGGACACACAATTCGGCCCAGAATGGCTATTTGAGTTCACATCTAAATGATGGCTAAAAGGTATTCAGTCTTAAGACGGAAGTGGGAGACTTTCTAGACGGGGGCATCATCTGAGAAGCCCCGGGGAGAGCATGCTGGGCACTGCCCGGGCGCTGGAGAAGATTCCAGCAGTGATGCCTGGTGAGGTTGCACAGAGTGGCTGGGGCCCGACCCTACAGGCCCCGTAAGAACCAAGGTCTCTATCCTGGTAGGATTTGATCGCGGAAAACCCATTGCGATGTTTGCCTGTGTCGAGGACAATGGACAGTGTTTTAGTCTGGATTCTCTAGGCGAACAGAGCCAACAGATCTCTGTCTATATGTACACATGCCAAAGGATAAAGACCAAGGCTCCTGCTCCAACAGGCAGCCAGGAAGAAAAGGAGGCAGCAAGGGGCAAATTCCTCCTCACTCTGCCTTTTGTTCTACTGAGGCCCCCAGCAGATGGGAGGCCGTGGGCCCACACTGAGATTCAAACGCTAATCTGATCTGGAAACACCCTCCCAGACACACCAGGAGATAGCCTTTCATCTGGGCAGCCCCCAGTGCAGTCAGGTGACACACAGAATTAACCTTCACTGACTGCAAAGGTTGCAAGAAAATGTGGAGCCAAGAAAGAGATCCTGGGAGGGGCCAGGCAAGAGATGGCCGTGGTGGGGGGTTGCGCTGTGGCAGCTGGGGTGCCAGAGAGAGGACGGCTCGGAGGTGTTAGGGGGGCTCCTGAGATGGCCCCCCCCTGGGGTGCCGCCCCCTAGGGAGCCCAACTGAAGAGGAAGCTTGAGTTGGGGACATGGCCTGGAGGAAGGGGGACAAAGGGAAGAGCTTGGTTTGGGACGTGGTAAGATGGGGGTTTGCAGACCCTGAGAGCTGGTGATTAATAAAGATACAGCCCAGGCAGGCAGTGATTACCCCGGGGTATAGCTCAGTACAGAATGGGGGGGGCGGGGCGGGGGGCTGGCTTGGCTGTGCCTTGAGACAGGTCTGCATTAACGGCTGGCGAGGGAGGCTGAGCCCACCCTTACCTGTCCGACTTGCTTTAGCTCCACTCACTGGTGGCCCAACCCCCAAACCCTCTGACCCTCCGATCCAGTGTCCCATTGTCGCCAGGGCTCCTGGACCTTCTGCCATCTCCAGTGTGAACCCCTCCCGGTGAGACCCTGCCTCCCGGTTCCCCGGGGAATAATGCCCAACCCCGGCATCCGTTCGCGCTGTGCCCTTGATTTGCACAACCAGCCTCGGAGGTGGGCCCTGCCACCATGCACTTTGCTGTGGCTGTTGTAGCAAAGTCCCACAAGCGTGGTGGCTTCAAACAACACAGGTTTATTATCTCACGGTTGGGGAAGTCAGAAGCCCAAAACGGTCTCACTGGGCTAAAGTCAGGAAGGTGGTGGGGCTCGAGGCTCAGGGGAAGATGCATTCCCTCGCTTTTTCCGAAGGCCGCCTGCATCCCCCTTCCAAGGGTCTTCCGCGGTTACGGACGCCGTAATGACACTGGGCCCGCCTGATAAGTCAGGGTCATGTCCCTATTTCAGAGTCAGCTAATGAGCAGCCTGCATGCCATCTCCGTGATGGAACAGGACGTAGTCACGGGCTTGGGGATTAGGATGCTTGATGTCTTCAGGTGTGTTCGTCTACGTCCCTCCTTTACAAGTGAGGGGGTCAAGGGAGGCTTAGGTAGGAGCTACTTGATGTCACCCCGTGAGTAGGAGAGGAGCCAGGATTTGCCCCCAGGCAGGTTGGCTGCCCGGTGGTGGTGTGCTAACCACCCCCCTCCCCAACCCCCGCCTCTCCCAGGGAGGGCCGGATGCAGAGCAGGGGTAACCGGGCTCTTGAGAAACAGCCCCGTAGAGTGGGGACCACCTCCCTCAGTCTGCCCACCAGCTGCAGGGCCCTCTCCTAACCCCCCTCCGCCCCCTAAATGCCAGCGTCTTGAGGGCAGGGGCCGAGTTTTGTGCCTGTGTATCCCTGGCAGGCAGCCCAGCGCCTGGGATGTGGCAGGTTTTGGTACAGGTTTGTTAGGTAAATGAACACGTTGAAAACTAGGCCGAGCTCGGGGACTGTGGTGCCGACAGATGGCATTTAAGAGTCTTTTGGATAAACTCAGCTGAAGACTTTGTAGGTCTCTGAAAAGCCCTAAACCACTTGTGGACATTATTCCTTTGTGCCCCTCGGTGCGTCTCCGGACCTGGATTCCAGCCCCAGGGAGCCAGTCTCGGGCGGGTCAGTCCAAGGCTCCCCAGCCAGGCTGTCGTGCCCCCGAAGCTGGTCACTGCTGGATGGTGCGTTGTTCGCCAGAGGGAGAGAATGGAGGAGATGGTGTTCTCGCCTCCTTGCACATCCTCCCCCGTGTGCTCTGTGGGCGAGGCGGGGGGAGCACAGGTGGGGCGCGGGGACCTGCAGAAATGGGGCCCGCTGCACTCGGAAGCCCAGAATTGCGTAGAAGGCCAGGACGCCAATGGGGTGGCATTCGTGGTCCCCCAGGCGTGCCAGCCATAGCCCAGCGAGGTAGTTAGAGCTGCAAGAACAGTCGGAGAGGGTGGGGGTGGGGAGGACCCGCAGGTGCTGGTGGCCCTGTCAGGGGGAAAGGAGAGGGGAGGAGGGGGACGTGTCCCAGGGAGCCCCCAGCCCCGTGCCAGCTGGTGCCAGAGAGAGCCGGGAGAGGATTGGCGATCACGCCCATTCTCTTCCTTTAACCCAGCGGAACTGGGGCCCAGAGGGGCGGCCAGCGGCTCAGAGTCTCACAAAGGTGGCCCCAGAGCCTAGACTGGGACCTGGGCCTCCTGACTCCAGCGCAGGGGTCTCCTGTGAATAGCCTGACAGTGTCCAGATGACAGAAGCAAGGTTCTGATCCCCGTGCAGCACCACGGACCCCTCCTGGGTCGTTCGGGCCCATTCCAGGGAAGCCAGGTCCCTGCACAGCGACTGCCACCCGGAGGGGTTCAAACGGAGTGGACCTCCCCAGCCCCCTAGCCCTGAGCCTCTGTCCTCGGGAGCCTTTCCTGCCGGGGGTCTCCTGGACAAATCCAACCCTCTCCGGCCTGGCCCAGCCGGGGCTGCCAGCTGGGAAGGAACCCGAACACCAGGGAACATCAGCCCTCCTCCTGTCCCCCCAGAGAAGAGGAGAGGCCAGCAGCCTCGTGCTCTGTGATGTTACATTTTCCCCAACCTTTGCCCCACACGTCCCAGGAGGCCCCTTCGCTGTGGGATTTGGCCCGACACTGCTCTGGGTCTTGCTGCAAACTTTCTCATCCTCCCTGGCAGCTGGTCCAGTGCCTGGTGCCTGGTGCACACTGCAGAGATTGACCTGTTCTTCACTGTGTGTCCCCTCTCCGGGCGTCCATGCCCCTTGGAGCAGAGCCCGCCTCCTCGTGAGCACCACGCACCGGGCTGGCCCACATGTGTCTCCGGTCCCTGTGTCGCGACAACTGGCAGGGCATGCGCGCTCCGAGTCACACACTGGGCTGAGCTCCTTGAGCCCAGAGATCGTCTTTTCATCCTTAATTCCGTAATTACAAAGGCAACACTCATGGAGTACTCACCGAGTGCCAGACACAATCCGAAATGCTTTACACACATTAACTCGTCTAATCCTTAGCACAGCCCCGTGAGATGGATGCGGTGGCGGCCCGGCTCTGCAGAGACGGTTGCATGGCACAGACGGCTTATGTGTTCACCCCCCAGACTAGAGAGGGGCAGAGCGGCCCCCAGACAGCCGCGTGCCAGCTTCCAGGCTCACGCCCACGTCAGCATGCTGCCTTCTGGGCTCTTGCGCAGGACCTGGCCCTCAACAGGGGGGGCCGGGAAACGATGGATGGAAGGACGGACGGACAGATGGATGGATGGGTGGGTGGAGTACTTGGTTTGGAGTGGCTTCTCCTGAGCGCCCTGGGGTGGCCACGGGTGGTGCAGACTCCACAAGGAGGGGAGACCCATCGATTGCCACAATCACCCGTGTGGCCCAGGACAGGTCAGAACTCAGCCGCCACTCTGGTCTTTGCAGCCAGCACGAGAGGGAGGGTCCATGAGCCCCTTCTGCTTGGCAGAGCCTGCAGCCCAGACAGCATTAGTGGTCTGCCCCGGCATCCGGGATAAGTGGCCTAGCCACCAGGTTCCCAGCCCGGGTGCAGCCCAGCCCCCCATTCCAGGAGCTCCGGAAAGGCCGAGTATCCGAGACCAGGGGAGCTGTTGATCAGTTAATCCCCCACGGAAACCCTGAGCAGAGAGGACCGGCCGCTTCCCGAGGCCTCCGGCTGGGCCTGCCAGGTGCGGGACCTGCGCTCATCGGGTGGCATCTCCTCCCGTCCAGATGCTTCTCGGGCTGTGCTGTTGGGTTCGCACTGGAGCGCCGTACTGCTCCAGAGTCGGGACTTGCCGTCTTGGTTAAGCGTTCCTTGGGTCGTTACTGGAAGCGTCTGATCTTCTGGCACGTGCTCATGGAGTGTCCGGAGATGCGCAGAGAGTCGGGGGGAGGTGCAGACAGCCCGCAAGTTCACGGCCAGGGCAAGGCACTTAGCACATCTCTCGGGTCTGAAGGGGAGGTAGGAACCCTGTGTTCATGGGGACATTGACCTGGCTGAGTGCTGGGCCTGGCGGGGAGGGGCTGGCCTGGAGGGACAGCTGCCCATCACCCTCCCCCAACACACGGGTGATTGCCCAGAGCTGGTGCTGCTGGGTGAAGAGCGAGAAAGGAAAACCGAGGTTCGTAACCACGATGGCTCCAAGGGGTCGAAGGGACAAATGGAAGAGGTGAAGGAAGGGAGGGGAGCGATCTCAGGTGTGATCTGGGTCGGGATCGGATATGGCCCTCCAGACAAATTTGGCCGGGGGGGACTGATTGTTTAATCAATTAATTGACCCAAAAAATAATTCATGCATGTAATAAATATTTGTTGAGCACCTTCTGTGTCCAGGGGATTGCTGTGGTCCCTCTGGATATAGGTGAAACAGTACAGACAAAATCCCTTGTCTCTGTGGAGCGTCCATCCCCTAGGGCAGGGCGGAGACTATGAAACACGGAGACGGGGGAGGTAATCCAGAAGGGAGAGACCCAGGCCATGGGGGTGGAGAGTGGCGTTAGGAGGCCTTGGGGTGGGGGCGGGCCTGGGAGGGCCTCTGGCGTTTGGACAGTGACCATGATAAAGGGAGGAAGAATGTGGAGGGGTTGAGGAAGGGCTGGGCCTCTGTGGGTGGGACATGGGCGGTGCTGTCCAGTCCCGGCGGGGCCTTGTGGGTCACGGTGCGGACTTTGGATTTTATTCTGCTTTAAGCAGGGCAGTGGGATGATCCCATTTATACTTTAAATTGATGCCTGTGGGTGCCACGTGGGACGGACTGCAGGGATTGGGCACACCCGTGAGGAGGCTGTGGTCCAGGCCAGGGGTTTGGTGCTCCGGGCCGTGGTGGCGAGAAATGGTCGGATCCTAGGTTCCCATTGGAGGTAGAGCTGGCGGGAGGCTGAGCTGATGGCTTGGATGTGAGGGGAAAGATCAGAGTAGAATATAGCTCCACGCATCCGGGTGAGTGGTGGAGGTGGCCAAGAGTGACCTGTGGGCCGTCCGCTGGCCCTGGGGTTGCTGCCGCCTGGTACCAGTGCCCCCCTCCTGGAGGGACGTAGGGATGTGGTGGTTGGGCCTCCAGGCCACGGTGCCTCAGGAGCTCGTCTGTCTTCTTCCTTAGCTGCATCGCTGTCTCGTCATAAAGAGAGACCTAGGCCACCTGCTGTACCCACTTCCCATCATCCGGCTCATCCCTCCTGGCCCAGAACATGTTCTCTGGAGAGTTCTGCTCAGACTCTGGGAAGGTGTCTAGGGGGTGGCTGACTGGGAGGAAGCCAGAGGATGGAGAGGAGCCATCCCATGGCCAGGTCCTCAGCCCAGAGCAGGTGGTGCTGCCTTCTAGCGGCAGGGCCAGGGATAGTGTCCATTCATCCCTCCAGCACACCTGCCTTGGACACCTGGGCGGGTATGGTTGCTAAAGAGGCCATACGTCTCCCAAAGGGGTCATGAACCCGAGAGAAGGACACCACTAGGGGCCATCGCGTGGGAGCATGTTGGACATTTGAGAGGGCTGGGCAGCTTCCTGGGAGAAAATGTCTCAGCTGAAAAGTGAAGGACAGAGAGGAACTGTTCAGATTGTGGCGGGGGGGGCACGGGTGGAAGAAATGTTGGCCATGAGGATTGGAGAGTGGGGAAGGTCATCGACGGTAAGATGTAGATACCCCTTCACAAGGCTTTAAAGCAAGCTAGACATCATCTGTTGGGACCACTCATTCATTCATCAGATCTTTACTGAGCACCCACTGTGGGCTAGCATCAGGCTCACACTGAAGATAAGGTGACAGGATGGACATGGTCCCACTCCCTGGGCAGCTTAGAGGGAAGTCAGGTGCAGATAGTAGGCAAATAGAACTCTGATGGGAGAACGAGGTGTGCCAAGAAGCAAGAGAGAGAGAGGGAGTGGCGGTGGGGGGGGTGCTCTTGCAGGAGGTGCCCCCCGGGGTCCAGAGGCGGATGGGAGTTGGCCACAGAGAGTGGGCTCGGGTGCCCCTGGCAGAGAAAACAGCACGTGGGGTAGGTCAGTGGTTATTAAACTGTGTCCCGAGGAACCCGGAGTCCACAGGGGTGGCCCCACCCTCCTGGCAGGTGGGGGAGGGGACAGGGGAGGGATGAGGGGACAGCGAACCAGGTAGTCCTTGGACCCCCACCCTCCCACCAACTGGGATGAAGTATCTGCCCTTTGCTCTGTTTTAGCTACGGGAGGCCCTATAGAGGATTTTAATAGGATCAAGTGGAAGGCCGTCTGAAAGCTGATTTGGAAGGCACAGAACATCTGGATCAAGCACCACCCACAGTCACCACCACCACCTCACCGGCCTCAAGTTTGGGCCCCAGAAACATACCTCTTCCCCAGCGATGGTCAGAGTGTCCTCCCCCGGCCCCAAACAGGGAAGGGAGTCTATCCAGGGACAGTCAGTATTTCCAGGGTGTCGGGTGCCCCCGGCGGGAGAGCTGGCTGTCCTCCTGGTGGGATGTCAGGCCAGCCTGGAGTGGGGAAATCCTGGCTCGGGTTGTCACAGGGGCCGCTGGGGTCCTGCCCCAGGGCGTAGAGAACCACTTGCAGTGGGGGACCCTGGTCGGAGAGGGCAGGGCAGCTGGCCGGGCCCCAGCCAGCTCCCCTTTCCTGGAAGGCAGGGCGGCAGGAAGCTGCGTTTCCAGTAAAGAGGCACAGCCTGCACTCACTGGGCGCACACACCCCCTCGCTCCAAGAGGAGCGCGCTCGGAGCTCCTTGGCGGCCCTAATGAGTGCTGCGGAGAGCTGTTTACAGCTAAGTGAGCCGTAATGGCTTTCTGCGGTCATTAGACACAGGCTGTTGGGAGCGCCCGAGGGACCCCGCGGGCTGGGCTCCTGCATGCCTCCCCCGACCCGGATCGATAAGCCGGGAATGGGCCTGGGTGGGCCACTCGAGCATGCACAGCCAGTGTGGATGATGCTGGGGCTCACAATACCTGCCCTTGATGCCCAGGCTCTAAGCGGGTGCAGAGTGGAGAGCTGCTGGGAGCTGGAACCCCAGAGAGGGGAACAGAGCACATGGGCCCCACTGCACTGGTCGGCGGGGTGGGGGGTGGCATTTCGGATTGAATTTGATTCAATCCAGCAGGGGTTTTGAGAAACATGAGATCAGGAGAATAGGGCTACTCTTGAGAGCTCTGCTGTTAGAGACAGACCTGGCTTTGTTCTCAGTCGTGCCATGGGAAAGCAGTATTACCTCCGTGAGCCTCAGTTTCCCCATCTATAAAATGGAGCTAAAAGCACACTTGGTGGGGTGGTTCGGAGAATTCGAGGAGTAATATATGTGAAGTGCCTCACATGGAGTAAGTGCTCAGTGCAGGGTGTCTGTCGTGTCATTGGTGCCATAATCATCATATTAGCAACATCACCACCATCGCCACCGCCATCACCATCATCACCACCATCACCACCACCATCACCATCATCACCATCATCATGATTGTCACCACCATACCACTACCATCCCCACCATCACCACGACTGCCATCATCATCGTCACCATCATCACCATCACTACCACCACTATCACCACCACCATCACCATCATCACCATCACTACCACCATTACCATCACCACCACTATCACCACCACCATCACCATCTTTACAACCATCATCAGCACCCCATCACCACCACCATCACCATCACCACCACCATCATCACCACTATCATCATCATTGCCATCACCATCACCAACATCACCACCGCTATCATCACCATCACCACTGTCACCACCATCATCACATCATCACATCATCACCATAACTACCATCACCACCATTACCATCATCACCACCACCATAAGATCCTCAGTGAGTCTCACTGTCTTGTTTTTATTTTGTTTTTGTTTTTTTGTTTCTGGATAATCTAGTGTCAAATGACAGCGCTGAGACGGACAGCAATAGGACCCTGGCTCCTTCATACTTACATGCGTTCAGAGACTATTTATTGAGCAGCTACTCTGTGCCAGGCTTTGGGGAAATGGAGCAAGGAGCTCACAACTGACGGGTTGTGTGGATTCAGGGCTGGGTGCACGGGGTGGTAGGAGCAGTATCCTGAGCTGGGTTAGGTTTCGGAGGCAGGGTGTGAGCAGTGGCAGGGAGGAGAGATGGATGTGGCAAGGCTGCACCCAAAGGGCATTTGTCATATGTCTGCCTCACCCAGTGCAGATGGGACCATGGGATGGTCCTGAGGGGCTCAGAGAGAGTAATGGGGGGTCTTTGACTCTGCCTTCCCTCAGCCAAAGCCTGGAAGAATTAGGGTTCTGAGGTCTCACTGCTCATTCTCTACCCAAAGTAAGTGTCCTATGTCCGCTGCCATAGCTTTCTGTAACTCAGGCCATGCCACAGAGAGTCTCCTTGGACACTTTTACCACCCCCGTATCTTCTGGAGCTGAGCACTGGGGACAGCTGTGCACCTCCTAGAAACCTGAAGAAAAGGCCAGGGGTGGAGGGTTACCAACTTATAGGTCCGGGTTAGAGCTTTGTCCCAAGGGCCTTTCCCAAGACTTGTAACTGCCCACCCAGCAGTGTGAGCAGGTCTCACCCAGTTCTCTTTGTCTGGTTATTTTCCAGGTTGTAGCCTGCTATACATGAGGGTTCTCAACCCATGCCATACCCCCAATCATCTGGAGGGGCTTTAAAATTTTCCACTACAGGGACCCAACCCCCATTTGATTCTGATTTAATTGTTGAGTGGGAATTATTTTCAACCCCCCCCCCACACACACACCCATGAATCCAGTGTACATAGTTTACAGGCAGTAATATAAAGGAAAGAAAATGGGCTTCAGAGTTGGGCTTCCAGCCCTGGCTCCACCACTTACTGTGTGATCTTAGGTGAGTTGCTCAATATCTCTGAACCTTATCGCTCATTTCCATTTTTTAAGTAATTAAGAAATTAATAAGCAAAACAACATGGAGACAAGAGTTCCTGGTTCTTAAGGAAGTAGCAGTGAATGTCAATTAAGGAAATGTATGCAAAGGCACTCCACACCTGCTAGGTGCCTTTGTAGCCTCAGCCCCCTTTCTGTGCACTTTTTAAACAGGATATTGACATATCATATATCACAGAGTGTGCACGTGGTCTGTAGAGAGTTAGGCCCTGCTGCCTCCTGGGTTTTGAGGTAAAGTAGGAACAATAGTCACTCCTGCCATTGTTGGGTTAATGGCTCTAATGCTGTGGATTTACTCGGGATTCATCCAGCATTTTCAACTTACAGTTTGTCTTTATCCAAGTTTGGGGGATTTTCAGCCCCTTATTTTTTCAGATACTTTTTCTGTCCCTATTCTCTTTCCTCTCTTTCTAGGACTCCACTTATAAGTATGTTAGACCTTTAGTCCCTGAGGCTCTGGGTATTTTGTTTTGTTAGTCCTTTTTCTATCTGTTCTTCAGGTTGGATATTTTCTGTTGGTCTATCTTCACGTTCACTGACTCTCTTTTCTGTTTTATTCAAGGTACTGTTAGGCCTATCCAGTGAATTTTTAATATCAGATACTGTATTTCTCAATTCTAGAATTCAATTCTAATATCAGGTACTGTATTTTTTAATTCTGTCATTCTAGAATTTCAAATAAGAATTCTAGAACTTTTTCATAGTTCTTATTTCTCTATGAGATTTCTGGTTTATTCATTCATTATAAGTATATTTTCCTTTATGTCTTTCAGGATAGTCATAATAGTTTTAAAACAGTCTGTATTGATGTCTTTTCTCTTGTGCAGAGGTCACATTTCCCTCTTTCTTCAGGTGTCTAGAAGTTTGGGGCTATGTTCTAGACATTGTGGATGATATGTTTAGAGACTGGATTTTGTTAGGGTACCCTGAAGTGTGTTGATATCAAATAAACAAAACAATTAACTTGGCTGGACTCAAACTCCCACCTTTGTCTCCCCGGTGGTGGCCAGGAGCAGACATCTATCTCTGTGTGTTCTTCCAGCCTGTGCTGGGGGGCTGAAAACAGCCCTTGCATGCCTTTTCAAAGGTCAGACTAAGATTTGGGAAGAGATTGTATGCAGATCTCGAACCTCCTCCCTCTGGCTCTCAATTTGCTGATAATCCTACCCTGACTCTCCAGTTGCCTTGGTCCCTCCAAACTCTGGACTGTAGTTCTGTAAGCCAGTGAGAGCGTGGGTTTTCTGTGCGGAGTTTAGCTGCCGGAGGCGGGGGGTGGGCTGAGAGCAGCCATCCCACCCTTACCAAAAGACCAAGCCCAAATGTTTGGCTTCTCAAGGCCATGGGCAGGGAGGACACTCGGCATCCGTCTGGGTCACACCTGCATTCAGTACAATAAGTTAAAACAGTCGATCACAACGACGGTATAGCCCAGAGGCCCAGGCGGGGAGAGAATGCAGACGAGCCTCACTTTTAAGTGGAAACTGATTCAGATGGACTTCACACTCGAAGCCAGCACGGTCCAGTAGAACTTCCTTTGGTCACAGATGTGCTCGCTCTTCTGCAGGGCCCAGCACAGTAGCCACTAGCCACGTGTGACCGGTGCAGCGGAGAAACTGAATTTTTTCTTGTATTTCGTTTTTATTATGTTAAGTTAAAATTTAAACAGCTACTTGGGGCTAGAGGCTGCTGTCTTGGTCAATGCAGCTCAAAGTGAATCTAAGAACTCAAAGTCTAGATTTATGGAAAAATAAGAAACAGGGTAACTGCAAAAAGTTTCAAAAAAGATGGTGAGAATGCAGGAGGAAAAAGAAAACTCACCTAAGGCATTTAGGAAAGAGGTTTTCATTTCTTATCCTCCTCCTCCCCGACCCCCAGAAAATGAATACCGAAAATAGACCCTTTCAGGGCCCGGGTTGTAATGCAAAGTGCCTCATGGTATTTGAAACTGAGAGGTGTTATTAGGAAGTAATTACAAAGGAACACAAAAGACATACTTTAAGTTGCAATTTCCCCTAAGATATTTGAGATATGATATGATTTATAAAAATTAGATTTTCCTCTTACTTAGGGGGAGCACTGGCTTTGTCCCAGCCTAGCCTTGCTTGAAAGCCAGAGGGCTCCTGGGTGGAGGGCTCCTGCCCAGCCCTCCCAGGGAGCTGAGCACCAGGGTGAGGGTGAGGGTGACCACCGTCCCCACCCTCCCCACCTTCGCGGTCCTCTCCCCTCCCTTCTCGGGGTGTGGGGGGCAGTGGATAAGAGCAGTCAGGTCCAGGTCAGACCGCCTGAGCTGGTATTCTGCTTCCACAGGACTCTAAGCCCCTTGGTGCTTCCGTGTTCCTCGATTTTCACATCTGTAAAATGGGGGACGTAAGTGAACCCACCTCCTTGGGCTGTTTTAGGATGAAACGGGTGAGCCTGTGTTAAAGCGTATAGAACAGGGACACACCATTTACAACAGCCCTCGGCATGGGGTAACCTGCTCAGTATGTCCTGGTGGTGTTTTTCCTTCTTTCTCACTCTGTCCTCTGTGATCAGGTTCTGTCTCCCTCTCCCCACTCTCTCTGACTGCCCCCGTCCCCAAGGCTCACCCCTTGTCTCCCCAGCCCTTGTCCAGGACCTTGGACAGACCCTGGGACCTACCCCCAGCCCTCCCCACTGCCCGCCGGCTTCTCCCGCTCTGGTTCTGGTTCCAGAGCCCTTGTCCAGGACCTTGGACAGACCCTGGGACCTGCCCCCAGCCCTCCCCACTGCCCGCCAGCTTCTCCTGCTCTGGTTCTGGTTCCCCTCTGGAGGCTTCTGGCCTCACGTTGCATCCGATTCCACATATCTGCGGTTCTCCCATATTTTCGCCTGCCCCGATCCTTGGAGGGGTGTGGGTGGAACAAGCGAGCTAATTGGATGTGAAAACAGAGCAGAGCAAGAGGAGGGGGCAGGGAGGGGGAGGAATAGGATGCGACAAATAAGGCACTAGTCTCAAGTGCAAAATGGAAAGGGTGCCTGGAAGTTTGGTAATCAAGATAAATAACATTTCAGGGCAGTATTTTTAAAAACCCAGGCCAGTGCCACAATTCCTCAATGAACAAGATAGCAAACTGTTCAGTGAAGAGGAGATCTGACCTCGCACTTGGACAGCTGACCGTCCTCGCCTCCCCCAGTCCTGGCCCTGCTGGAGCCCGACTTTAATAACATTTTGATTACTTTGTTCACTGTGGAATTTCTCACGTTAATTTGTGCTCTGTGAAATGTCGCATTAAAATATTATTTATCTCGATGACTAAGATTTTCGGCACTCCTCCCTTAAATGTTGCACCCATTCCTCACCCTGATCCTGGCCCTGGAAGAGAGAGTCCTTATGAGCAGAGACTCAGTCCGGAAGCAGCCAGCCCAGGGGTCTGGACAATCCCCAGGCTGCCCTCTGGCTCCTACGTCCCAGGCTAGTTCCTCCTAGTCCAGCCTTGTGGCCACGAGAGGCAGGCCCTGAGCCCTACACAAGAGAGAAGGTCCCCATGGCACAGTGATCCTGAGGGCTCCCAAATGACCCCTGTGACATGCCCTTGTAGGACCCATGACAACAACCACACAGTATGGCCTGAAGAAGGAATCTGACCTCTCCGTGGCAGCCCAGAGAACCACATTTCACTGGCTGTTTCTCTGCAGCCGCCTCACCCTCTGGAGACCTCCCAGGCCCTGGCTTGACCTCTCCTCTCCCTCCCCCAGCCCCTGTTTCGGTCTCTCTCCTCCACCTCCTGCTTCCCCCTCGGCTTCATCATTTATGTTGAGGCCAGACTGGGGACTGACCGTGGGCAGGGTGGCTCGTGTGGGTGGAAGGGGCCAGAAGGAGGGGCCCCGCCCTGCCAGTCTCATTCTTGCCTCCCTTGCACGCCTACCACAGCCCTCTTCCCAGACCCAAGGTAGTTCCCCAGCCCCTCCCTTGGCCCCATCTCAGCGGCGGCTGGAAATGCCCAAGCCATGGGAGTCTGGGGAAGAGCACGCAGCAGATCCCCCCAAATCTGGGCAGAGGGAGCAGGAGCAAAGTGGGCCTAGTGGGCAGTGCAGGGACGGTGGGCCTCCTGGCCCCTGTGCCTGCCTGGCCCATAGTCACTGTCCCACACACCCTGCCTTCTGACCCCCAGGGGTGTCCTAGCTCCTGCAACAAGTCCTCGCAGGCAAGTGGGAGCTCTGGCCCCGACGCAGGCTGGATTCGAGCCCCGCTCTACGTGGCTCCAGAGTCCGTGTTCTCCGTGTTATGTTGTCTTTCACGGTGGGGCCGAGGCAGGACTCTGGGGACAGATCCATCTCCCCTGCATGACAGCCTGCAGGACCCCCCCCCAACCCTCCACGCCGACTAAATGCCAAGGGGAGATGCTCACGAAGGGGTCACGGCAGTTAGCGGTGCCCAGCCGTGGGGGGAGTCAGGCCCACCACTAAAGGTTTGAGCTGTCTTGCCCTCTCTTGCGTTTCCTCTAGGCAAAATCTTTGTGGCAACATGACTTGAGCACAGACATTTAGGGGCTCCTCTCTCTAGGAGGGCAGGGAGGTGTGCCCGGAAGGAAGGGCTGAGAGGCTGACCATCCCCCTGAGTCCACCCACGGGGCCATGGGGAGACTCCTGGCAGGTGGGAAAGCAGCTAGGCTAATGCGTAGTTTATGGAAGAGCAAGAAAAAGGGGGAAGGGGGGCCGAGCAGGTGCGGGCAGAGGACGGGGAGCCTGCCCCCCCTTCCTGAGATCCCGCTCGGGGCACGGGCTCTGCTCAAGCTCCTCCCATCCGCCCCTTCCCCTGCGCCTGTGTCCGCAGAAGGTTCTCAAGCTCAAGAGCTCAAAGAATTATAACACACATTATAACATAATATATTATATGATGTTGCATTATATTATATTACATCATATTAAATTATATTATTTTCCATTTATCAACTCCTTGCTCTGTGCCAGACACTGTGCCAACTGCTTTACATACGTTATCCCATTTGCTCCTCAGAGACAGTCTGATGGATGTAGTGTTCTCCTCTCTCCTTCACCAGTGAGAAAACTCAAGGCTCAGAGAGGTCAAATCATTTCCCCGGGGTCCTCAGTGTGCACGCTCTGTGGCATGCTGTCGTCTTGCTGGGGCCCCTCTGACCCCCGTCAGCCTTGGCCTCTGTCCCCACCCTGTGCCTCGCTCTGCACCTCGACAGCGTCGCTACCGTGGGTCAGATGCTCACAGATGAAACACCAGCCGCATCCCTCGAGTCCCCTGTGGACTGGGACTCGTGTGTCCTGGGCCCAGCCTTCGCGTGCGGGGATTCCTGTTGAGCTGCGGACCGAAGCACCATTTGACTTCCCCGTCTCCCCAGAGAGAAGAGGAGGGGAATGGCTCACGCTTACCTTCTCACAGGTGTTTTCCTGTCTCACTTGGTTTCTTGGCTGACTATCCATCCTTTGAAATGAGACCCCTCTGGGGAGCCAGGCCACAGGCTGGAAGAGGCAGGAGGCAGGCCTGTCTGGCCTCATCTCTGAGGACCCATGACTCCCGGAGTTGGGGTCAGGAACCCCCATCGTGGGGAGGGTCAAGACCCCAACGAGCAGCCTTCCCTGGAGCTCTTGGTGGAAGTGACACATAGCTCAACGCCAGGCCCCCCAAGTCCCATGAGCTTGGCCCCTAATACCACAGGTGGCCCTGGGAGGGGCACCTTGCCTCTGCTGGCTTTGGTTCCTTCCTCTCATCCATTGGACTGATAATTCCCAAACTGTGAACTTCAAGGAGATAGAGTTGGTATCAAGGTGCTTGGACATTTTAAGGCATGCTACACATCTAAGAAATGGGCTTGGTTACTGTTCTGGTTTGTCCTCCCATTTTTTCCCCTCCCTCCTACTGAAGTTCGTTTCAGAATAAGGCATCCAAGTCCCTTTCTGTCTGTGCCTGGACAGGGTCATTGTCATTAATGGAGATGTACTGGAAGGTTCCAGAGGAAACGTGGTGGAACCATATGCTGAGCTAATCACACACACAGGTTCTCAGGTCACCGGCTCCTCCAGCATCTGCCCAGTGAGGCCCCGGGGGGCTGAAAGTCTTTCCCCATCAGTTCCTGGGCAGGACTTTGGGTTTTCACCCCTCACAGCCGACCTGCACCCTCCCTGCCTTGAGGGAAGGGGTCTCCCTCATACGGGGGGAGCGGGGACTGGCCAGCGCCCCTCAGTTTCCCAGCCCCCTGGTGTGGAGGCTGGGGCAGGAGGCAGACGGACGGAGCGTCCGGCAGAGGGGGCCTGAGTGAGAGAGAGCTCGGGGTTTGGTTTTCCGGGGAGCCCTGGGTGTGACGGTGTGAGAGGAGGGGAGAAGCCGTGTCGACCCCAGCTGCCGTGTCTTCTGTCGGGAGTCACAGAGTTCAAGGGACGGCTCTTAAGGAGAAGAGTGAGAATGAAGAGGGACGAGGCTTTGAAGCTTTGGGGTCTTAAGAGCTCACATAGTCTCCATCCTCTGTTGCAGGAAGAGCTTCTAGTGAAAAGGAAGGAGGGGAGGGGAAGGGGAGAGGGGAGGGAGGGAGGAAGGAAGGGAGGTAGGGAGGGAAGGAGGAAGGAAAGAGAGAGAGAGGAAAAGAAAAGGAAGGAAGAGGAGGGAGGAAGGAAGGAAAGGAGGGAAAGAAAAGGAGAAAGACCATTCTTTCTGGGTCCAGCAGCTCCCAGCAGGCATTGGCTCTAAGCCTCGGCACGCTCGGACCTCCCTCAGCCAGGCCAGCTGGTGTTCGTTGACCGTGTACTTGGTGCTGTGTTATTTCGTGGGCTTCAGTCACGTGGCCGCTTATGAGCCAGGCATGACCGTTATTCCCATTTTACAGATAAGGAAACTGAGCTTAGCACCCCCCGCCCCCAGACGCTCAGAGGCGGTACGGGCAGAGCTCCAGTGTGAACCCAGGAGTCTGGCTCCAGGGCCGGTCCAGGCAGCCTCCCTGCTCTGCCCCAGTGCCGGCGCGCCGAGTTACCACCCCTTACTAAACCCCTTTCAAAACCAAGAACAGGTTCCCAAAGGGGACAAAAATGGAGCAACCACACAAAAATAACAACTGCGTAAGAAGTAGCAAATATTTTTCAGAAAATGCATGTTTGAAAACGAAGCCCTGGGTAGGGCAAACATGAATGCCTGTCCAGAAATGAGTCTTGGGGTGTAAATCCTCAGCCACCAGCGCTCGCCCAGCCTGCACCCCGAGACCGTGTCGTCCATTCCGGGCCGTGCCAGCTGCTCGTGGTTCTTCAGATGAGTGTGGGCGAGAGAGCTCTTCTGCTTTCCGTCCGGATTAGGTGAGCTCGGTCTCACCCAGAGTGTCATCTTCCCTTTATTTAAAAAAAAAAAAGCTCGTGTAGTGAAAGCTTGCTCGCCTCTTGGAATTATTTGTACTGTTTAACTAAAGCTCTGTACTGTTTTGCTCTGGTGATCTGTTTGTTTGGAGAGAATTTGACGTTTCTCTTCCCCGCCTCTCCCCTCCCCCCGATGGCTCCGTAGTTAAGCATCTGACTCTGGATCTCAGCTCAGGTCTTGAGCTCAGGGTTGTGAGTTCAAGCCCCGTGTTGGGCTCCACTCTGGACACCCTACTTTATAAAGAGGAAGAGGAATGATCCGTGAATGTGTCACCCCCTTGGAGGGAATTTCTGCTGAGTACCATCGCTCTGCCAAACGTGTGCCCCACGCCCAGGCCCCACCAGCAGCCTGGTGTCTCAGAGCCCCGAGCAATTCCCCGCGGCGTCTGAGGCTCGGGGTCCTGGCACCTCCACAAGCCTCCCTCCCTCCCTGCGGGGACTGCCCGCTGCTTCCGGCTAGAGGGCTGACTCCCCCTTCTCCCCTTGCCCTATGGCCCGTTCCCCCGACCCCCTCCCGAGGTGCGAGGTGCAAAGCTCCAGCCCTCCCCAGGTGTTTGGAGCCTGCTGCATTTCAGTGTTTGCTTTTTATGAACGGGAAGCAGTTCCGTCTGCGGAATATTAAGTGGCTCGGGCAGCTTTGGGAAGCAGAGCCACTAATCCGCCGACATCTGCTGCTTATGTGATCTTGGTGCTGGCAGCCCCTCTCCCCCGCACTGGCGCCCCTCCTCGCCCGCCCAGTTGAGCCCCAGGGCTTCGAGGGAGAGGGAGATTGGGGCGAGCCCAGCCATGCCCACCTGATGCCGGGGGCTGGGATAGTGACCTCCAAGTGCCCTCTGTGGCCCAGGGCACTGGCCTGGCCAAGCCCAGTGACCTTGGGCGAGCTCCTTCCTCTGGTGGGCTTTAGCCCCCTCAGGAGACAGAGGTGGGGACTGGCCGCTTGGAGCCCAAGGTCTGATGCTCCTTCCCCATCCCTGTGCCACTTCTTCACACGAGCTGCTGTCCGCCCCCCGGGGATGTGCTTCCTCCCACCCTCAACCGGTTTGGGTCCCTCGCCCCTTCAAGGCCAGGTTAACACTGGAGTCTTCCATGTGGCCCTCCCTGACTCGTGCCTACAGACCCAGCTGCTGCCCCTTCTCCTCTCTCTGTCCCCACAGTGTCACCTGCTGCATGCAGAACTTTTGGGGGTCATGACAGCGTGCCCAGGGCTGACGCGCAGCTACCTAATAAAGCTCTTGTGTTAACTCGGGGTGGGAAGGAACACTGTCATTGACATTGGCACCGTCAGAGGGACAAAGCAAGAAAAGCTCCCCCGTTTTTTCCTCCCAGCCTGGATCCCCAGCTAGTCTAGGGGCTGAGCCCCTGACTGAGTTCAAAGCACATGGAGGGGATCCTGAAGGTGGGGGAGACACAGGCCTGGCAGGAGAAAGTTCACAGCCTCAATCTTGTACTAAAACCCGCACCTGACCAACTTAATAACACGTACAGAACAAACTAGGAAGAAGTGTAAATGCATCCCCCACAAACAGGACACCGAGAGCCCCACAGAGTTAAGGGGAAAGACTGGGTGTAATCAGGGCAGGCTTCCTGGGAAAGGAGGGCGACAGTCAGGACTGGATGTGTAGAGCTGGTATTTGCCGAGAAGGAAAAAGGCAGATTCCAAGGAAGGGAAGAGATAGATACACAAGTGTGTGTAATCGTCTGCTCGAGATGCTGTAACTTCAGCAGAAATTTATTTTCTCCCAGTTTCAGAGACTCAGAGGCCCACATCAAGGTGTCAGCGGGGCTGGTTCCTTCTGGGGGCCGGTAGGGAAGGGTCTATTCCAGTCTCTCTCTGGTGGGAGATGGCTGTCTTCTCCCCGTGTCTCCACGTGGCCTTCCCTCCGTGCGTGTCTGTGGTCCTCTTCTTACAGGGCGTTGATCATGTTGGATTAGGGTCCATGTCAATGACCCCATTTAACCTGTCTCCACATATAGTCATACTCAGCGACGCGGGGGGCTAGAGCTTCGACATGTGACTGGTGGGGGGACCTCATTCAGTGCATTCCAGCAAGGGCTTGTTGTGCCTTGCTGTTGTGTAGATTATTGATAAACTGCTCCCACTAGCATCTTGCAAAGCATGGGGCTTCCAAGGGCAAGGACAACTTGGTCCCATTCAAGGCCATGGGGAGAGGCCCCTGGAAGGAGCAGAAGACCTGAGAGGGGGTATCAGCAAGACCAACCTGATGAGAGCCACAGGCTGGCATGTGAGTCCTTAGGGCATTTTTTTTTAAGATTTTATTTTTATTTATTCGAGAGAGAGAGCATGCAGGAGTGGGGGAGGGGCAGAGGGGGAAGGAGAGAGATCCCAAGCAGACTCCCCGTTGAGTGCAGAGCCCTACAGGGGGCGGGGGGGTGCTCTATCCCAGGGTCTTCCATGAGATCATGCCCTGAGCCGAATCCAGGAGTGGCCACACTGAGCCCCCAAGCACCCCGCCCAGGACATTTTTGAAGTCCCCTGAGCCCGAGGCCCCCGGGAGGCCCCCATAGCAGCAGGCTTGGATTCAGAGGCTGTTGGGAGGCGAGGAGCAGTGTGGCTGCTCTGGAGGGAGGCACAGTGGTCCTGCCCCCACGTGAAAGACAAAACCTACCCCCACGTGAGTTCAGGGCCCAGCACTCCGAGTAAAGCACCGTCTGTCCTGCCGTCCCTCCCGCACTGGAGGACGTGCCCCCACTGAGAAGGAGCCAGGGTCCCAGGAGGACGTGTGGGGACCACCAGATGTCTCCCCCAGTGAGGGCCTCTGGATGCTCGCCTGCCCTTGGGGTGGGAGCCGGGAGCCATCCTGAGAAGCCACCGCCCTTGTGTCCCATCTCCTCCTTGTTTTGGGAACTTCCTAAAGGGCTCAAGGAAAACCGAGGCTTCAGGCCAGAGCGGGACACACCCCTGCACCCGTACCCCTCGGCAAGGGGGGGATCGGTGTCCCTGGGTCAAGGCCTGTGCTGGAAGGAGGCAGAGGGCTGGGGCGCACCTGCAGGGGAGTGGCAAGCAGGGGCACAGGCCCAAGGAGGGAGGGTGTGGGTGCGCTGGGTGGCATGGCCAGTGTGTTGGCTCCGGGGTGAGCCTGACGCCCTCCTCTCTGTCCTCTCCTGTCCATCCTCCTGCCATCCTGTCTTTTTGGAGGGCAGCTCCCTGGGGAGAAACCCCACAGTATGGAGGGTGTGCACCCAGCAAAGGCTTGGGGATGGTCGCCGCTAGGTTGCTCACTAGCTCAGTGACCTTAGACAAAGCTCATTTGACCTTTCGGGGCCTCAATTTCCTTGTCTTTGTCAGGGGGAATAATAATATCCACTTTCCAGGGTGGCCATGGGGATTAAATAGGTAATGTATGCATAAAGCGCTTGACACGGAAAAGTGTGAACCATTATCATTTTCCTTACTGGAGGCTGCCTCGGGTTCCACGCTGGTCCCCAGTGGCCTGTGTCTCCGCTCTTGACTCTTACGGAGTTCAGGATCAACAGACACCACAGAGCGGGCCTTCTGCTCAGCGTCACCTCTGTGCCCCAAGCTGGGTACCCTCTGGCCCTTCACCCCCAGCCTCTGCATCTGTCCATCCATTGGAGCAGCAAGGCTGGGACCACCCTCTGTGGCCTGGGAGCTGGCACCAGGCCCATTGGCTGGATTTGGGACACTGCAGAACCCAGCGCACAGACAGCCCTGAGTTTGTCCTGCAGAGCTGCTGTCCAGACGGGCTGTCTCTGAGTGCCAGCCGGAGGCTCAGGGTGAGGGCTCTTGAGTTGAGAGCTTGTCGAGGGAAGAACTTGGAGAACAGTGTAAACAAAGCCAGAGTGAGAAGTGCACACGGGTTGACTCTCTGAGAGGCAGCTGACCCCGAGGCCAGGCGGGAGCACACGGGATGTCGCTGGTGGCTGCGCCCTCGGAGGCTCTGGGGTCAGGGCAGCCTGGCTGGGTGCAAATCCCGTTCCCCCATGTCCTGTTGGTGAGATCTGGGACAAGTTGCTTAATCTGTCTGAGCCACAGCCTCTCCTGTCCAGAGTGGGTGCAACCACGTTGCCTGCTCCATTGGGTGCGGGGCTAGTCCAGGGGACAGAGGATAGGCACCAGGAAGTGCTGGTCGTCAGGTTTGTCTGGCTGGTGGGTGGGAGGGCAGGGGCAGAGGCCCGGGGTCTCTAATCGGAGCCTGCTCTCAGCTCTGTAGCAACAGGCTGTGCTCTGCACGAGGTCTCTGGCCACTGTTAATCTCTGCTCCAGGTGGCCCTGGGCTTCGGCTGT
Organism: Ailurus styani; assembly: GCA_002007465.1. Taxonomy (NCBI): domain Eukaryota; kingdom Metazoa; phylum Chordata; class Mammalia; order Carnivora; family Ailuridae; genus Ailurus; species Ailurus styani. The sequence goes on along the minus strand of LNAC01000098.1, from coordinate 3,802,936 downwards.
GTTCCAGTGCAGCAGGATGATTTTGTTGGCGGACCGAAGCTTCTGCTTCCCTCCGCGGGTGCACACGGAGCTGCATCCGTAGCTTCCCCTTCCCCGTGGCCGTGGGGAACTCAGCCGGGTGGCCGCCGGATGCTGGCAGGAGGGGTTGGATGAGTCTGGCAGAGTAAACAGGAATGCACTTCTGGAAGGTTCTCCAGGGGGCACAAGTCGGTGCCCTGGCAGAGAGCGCTCAGTCACCGCCCGGCCAGGTGGATGGCCACCTCCCCACGTCCCTTGGCCCCTCCGATTTTCACTCGTGACACAGATGTCCTGAGTCCTCTCCAAGCTGCCTTAACATGAGGGAATTCTATCTCAAATATGTCGCACAAATGAATAATAAAAACAAAGGAAAATTACCCTCTTTATTGAAACTCATTTTATGAATAAAACAATTATTCTGGTAATTGAAAAAATGTGTCGTTAAATTAAATGCAATGGTTCCTATTAAAATTTTAGTGCGTTTTTGCCGCTGCCGGCTAGAGGCTGGTAATTATAGTCGAGAGTTTCGCTTTCTCTTTATTGTTTTTTAATCTCTCTGTGCTGCGGCTCTCCGACGATATTTTATGTTAGAGAGATTTAGAGCCGGGCTGGCGGAGGCCGGGGGAGGCTGGCCGAGGGGCGGGGCGGCCAGGGGGGCACCGCCGTGGCATCTGCCTCTGACACCGGGCTGGCAGGCGCTCTGGCTGCCCAGCGGGCTCGATTGGTCTCCTCGGCCATCTGTCAGCCTGGCGGCAGCCAATCACACCCCTCCAAGTCCAGGGCCCTCCCACCCGCTCTCCTCCCTGATCTCCGCTTTTGGAAGGTGCTGGGGGAGATGGGAAGCCTGGCCGTGCATCCAGGGATGCCTGGGCTCCAGCTCCTTCCTGGAAGCCCGAGTTTGGAAAGCAGCAGGACAGGCAAACCTCCTGAACTTCTTCCTGCCCTCGTGGGGGCAGCGGAGGAAGGTTGTGAGGCTGTGCGTGCAAGCACCCTGAGGGCAGGGACCATGCCCGGCTTGTTCCCTGTGGCATCCATAGCTTCCAGCATTATCGGTGGTGCATTGGAGCCATTTAGTGCTTGTTGCGGAAGGGTGGGAGGGAGAAAGGAAGGCTCTGTCAGGGTTAGGTAGGGAGTAACAGGACCGGGGAATGCAGAACAGCCTGGAAAAGCTGCGAGTTTCCTTTCCAGGCACCTGCCCCATGCCAGGGGTGGTGGGAAGGGAGCAAACCAAAGACAGCTCCACCTCTGTTCCTGGCGGGAGCTGCAAGGCTCCTCGGCTGACTCAGACAGTTGGTACCTACCCTTGATGTGGTATATGTCTCCCTGGCTCCGGCTGCTTTTCTGTTCTTTGTCTGGGAGATTAAGCTCCTGGTGGGCAAGGTCTCTGGCTGTGCAGCCTGCCGCTGGGAGCCTGATGAATCGGGCTGGGGGTGGAAGCTTCGCAGGATTTATCACCAAGGCTCCAGGAGCTGGGAAGGAGCCAAATGCCATTGTCCAGTGTTGTCAGCTGAGCCCTCGGCACTGGGCAGGAAGGAAAGCAGGAGAGCTTCTCTGAGACCCTGGTTTCCATGCTCTGTGGCTTACCGTGACCATCTTGACTGTGCCATTCCTATGCCATCCCCGGGCTGTTGCCCCCAGAGTCCCTCCAGTCCTTCCTCTGTTCTGTCTTGTATCTCAGGGGCTGTCTTGCTGGTTGCCCGAGCTCCCAGGTCAACTGGCTCAGGCCGAGTTTGGCCAGTGGGAGGCTCGGGCAAGAGTAGCAGGTGCGAGGAAGGGAAGCCAGATGCACGCCCTTTTCCTGCCTCCAGTAGCATCCCTCCAAGCAGCTGTTTCGTTCCTGACTCCAGCTCCTGGTAGACAGAGTGGCCTGTCCTAGCTGCCCATGCTGATCTCCTGTGTGCTCAAACAACCCCCCTTTTCTCCTGGACCCGCCAGCCCAGGATGGTAGAGTTTTCCTGGGTTGCTACTCTCTGGGTCGCTCCCTGGTCCCCATTTGGCTTCTTTACTGTCCTGTCACCTGTAACCAGCTCCCTGTAGCAAATTCTTCTGAGCTAATACAGCAAGTCATTTCTGCTTTCCTGCTTGGACTCTGCTATCCACCTGCCCTATGAACATCCCAGGAAGAGAGACAGGTGGCAGAGGCACCATGGGGAGGAGGGCGGGAGAGATCGCTGCCCAGGAGAGGTCCCCGTGTCCAGCCGCTCTCTGCACTGTGCCTCTCCGTCTCTCCAGACAAGTGGCAGCTCATGTCCAACCCACTCTGCTGATCATTTTATGCTGGTCCACCCACATGGGACAGTACCTCATTTTGTAGTAATTGAGCTATTTTCCCAGCTGGGCAAAGGGTAGAAGGTTAGGGCCCTTTCCCAGGAATGCAGCATCCAGCAGAATAAATTACAGAACCATTAACTGTAGAGCAGAGTAGCTGGGAGGCCAGGGACAGCCTGCATCCATGGTCCCCAACCCCTTCAGCTTGCCACCTCCCCTCCCCCGTCCCCTGCTGTGTCAGTTACAGCTTGAGTCATTTTAGCCACATCTCCACCAGTCATATTTTTAAGCCAGGCTGACTCACCTTGATAGAGAAAAAACCGGGGTACTAGACCAGAAAGGAGCTCGGGCAGGTCATGGAGGAAAGGAGCCGTGGCAAGAGGGGCCGGACGGTGCAGCGAAGTGTCGGCTGACCTGGCACCCAGGAAGCAGAGGGCGCGGTCCCCCAGTGATGCAGTGCAGAACAGCCGGAGGGCAGGAGTTAGCTGAGCACCTACTATGCGCTAGGGACTTTGCCCTTATCCTATGTAATTCTCTATACCCTGTGAAGTAGGAATCATCATCTGCATTTGATAGATTGACAAAACTGAGGCTCAGAGACATTCCGTAGCTTGCCCAAGGTCACACAGTGAGGACCCTTGTCCCATCTTTCTTCGCTTAATCCTCTTCCTGCGCCTCTCCCAGAAGACTTACAAAGTAGCCCGTGCTGGCCCCTCTCTTTGGCAAGTCCTGGGACTCTGGGTGCATAGAGTCTAAGACAGCAGCCCACCCACAGAGGGGCACAGGTGCATACATGTACTTGTCATTCATTCCCTCGTTCATTCATTCATTCACTCATTCCTTCATTTGCCAAACTTTCACCGAGTCACTCCTGTTTGCCCAGCCCTCTCCGGGCACTGGGGGAAAGCCATGAATTAGACACTTGTTTTTATCCTCAGATAGTTTACAGTCAAGCAAGGAAAACTCACCCAGGAAGGGACTTGCCTGGTGAATCATGATGATGATAAATGGTGGGGAGGGCTCTGAGGGTCTGAGGGTTGAGGCTTGGCCAGCCATCCACGACTGTCGCTAGGTGGCCCCTGGCAGAGGTTGGGATCCTTTGGGCTCAAGACTCAGACTCTCCTCCCCGCGCCTCCCCCGACTCCCCAGGTGGCTCCTTTCCTACCATCACTGTGCTGTATCCCTACTCTCCGTCTCCCTAAAAAAAATGTTGGGAGGAGCACCTGGGTGGCTCAGTTGGCTGAGCATCTGACTCTTGATTTTGGCTCAGGTCACGATCTCAGGCTCATGACGTCGGGCTCCGCACTGGGCTCGGGGTCTGCTTAAGATGCCTCCCCTCCCCTTCTGTCCCTCTGCCCCTCCCCTGCCATTCCTCTCTCCCTCTCTAAAATAATAATAATAATACTAAAACAAGCACTATCTCACCCCGCTGGCCCTCCTGAGCACAGAGACGTTGTCCACCTTCCCGCTGCCTTCCTGACACTTGAAGATGGAGTCAGGGGACCAGGCCGTGCTGTGCTGCTGAGTGTCATCAGCCGGCCCTCATTGGCACATCTGCAGGTCTCTGTGGTGTAAGTGCCCCCCATGGCCGACGTCAGGCCACCACCCTGACGTTACTGGTCATAGAACTGGGAAGAGGGGTGCAGGGAGCTCTTGAGAGCTGGTGCAAGCCAGCGGCAGTGCATGCCGGGAAGAGCACGTGGACTCCCTCCCCGGGCCGCACCTTCTCCAAGGTTCCCAGTCTTGGGGGGGTCGAGCCAGAAGCCCGGGAGACATTCTCCCCTCCTCTGTCTCAGGCCACCTCCAAACAGTTACCAAATGCCTTCCACTCTACCTTCTTCACCTTGCAGGGGTCGTGAATTCATACACCTGTCTCTGTGCTCTCGGCCCTCACCCTCCACCTCAGTGTGGTCACCAGCACCTCCCTGCCTGCTCCTTGCCACAGCGGCCCGTCTGGCCTCCCCTGTCCAGTCTCTACATTGCCACTGGAATGATCTTTCCGATGCAGGAATGTGGTCTGTCTCCTGCTAAAACCTTTATTGCTTTCCCTTTACCTCACCTACCTCTTGGGCCTCGCTTCTCCAAACTATCCCCTGATCCCTGCCTGCCACCGTGCCCACCACACACCCCAGCAACTGGGACCTGCCGTGTTCCCTCTGCATCTGGTCGCATGTGCCTCCCCTCCCTCTAGAGCATGCCCCCATCTCTGCTTGGTTGACTCCCATCTGTCCTTCAGGGCTTGGATACCCTCTCTTCCAGGAAGCCTTCCCTGATACCTCCAGGCTGATTTACCCTCCTTGCCCCCCAGTAGCTCTTCAGATTGCCTTATCCAGATCCTGTTTATGCTCACCCTCTTCCCCTGGTCCATGAACAAATTGAGGGCAGGGGCTGAACCTTTGCTCACGGTGCCCTGCACTTTCTAGGCTCCCAGAGAATGGTTTTTGGGTAAACGGATGAAGGATCAAAATACTTAAGTAAAAATTAATTAATCAAGTGCAAGCTAAAGGGCAAAGAGTACCTACAGAGTCCCGAGTGATGATGCTGCAGGAAGCTTTCTCCAACAGGAAGCAGCCCCCAGTGGCTGGCCCCCTGCCCTGCAGTAATCAAAGAAGGCTGCCTGGTGGAGGGGGCCACCTCCTCTCTTCCCATCCTCTCTCCTTTGTTCCCTCCCTGCTCCCCTACTCTGCTTCTCCTGTCGCCCTCAGAGGTTCCTCACCGAGGAAGACTGCTGCTTGCTGGTTTGCCCCTTTGGCAGGAAAGTCGTTCCTTTATCAGCCAGCAGCAGGGGTGGGCAGGGGCTCCTGGCGCCCAGTGTCTCCGCAAACTTTGAGAAGGCCGATGGCGTCACAGAGATGGGAGTCTTTGCTGTGTCTCTTACGGGGGCAACTGGGGTCATCCCTGAAAGCCAGGGTGCTGAGAAGGGAAAGCTGACTGCAGCTGCCGGCGTGTGTGACACATCTCGGGGGATCGGGGCCCGCCACCGAGGCCAGGAGGCGGCTGCTGGGCGGGCTGTGGGGGAACCGCTGTCCAGTTGTCCATCCTTCCTCGGGACGGCAGCAGAGCCAAGTGTAGGGGCCAGAGGCTTCCGTCACACGAAGGCTGGGTGTTTGCTTGGTGAAAGGGAAGCCTGATTTCCCTCCAGGATCCCCTGGACAGGGCCAAGCCCTGGACCGTGTCCACCCCAGCGCCGTCCTCCCCAGGGAGCAGGCACGCTGCCCTCAGGGTGCAGCGAGGCAGCCATGGGGAGCCCCAGCAAGCCTGGACTGCAGCGTGCTGATGGGAGGGTAGTGGACAGACAAAGCCCAGCGCTCCTGGTTCCTGTGCCCCGTGGACCTTGGGCATCAGTTTCGGTATTCCAGAATATTCCAAAATAGAATGACGATTATGGGCCTGCTGTAAGGGGTGTGATCACTCCGTGCCGAGGAAGCTGCTGGGACGCCGGTGTGATGCTGCCCTGGCCGGAGGGGCTGCTCGGGGGAGGGGATAGTAAACCAAGGCCAAGCGGGGGGGCTTCTGCCTCCCCATGGGAGCTTCCCTGGAATCCTGCAAGCTTTGGGGTCGCAGAAAGGGCACAGGCCCCAGGCCTGAATATCACCATTGCCACTTCTTCGCTCTGAGACTGGCACATGACTTAACCGCTCTGAGCCTCTGTTTCCTCATTCTGTAGAATGGGCCAATAATACTTCAACTTATCTGGTCAGTTGAGTTTAAAAATATGTAAACAGCAAACAGCACAGTCTCTGGCATGCTGAACAGCTCAAAACGCATGTGTTCTTTCCTTTCTCTCCTTTCTGACCAAGAGCCTGGAGGAGACCAGTGAGCCTTCAGGGACGTCTTCATGGCCTCTGCCCTCCCGTGGTGGTACAGGCAGCCCCGGCCTGGATGGCTGGGATGCAGGGACTAGCTGAGCTCCATCCTGCTATCAGCACCGTTTGGGGGCTCCCCTCACTGCAGGCAGCATAGACAAGATTGTGCTCCCTGCACCCCCACCACCACCCCGGTTTAATGGTCAGTGTAGCTTTGGAGCCTTTTACCCAACCAACCCCAGAGTCTGCCACCTGTCCATCCCTCCAGGGAGTGATACTGAGGGACTGACTGCTTCACTCAGCAGCTGTGTCCCAAAGAGGACCCTTGGCCGAAGCCACACTCAGTCCCCTAAGGTGGGTAGGAGACCAGCACAGCTGGACGGACTGTCAGGGAAGTGTTTGAGCACCTGGGCCCGAGGAGACAGCCCAGGGAGGTGGCTGTGGTGGGACCGGGAGATGGGGTTTGCCTCCTAGCTGTGCCCCTGATAAGCTGTGTGACCAGAGATGATGCCTGCCCCTCTCTGAACTATCCTGTTCTCTGCTGTGAGGCACCTTGAGTGGTTGGGCACTTGAAAACAATCCAGGGGCTCCTGGGGGGATCAGTCGGTTAAGCGTTCAGTTCTTGATTTCAGCTCAGGTCATGATCTCAGGGTCGTGGAATCGAGCCCCGCGTCAGCCTCCGTGCTCAGCGAGGAGTCTGCTTTTCCCTCTCCCAGGCACTGCCTCTCTCTCTCTCTCTCATACATAAATAAATCAAATCTTAAAAAAAAAAAAGGAAAGAAAAAGCAATCCATAGATTCTGACATATGAATTCCACTCAAAATCACAGATCCTAGAATGTCAGAACTGATATTCTAGAATATTCTCAACTGATATTCAGATCTGTGGAGAGGCAAGGCCCCTCCACAGACCCACAAGGACCCCAAAGTTCAGAGGCTGGAAGCGGGTCTTCCCACCAACAGTGACCTGCTCTCCTTGGGTCACCCAAGGACAGACAGAGGAAATAAGGCGTGAGTCGTGACCGGGGAGGCGGCCGGCCCTTCCCTAGCCCGGCGATGAACACCTGGCCTTCTCTTCTCACTCTGCCTCTGCCCCTCTGCCTTGGGGAGCCAACCCCATCTCCCCTCCCTCCGTCTTTAAGCACGTCTCGTGCCGTGGAGGAAGCTGCTGGCCTAGGTGTCACTTCAGAGCAAAAGTGCCCATTAAACCACCACTGGCTGCCAGGCCTGTCTAGTCCCGGGAGCGATGTTCGCAGACATGTCAGCCCTAATGAGTTAATTGATTCTTTCCTCTGTGCCTGCCATGAGAGAGAGGGAAGGACTGAGCCCAGCACCTCGACCTGCCCCTGCCCGAGTCTGGGGAGGGAAGGGTGAGGGCCCAGGCTTCCCCCCTCCCTCCCTCTTCCTTCCCGCAGGACTCCCCCCGACCCTTGCCTGAAACATTTTCTTGGCCTCTTTTCCCCAACCTCTCTCCAGTTGGCATCTTTTTTAAATGAAGACTTTATTTTAGAGTAGTTTTAGGTTCACCGCAAAATGGAGCAGAAAGTCCAGGGAGCTCCCATGCGCCCTGAGCCCTCACCCGTCCGCACTCTCCCCACTATCGATATGCCGAGTCAGGGCGCGCACTGGTTGCAATCCGTGAACCTCTGCGCATGCGCCATGGTCACCCAGAAGCCCTCGTTCACGCTCAGGTTCATAGTTGGTCTTGTCCATCCTATGAGTCTGGGCAAACGTCTCATGGCGTTTATCCACCATGACGGTATCACACAGAGTAGTTTGCCCTCCAGACCCCCTGTGCTCCACCTGCTCCTCCCTCCCTCTCCTGCCCCCCCGGCAACCATTGATCTTTTTACCGTCTCCATAGTTTTGCCTTTTCCAGAATGTCATACGGATAGAATCATACACAGTCCGTAGCCTTTTCAGATCGGCTTCTTTCATATAGTGATATGCATTTAAGGTTCCTCCGTATCTTTTCACAGCTAAGTAGCTCATTTCTTTTGAGCCCTGAATAATATTCCATTGTCTGGATGGACCACAGTGTGTTTATCCATTCGCCAAGATCCGAAGGGCATCTTGGTTGCTTCCAAATTTCAATGATTATGATTAAAGCTGCTATAACCACCACACAGGATTGGGTTGGACCTAAGGTTTCAACACCTTTAGCTAAATACCAGGGTTATTTACGACAATGATTCTGCTGGATCGTATGCTAAGAGTACGTTGAGTTTTGGGAGACACCGCCCAGCTGGCTTCCAAGGAGGCGGCGCTATTTTGCATTCCCACCAGCCACGAACGCGCTCGCTGCTGCTCCCCGTCCTCATGGGCGTGTGGTGGGGCCAGTGTTCTGGATTTCGGCCGTTCTGATAGACATGTACCCGTATCTCGTTTTCATTTGCATTTCCCTGATGACATAGGATGTGGGGCATCTTGTCACGTGCTTACCCGCCATCCGTCTGTCTTCTTGGGTGGCGTGTCTGTGAAGGTCTTTGGCCCATTTTTTAATTGGGTTGTTGGTTTTCCTGTGCTGGGTTTTAAGAGTTGTTTGTATAATTTGGATCACAGTCCTTCAGCGGATGTGTCTTTTGAGACACTTCCTCCCAGTCTGTGACCTGTCTGTTCCCTTGACAGTTGTCATCTTTTGAGGGGGGGTCCGGGTCTCTGGCAGGGACCCGCCTCCTCTAAGTCCGGAGTCACATGAGCTCCGTACACTGCAGCCTGTCTGCTCCAGAACCACTTGTCTGACCCAGCCCAGTCCTGACAGGCAGACGAATGCGACCCCCGGCCCCTGCCCGAGACCCCCTCCTCACCCACAGCTGTTTCCGCAGCCTGTTCAGGTTCACCAGGTGAGAACCCCTTTAGGGCCTCTCCCTGATGTGGTTTTAAGAAAGCCCCAGCTTCGGGGAAGGGATGGGGGCGGCCTGGAGGCTGCAGGGCCCCTCTGGAAAGGGGAGCGAGGCCCCGGAGGAATGAGGCCAGAACCAGACCAGACAGCCGGGCTGGTGTCCCTTGGGCAGCCCTGCAGAGCCGAGGGACACCCCCCCACCCCGAGAGCAGCTGGCGGTCACATTATCCTGCTCAGCGGGACTTGCCGTTAATGGGCACTCGTCAGGTTGGGGGAGCAGTGGGAAGCGACGGTGCTGTCCCCTGACCACCTCGCAGTGGGACATCGCATCAGCCTCTGGGGCTGGAGACTGGGGTGACGGTGTGTAGTGGAGGGGGATTCTCTGCTTCTGGGGTTTTTGCCCACTTGTATTAAGAGCCTCTTTAGGTCTGTGTCCTAAGTGCCTTCGGTCCCTTCCCTGGTCCTTGTTCCTCCCTGCCCCCCCCCATATTCCCAGTAGCCCCCATCGTCTCTAATGCACGTACATTAATGAATCAGGAAGACAGTCTTACTGAGATGATGACAGACTCAGCTCCCCAGAGGCCCCCCTCCCGGGGCTGGCACGACCTACACACAGTGGGGGGGTGGGCAGCTGGGGGAGAAAGGGCGGGAAGTTTGGGGAGTCCAGTAGGGGTGCACTCTCTGCATCTGTCTCCCCAAAGTCAGAGGCGTCTTGGGGAGGGGAACCCCAACAAGACCTAGGGAGTGTGCCATCTAGCCTTGAGCAGCAGATGAGGGGTTCAGAGACCTTTCTCTGCAGGAGGACAAGGAGGGAGAATGGGTGAGCTGAATCAGTGGCCGTGACCCTGACTCACTCCCACCTGCTGGAGACCTACTGCCCCGCCCAGCGTCCTGGGCTGCCGATAGGCCCTGGCATGGGGACCTGGACTCCGACTCTGGCTCTTCCCCCCGATCCGCTCAAAGGTGTCACATGAGCCATTTCCCCCCTGGTGAGTCTCTGTTGTCCACCTATGAGATGAGGGGCTTGGATTAGATGGCATCTGAGACGGTTCTTGGACTGATTCTTGGCATGGTGTGACATAGTTCTGGGACTGTAGGTGTCCCCATCCATGCGTGCATGCTTCATCTCTCCATCCTTCTATCTGTCCATCCATCCGTCCACTTTCCCACTCATCTGACCATCCATATATCCATCCAGCTGTCCGTTAGTTCATCCATGCAGGCGTACATCATCCATCCACCTCTCTGTCAGTACATCCATCTGTCCATTTGTCCATCTGTTCATCTGTCTGTCCATCCATTAGCTTGTCCATCCATCTCCCCACATACCCGTCCATCCATCCGTCCATCCCTCTATCCATCCTTCCCTCCGCCCTCCCTCCCTCCGTCCAGTAGAGAAGCACCCACTCCGCACCAGATCCTGTCGCCTGCCCTGGCGACGACACAGTGATGGGTGAAGAGGGGGAGCTTTGTGAACACGCAGGACAGGCCCCAGCCCACCCTGCTGGCGAGGAGCAGGAGAGGCTTTGAGGGAAGTCAGTGAAGCTTCGGCCTGAAGGATGAGGGTGCCAGGCAGGCCTCAAAGTTTGTTGTGGGAATTTAAATGAGTTCAGGGAGAGCCAAGGAAGTGGAGCGCCTCCCCGTAAGCACAGGTGACCAGCATCGCGGGGCAGACCTTTCGCATCTCCTGGTTTCCAGTCGCCCTGACCTGCAGCCGCATCAGAGGACCGGGACCTCCCATTCTTCAAACACACCACGTGCATCTCTCTCCTTTGCTCACTTTTCTGTCCCTCTTTAAGACCGTGCTAAAGTGTGACTTCCTCTGTGGAGTGTTCCTTGTGTCCCCCAGAGGGTTCTCCCCACCTGCAGCTTCAAAGCGCTTGCGTGTGGCCTGAGCCACAGCAGGCAGGTGGGCCCTGGTGGTCCCATGGGTCCCAGGAGTGGCCTCACCCAGGCGGCGCCCAGTCCGTGCTTGCCGAAGGGCAGTGCCCAGGGTCCAGAGGCTGCCTCCTTCCCCTTGGGCCCTGGGGGTCCTGGAGGATGGGCCTGGCCCTTGAGCCCCCACCCTCTGCTGGAAGCTGGCCAGGCTGGACTCTGTAGGTGGCGGGAGGTCGGCTCACCCTGTCCCTAGCCTCCACCCATGCAGAAGGCAGGGGAGCAGGCCAAGGGTGGCCCTTCCCACCAGCCTGAATCAGTGGCTCTTTCTGGGGTCAGGTGCACAGCTGTTTCTGTGTCATGCTTCCTGGGCCACATCATCTTCCGTAATAGTAACTCCTGCACGGACGGGGGGGAAAGGTTTGGGGATCCTGCTCCTTACCTCTGCGGGGCGGTTCCCTGTGCTGTGGGAGCAGAGAGAGGGAGTCTGGCTGATGATGCTGAACCAGGGCTCTGGTTCGACTCTCCAGGGCCAGGGGGTGGGGCAGGGAATGGACTGTGCAGGGAATCTGCCCTGGGAATGGGAATCCTTTCCCGAGTGGTGGGTGTCTGCTAACCCCCGCGCCCCGCCAGTGTCCTCCTCTAGGGACACAGGAAGGACCCCCCCCAATACCGTACCCGAGAGGGGTGAGAGCTAACTCAGGCCAGACAGCATCACTGCCCTTGACCCTGAGCTTGCTTCCCACTGCATCCCCTCCCTGCTCGGCCCTCTGGAGTCCCGAGTCCTGTACAGGAGGACAGGGAAAAGCAGGGGCTCCCTCCTCGCCAGTGCCCTCAGTGAACTGCTTAAACTTATTCATAAAATCACAGAAGCAATAAAAACTTCTAGGAAGGATCATCAGGCCGTTCCTCATTTGCAGATGAGGAGGCTAAGCCCTAGAAAGGGGACGTGCCTGTCCCGTCCTGGGATGTGTGGCCCACCTTCTGGGAGTTCACACCAGCCCCACTGCACTTGCAGACCGTGGACCTCTGGGCTGTGCTCTCTGGGGGCTCAGAGCAAGTGCGGTTTCTGATGAATGGCCTGACTTCTGGGCACGTGTGGGAGTGCAGTCACCTCCGGGCGCCTCCTGCGGTCATAGGCAGCTTCCCACCAAGCTAATGAGGCTTTGGGGCCCCTCATCTGCCCCCCCTTTCGGGGCTTTTATACGTAATTTTATTTGATGTTTTTTATCCTAAAGAGAATCACCAGATCATGGCTCTGCAAGCCTCAGCCCCTTGCAGGCTTAGGATGGAGGCTGAGGGTCCAGAGGCCCTGAGCCCAAGACCCCTCCGCCACGCTGGGTCTCAGTCTCCTGGCTGCTGAGAATCCCAACATACACCCTCCCCACTGTCTGGCACTTGACAGTTTGCAAGGAGCTTCACAGTCTCATGACGCCCCCTAAAAGAGATGCATTTGTCACCATTTAGTCGCAGAAGCTCAGAGAGGGTAGGGGCTGTCCTGAGGGCACCTAGTCAACACAAGCGAGGACTTGCTCTCAGATCTTAAGCCCCAATCTTCACCAAACCACGAGCCCCATTGACTAGGCTCTTACTCTCATGTCTGAACACAGCCCAAGTGTTCCGTGGGTGGATTCGTTAGTGATAGGCTGCTTTGAATTTGACGTCTGCGTCTTCCTGCCACTCAGCACGGGGCCACCCTACACCCCCTTCCCTCCGCCGCGAGGCGTTCTGGGGAAGCTCATTTTCCTAACAAATCAAACAAAAGCAGACTAAATCAGGAAGGTAGGTCCGCCGGGAGACATGCACAGCCAGCAGGGAGAGACAGGGAGGGCCGGGCGAGGGACGGAGCTGGCCTCAGTCGCCCCATGTGTGAAATGGGGGAGGTGGCGAAGGCGGTGTGCGTGAAGCAGCCCGCAGCATGCCACACCTGCTGGAGTGCATGGTCAAGGTTCTCTTGGGTCCTTCTGGTGTCATCTGCAAAGTGGGGACTGTCCACGCCTGTGTCCGCTGGTGTCTTCGGAAGGGCACAGAGCCCTGGGCGGTGGCCTCTGCGGGGGCTGCAGCCCACCCACCCCTCCAGGTCCCCTTCCCTGGCGCCCCCGGCCCTCCTGTCCAGTGGCCTGTCCCCAGCCGCTGCTGCCCTCACGGCGGCTCTGAGCGTGCCCACACCTCCTGGGCCGTCAAGAAGGGGCGTTCCCACAGCGAGGGCAGGGCAGCAGCTGGCAGGGGCCCCCTCGCAGGGCACCTGGCAGCTGTCTGTCAACATCGTGCTCAGCCGACGCCACACAGCACTGCTGTGTATGGGGGTTGCGCGGTGGGGGGCTGGGGTGGGAACTTGGTGGGGAGCCAGGGCTTGGCTCCTCCAGCTGGGGCAGGGGCAGGGGTCGGAGGGATGACCCTTCCCTGCTCTGATGAAGATGCTGGCCTTGCTCGTCCCGGGCCTCCCAGACGGGGCCCCCAGACTGGAGGGGTAGGTGAAGTCCCACGGAGCAGAGGGGCGCAGGTAAGGAGCCTGGCCTGGGGCCCGAGTCTGGGACTCTGCTACGAGGGATGAGTGTCATCAAGCATGACCTTGGCAGCTAGTGTCCACATCCTCGCCTGTAAAGTGGGCGCTATACTAAATGTCATACCTAGTGTCGCATTCCGTGAGGGACATCAGAGAAGTTATCAAAGATAAAGCCCCATGGACCCTACAGTAGCATCTTCCCTGTGGCAGGAGGGACGGGCGTCAGACACAAAGAAGCGTGTTTATTTGGTATGTGGTGTGCGTGCCTCTGTGTGTGTGTGTGTGTGTGTGTGTGTGTGTGTGTGTGTGTGTGTCAAATGTTCCTTCCCATCGGTCTTTAAAGATTACACCAAACCAGGCCACCCTTGCTGAGGGGCCTTCTGTAAATACCTGAGGTCATGGAAACTATCCGCTCATCCGAAGCGAGGAAGTCTGAGAAAGTGTCACAGTCTGTACGAGCCTAAAGGGACATGATGACCAAACGTAACGTGCCGTCCTGGACGGGATCCCAGAACAGAAAAAGGACGTGCGGGAAACCCTGGAAAAGAAGTTTAATAGGTTTTATAGATGACATCATGTACTGAATAAAAAGGTGTCAATCTTGGTCCTTAGTTTGGACAGATGTCCCCTCGTGATGTAAGATGTGAACCTGGAGGTGGCTGCATGTGGCTCAGCGGAACCCTCTTCGTAACCCTTCTGTAAATCCGGACCTGTCCCTAAATAAGCTTCCTTCATCACCACCACCCCCTAAAGCTCGCTTCACCGGGACTGAGCGAGAGGTTTTTCTGGTTCCTGTCTCAGATTTGCATCTAACTTTAACCTGCGCTTGTCCCAGACACAATAATGTCCCTCTGGACTTTGCCTCGTGTCCGGCGGATTCTCAACTGTGTAGCGAGGCCACCGGGAGCGCAGGAGGCAGGGCGGCCTGGTGGCTGGGAGGGGGGCTGCCACCCCATCTCGGCAGCTGCTCGCCAGGGGTCTTGCTCTGCAAGCCGCATAACCTCTGTGAGCCCCGGTCTCATCCGAGCCTCAGTTTGGTGTGGGAAACTGTAAAGCCCCGGGAGGGGCCCAGCCGGTTGTAGATGTGTGTTGGATGGAGACTGTGGGTCTCCCCGTAGGCACACGTCCACTGTGTGCCCAGGCCCATGTGTGTGTCATCCCCCCCGAGGTCTGCCCGCCAGAGGGGTTCCTGAAGGGCTCGCTCAGAGTTGTCTGGTGGCTACAGGCAGCCCAGCCCCATTCCGGAGAAGTAGCCACGAAACGTCTGCCCTTGCTGTAATTCAACAAGCCAGGGTGTTGCTGGGACTTGCCCGCTGCCCTGAGCCCCTCCTTCCGCCCTTCCGTCCTTCGGTGGAATGATTCACCCATTTGTCCACCCATTCGTCCGTCTGTCCGTCTGTCCATCTCCATCTACCTGTCCACCTGTCCATCCGTCATCTGTCCATCCATCTGTCCATTTGTCTGTCCCTCCATCCATCTATCTGTTCTTTTTGTCCATCCATCCATCCATCATCTATCCATCCATCCATCTGTCCTTTGTGTCCATCCATCCATCTATCCATCTGTCCATCCATCCATTTATCCATCTGTCCATCCATCACTCCTGTGTTCGCTGGGCACATTCTCTGTGCCAGACCACAGAAAGAGCTTTTACTCCAAGGGCAGCGGGCGCCGTGGAAAGGTGGGTTTTTGAAAAGAAATTCTTGTGGGGTAAAAATATGCCTAACATAAAACTTACTATTTTTATCCTTTTTTCCCCCCAATTGGAGTAGAATTGCCATACGTTATTATCTTAGTTCTGGGTTTCAACACGGTGATGGGACAGCTACCCCCTGTACAGAAGCTCACTGCGGTAAGGGTCGTTACCACTTTAACCACTTGTTACGTGGACACGTCGGAGGCATTGAGCACACTCGCACTGTTGCGCAGCTGTTCCCACCATCACCCCCGGAGCCCTTCTCGTCCTCCCCAGCTGAAACCCTGTCCCTGTCAACCCTAGCTCCCCGTTCCCTTCCCCACAGCCCCAGGCACCCACCGCTTGCCTGTCCGTCTCCACGGGTGTGACGCGCTAGCCACCTGGTGTGAGCGCAGCCACGCGGTTCTTGTGCTTTGGGGACGGGCCTGCTTCATGGAGCCTGATGGCGTCCTCAGACTAGCAGGTGTGACAGTTTCCTCCCTTTGGGGAGCTGGGTGATATCCCATCATACAGACGGATGACATTTTGTTTATCCGCTTATCCATCGATGAGCGTGTTGGGTCACTGGCCCCTCCTGGCTCCTGGGCGTAGGGCAGCTGGGACGTGGGTGTGCGCACACCTCCAGAGACCCTGCTTTCCACTCTTCGAAGCACACCCAGAGGTGGAGCTGCGGGCTGCGGGGGAACTGGGATGGTGGGGAACAGGGGAGTGGACCGGGCTTGGGGTTTATTGGAGGAATTGGATCGGGGACAGACTATGCTTTTGGGACTCCTAGGAGTTTCTCGAAGCTTCCAGATCAAAGTACCGCAAATTGTGTGTCTCAAAACAACAGAGATTTCTAGCATCACGGTTCCAAAAGCCAGAAGTCTGAATTCAAGGTGTCAGCAGGGCCGCGGTCCCCTGAGACCTGAATAGAATCCTTTCTCGCCTCCTCCCCGCTGCTGGGCAGCCCTTGGCGGTCCTTGGCTCGCAGCTGCACCCCGCACCCCAGACTCTACCTCTGAAGTCACATGGCCTCCGTCCTGTGTGTCCGGGTCCACATTCGCCTCTTCTTGTAAGGGCACCTGTCACACTGGGTGCGGGCCCACCTCGATGATCTCATTTTCACTTGATTACGTCTGCAGAGGCCCCATTTCCAAATAAGGTCACAGTCATAGGTACCGGGATGGGCCCTTGCGGCTCTCTGTCTCCTGGGGACACAGTTCAACCCCTAACAGGACTCTTGCTCTCACCCAGGCAAAAGGCTTTGCAACCCTGGGGCTGTGACTGCGGCCCAGCCGGGCCGTGTGTGCCCCCTGCAGCTAGCGCCCACCCGGTTCCCAGGTTCTGCGCCTCCCCTCCCCCGTCCGCCACCCCAGCACCCCCTCCCTGAGCGGGCCTTGCTCAGCAGAGCAGGGTTGATCTACGGCAGGAGGGCAGGCCGAGTGTTTAATCTCCCTCCCTTCCCGCTGACCCTGCCCGGCCCTCAGGGGCTGCTTCCCTGAGACTTGACTTTCCTTTGATGACAAACGAGTGATTTCTCACTCTCCCGTTTATGGTTATTTTTCCTCCGCAAGGGGCCTGCTCAGCCTGTCCAGTGAGGGACGGCCAGACAAATTCCAAGCGACAAGGGAATGTCCCCGAGGCTTCTCCTTAGTTCTGGGGGAGATGTGGAGGGGAAGGGGCAGAAGCGGCCTCCTCTCCTCTTTGGGGCCGAGGAGGACGTGAGGCAGGAAAGCGTGGATGGTGCTCGGGGCGGTGGGGGCCACCCCACCTGTCCTCTCTCTGGCCGCCTTCTGAGGTCACCAGCCCCTTTCTTCTTGGGGGGATCACTTTGCTCCAGAGAGCACACCCGGGATGTGTAGCAAGACCAGTGCAGTGACCGATGGAGGGGACGGCCAGCCTCCTGGAGGTTAGAGCCGCGATGGGGAAGCGCCAGAGCACGGTGGGGGTGCGGGGAAGGGGGCAGCCCAGGGGCCCCACTCTGCTTCTGCTGGTTGGTTCCCCCATCCGGGAAATGGGGATGCCGTGACCAAAGTCCCCCCCCACCCCAGTCATTTATGTTTGAGAAGAGGTGGCCGCAGTGGGGTCCGCGGGCCTGGCTGCTTCTGAGTGTGACCTTGTTTGACATTATTCATTAGGAGGCCAGCAGGTGGTTCGCTTGGCTACTCATCTTCTCACGGGTCACTGTGCACCTTGACTTTATTTATGTATTTATTGAAAAAGCTATCCTTGCACATTTTAGAGCCGGAATCCTGGTTTGAGGCCCCAAGGCCCCAGCATCACATGACGAGTTTCTGGCAGAAGGCCCTCAGTGATCCCTTTCAAAGGGGGCAGAGAGACGAAGGAAGAACATAGGGGGGAGGTGTCTGCAAAGGAGAAGCACAGGGAGCCTGGGACGGGGGCTGCCGGCTCGGGGGCCCGGCACACCACTGCTCTGCCGATTATTAGCGTGACTTCGGGAAGCTGCTTCCCCTGTCTGTGCCTCAGTTTCTCCAAGTACAAAAGGCACAGTCATCGCACCCACTTGGGGCGAGTCTGCCTGGCATCTGAGTGTGTGCTGCACCCCCAGTGCTCTCTGACTCCGTCCTGCCAGGGCCAGCATCCATCCGGGTACCAGGCAGTTGCCCTCGGGGCAAGGTCCCTGCCTCGGCATCCGTCACCTCTGGGGCGGGAATAAGCCAGGCGCCTGCAGGGTTCAGTGGGGCTGCGCTCACCCAGCAGCACGTACCCTGTGCCGGGCAGGGGTGAGCAAACCAGGCCCACTTCTTCATTCCCTCCTCCGCAGCCAAGGGCACGTTCGTGAATGGAGATGCTGGGTTCTTCTCCTCCACGGTCATTTGTACTTGTAAGAATGGGTGTAGGTGCTTCCTAGCAAGACAGTAGAGAGGGACGGAGGAATTTAAGGAGGGAAACTAAGTCAGCGCACCAGGGAAAGATGCCATAGAGTTGGCACATCGGGAAGGACTCTACCCGGCTTTAGAGACCTTTTCCCTACCTCGGTGGGTTTCTCTGTGTTCCTTCGCCCCCGGTGGGCATCTGCCCCCTGCCTGGGCCTCAGCCCACTGGGGGAGAAGACCCTTCTCCCCCCGAAAACCAGCCTCCCTTTCTCTGCCAGCCTCTACCCTCCAGGCCCCATGGCCACCCTCTCCGCCCCTTCCACCCCCGCCTCCTGCTCTCCATTATCAGATCTGGAGCCGATAAAAGGAGCCCTTACGTGTAGGGTCAATAGATCCAACTTGGGCAGATGAAAGCCTGGGGGCTGGGGAACAAAGTAGAGAAAGAACGGAAGGCACGGGAGGCGGCAGTTGGGGCAGGAGGAGGGGAGCCGCCGAGTTCTGAAGGCCCCAGAGCGAAATCATGGACAGATTGAAAATCTGCTTTGATGGCCTCTCCGTTTATCTCCCTCGTTAACAGGCGGGTCCATTTGGCAGGGGTGAGGGGAGCAGGGCGGGAGGCTGGCTGCGTTTCAGTTTGATTTCTCGGGGCTTACGATCCATCGTCTCTTTGCATAAAAAGGGATTAATATCTGGAGCTGAGTATTAACTGAACATCCAGACAAACGCGTGCATGCGTGTGTGTCTGCACACACACGCATGCACACGTGCACACGCACACACACATGCAAGCACACACATGCATGCACCCGCACACATGTGCACACATGCATGCACATGCACGCACACGCGTGCGCACACATGCACGCACACACGCACGCACACGTGCCAGCTCAGGCGGGCACCCATCCAAGATCCAGCCCCTGTCTGCAAAGCCTCGGGCAGGCCAGTGCTCCTGCACCCCCAGATTTCACTCCTGCCCCCACCCTAGCTGCCCTCCAAGCTCTCTCTGGAGGCCTCCTGGTCCCCATTATGTAAATAAAGTACAGGGCAGTCTTGATCCCTTTGGGAGGGATTAGAGTGTCAGGAAAGGGGAGGTAGAGACCAGGGAGAGGAGGGGGCTGGGCCACAGTTACCTGTAGGCTGTTCATAATCTCCCAACATCAAAGAGGCCCCAGCAGCCCCTTGCCACCTGCCCCCAAGGAGGGCAGGGGTAGGAGCTGGGAACTTACGTTGTGCCCCTGAGTTCCCCCCCTCGTTTGCTCCTGGAAAGGACACCTCTGCAGGCCTTGTGTGGGAGGAAGCAGGGAGGGGTGCCGAGGGCTTCTGTGGGCCCTCATTAGTTTGGAGGGCCGTGTGTGTCTCTCTGCGGCCTCCCTAGGCCATTCTCCCCTCGTCTAAATAGACATCACATCTGGCCCTGTGGCAGAGAGAGGTGGGGTGCCTGGTGGCACACAGCACCCAGGGGGGCTTAGAGAGCCTCAGGGGAGACATGGGAGGTGGGACTTATACACCCAAGGCCTGTGATGGTCTCTTAATTAGACTGGGGGTGGAAGGCAAATGAGAAATCAAGTGCTAGCCTTTCCTGGGCTTGGAGAAGGGCCTCTGAACGCCACCGCCCCCCGAGTCCTCCCCAGCCCGGCGCTGCTTACCTTCCCTGGGTGGCGATTGCCTGCTCGCTTCTCTGGCTCTCCCCCTAGACCAGTGCTTCTCAAAGTGTGGTCCCTGGACCAGTGGGAACTTACCAGAAATGCAGATTCTCCCTGCCGAATCGGGCCCTCTGTAGATGGGGCCCAGCATGTCTTTTTCTTTCTTTCATTCTTTCTTTTTTAAGATTTTATTTAGTTATTTGAGAGAGAGAATGAGAGTGAGCATGAGAGGGGGAAGGTCAGAGGGAGAAGCAGACCCCTTCCTGAGCAGGGAGCCCGATGCGGGACTCGATCCCGGGACCCCAGGATGGTGACAGCCGAAGGCAGACCCTCAAGCAGCCTTGTGTGTCAGGGACTCATCAGCCCAACCCAGGCTCCAGAAGAGCCCCCTGCCCGTCAGACCCGACAGAGATTTCTGCTCCGGGGTCCTACTTTGGTCCCACACCGGCGGTGGTGGGGCAGAGCTGGTGCTCAGCGCCTGCCTCTCTTCCCAGTGCCCGTTCCGTGGTGTCCCATCAAGAGCTTGGAACTGGCCATGCTGGGAGTGTTTAGAGCATGGAAATTTGGCAAACACGACAAACCGGGGCTTTTCTCTTTCCCGGAGAGGGAGCCGTGAAGTGTTCAGCAGCACGCTGCTGCACTCGAGGGACAGCAGGGGAAGAGGGAACCGGTCTGCCCTCTCCCGGAGGCAGCCAGTCTGGAGAATGCCCCCTGCCCCTCACTCCAGTTCAGATCTGCGACCAGGCACCGTGCTAAAAAGAGGAAACCGTCACCTTTGTCCTCAAAGCCACCCTGTGAGCGAGACATCGGCGGCCCCATTTTACAGATGGGTAAAGAAGCTCAGAGAAGGTATGCGGTGTACCTTAAGTCACACAGTAAGAAAGCGGCAGAGGGGCGGTTTAGGCCCAGGCTCTCGGGTCTCCCGGAGCCCTCCCTCGAGGAAGGCACGTGTACCCTCGCACACCAGTGAGAGCAAGCCCAGGTGTTTGTCACCCACTTGGTGAGGGTTTTGAGTTGAGGTGGCCCATGGTTCCCTGGCCACGGCTACAAGGGTTGGCAGCGTCTTTGGGGATGTCGTGAGGAGAGGGGGAGAGGTGAGGTCCCACTCTTTCCCCTCCAGCCCCCAGGCTGTCCTGTGGCTTCTCCCGGATGAGCCCCAGCTCCGCACACCAGGGCCTGGGCTGGAGACCCTGCATGTTGGAGGCTCGTGGGCCCCGGGCCGGCAGCCAGCTGGTCGCACGTGGTGGCCCGGGGAGGCCCAGAGGATGCAAAGGAGTTGGGCAGCTGGCCCCGCAGCCCCCCAGCCTGGGAGAACGCAACTTTGGGGAATAGCAGCTTGTTTCTCTGAGATGAGAAGAAGGGAGGTCAGGGCCCAGGCTCTCCGCTCCCGGCCGTCATGCAAATGGATGGCTTCAATTGAGACTGCCCACGGGCCGCGGAGATTTCTCTCGGATGCAGTCATACCTCCTCACCCGGAGCCCGGGAGCCAGCGCCAAGTCTCCTTCCCTCCAGCCCCTTGCCTCCCCTGCCTGCCTTCTCCCTCTCCCTGGTTTCCTCTTTCTGCCCCAGCTTTGAGACGTCATCTTCCGACGTGCTCCTTCCTGTCTGTCTGTTCTCCCCACACCCCTCACCCAGGACCCCAGGGGTCTTTCCGGGGCCCAGTCTCCGGCCCACCCCTCAGGAAACCCCGCCCCCCAGCCCCTGCCCCATCTGGTGCCAGCCCCACTGAGTCATGGGCAGCTTCTGGTCCCACCGTCCGCCCCCCCAAGCACATGCCTGGTCCCATCAGCCCTTTGGTCCTCATTCACGCACTAGCTCGGTGAGGATGTGCTGAGCCTTTACCCTGAGCTGTGCACTGCGCCCGTACTGGGGTACCGAATCAAAGGGCAGGTATCCCCAGGCCTTCTGGGGCTTCGGGAAGAGTGGGAGGGGTGAGGACGACGAGGAGGTGGCAGAGGAGGAGAAGGGGGAGGAGGAGGAGGGGCAGGGGAGGAGCAGGAGGAGCCGAATGGCACCTTGCCTCCTGGCTCGGAGCGGAGGTGCAGATGTTAACCCGATCGCTGTGCTCCTCCGGCTGCCGTGTTGTGTTTGGAAAGTGATGAATTTCAGCACCAGCTAATTAGTCTCTAATTAGCAAGTGGAGTGTAAACAATCACAACAGATGGGGGAGAAAAGGCATTAGCAATAATGACCCTTCTTCTGGGGTGCAGCCTCAGGCCCTTCCTGGAAGGGGCTGGAGGGCAGGCTGGCGGCAGGGCCAGGCGGTCCCTGCTGGTGACAGGCAGGTCCACAGGGATCCGAGGCGCCCGTGGAGGACGCGCTGGTTGGTGTCCGTTGTGGAGGGCAGGCCTGTGACCCGATGCAGCTGGAGCTGGGGGAGCCCATGGAGCCGCACAGAGCGGCCTGGGGTGTGAGCTTGTGAATGGACGGAGCTCCTGTAGTTATGGTGATGGTGGAGAATGTTGATTCGGAGCCGGGCATGGCCCTCAGGGGCTTGTGTCCAGGGCGCTGGGGCTTGCGTCCAGGGCCTTGGGGTTTCCTAGACCTTTTGCACTCTTGCCGGGGACACAGATCTGTGTTGCTGGCCATTGCCCAGGGACCAGACAGACCGCCAGGAGATACGCTCGCCTGCTCTGGGGATGTCACCCTTCTGGGCTCGGCAGCCTGCCTCTGGAGCCGGGCCAATGTGCCCAAGTCGGCTGTGGGGGCCCAGAGTGTGCCCTGGCTCCACGCCTACCTGGGTCCCGGGGCCACAGGGCCGGGGAAGCTGAGGAGCTGGGCCAGGATGTGGTGGCTGGCACAGCCCCGTCAGCACTGCCCACAGAAGGGGACACTGAAGGAGGACTGATCTGTGCCTTGCTCGGTGGAGTACAGCTCTGTCTGCATTCGGTGGGGACACCAGGGTCACCCCGAGGGCTGGGGGGAGTGACTCAGGCTCTGAGAGAGGTGCCAGCACAGTGGGACATCCAACGGGATGGCAAGAAAGACCAACGCAGAACCCGAAAGGGGAGAGAGAGCCCTTCGATGTTTATTCTCCTCTTCATTAAATGCCTTCGTCAAGGGCCTGTCTGGGCAAAGTGCGGTGCTGAGGACATAGCGGGGCTAACTGGTCTACCCTCTGCCCTTGGGGAGCCTGGGGCTGACGACGGAGCATCCGACTCCCGCCCACCCCACGCCTACCCCAGGCTGTGACAGTCTTCTTCCTCCTTCTCTGGAAAGTGACAGAGCGCAGCCTCAGCCTCTGTCCCTGATAGGACAGGGGAGAGCCCCGAGCCCTCTCTTTCCTTGGAAGAATTGTCCTCTCTGCAGCTGCCATTAGGGGCCTAATTAACAGCCTTGTTGTCTCATCAGCCTGGCAGTCAGTGCTGGTAAGAAGGGCAATTTCATTGTCTGGCAACATTATCACAGCCCTGGCAACTTGTTAGCTGAATTGGTCGCGTCCGCCCTGGCTCCTGGAGGAAGCCGCTTCTCTCTGAAGGGCTGCCTCCTGCCCCACAGCCCGATCCTCGGGGCCGAGAGACAGTGGCAGCCTTTCTTCATGGCCTGGGCGTCACGCTTGGAGATGTCACTGGATGTCACTTGGGCTGGGCCACTGTGCAGTGGTATTTCTTCAGCCAACATGTGTTGAGGGCTTATAATGTAGCAGGCATGGGGGCAGGCCCTGGCATATGGACACAGGCAGGCACGGACCCTGTGCGTGTCTAGACCAGGGGGGTCTCAATCTCGGGGTCACTGACATTCAAGCTGGGTCCTTCTTTGTCGTGGGGGCCCTCCTGTGCAGTGTAGGATGTAGGCAGCATCCCTGACCTTGCCCCATGGGATCCCAAGAGGATACCCCTGCCAGTGTGACAACCAAGAATTTCTGTCGTCTTTGCCAAGTGTCCCCTGGCGGTGGGACCCCTGGTTGAGAACCGCTGGTCTAGAGAGAGAGAGACGATGCATAATGAGATCATCCTGAGGTCACGCAGTGGAGATAATAACATTGAGCTGGAAACGGGTACCCTCTGGGGGGCTGGGGCAGCAGTGCCCAGCAGAGTGGGCAGGGAAGAGTCAGACAGTGGGTTAATAGGAGCAAAGACCCAGGGGTAAGGCTGTATGGTTTGGTAGGAAACCACAAGTCGCTGAGTTCTTCCATTTAACCAGTATTTCCAGAACACCCACCATGGGTCCGGCTTGACAAAAAGGGCCTTGTATTCCTTATAAAGGAGTATTTTATCCTATATGCAGTGGGTGCCACTGAAGGAATTGAAGCAGGAAGCACATGGTTAGAAATCCCTTTAATTAAGTAGATCAAGCTAATGACTGATGGCCAGGAGGCCAGTAAGGGCTCAGCAGACAAAATCTAGATCAGAGATGAAAGCAGATGGGTCGGGGTGGCTTGCAGTCCCAGGAGTGTCTGGGTGGGTGATGGGATGGGGGACAGGGAGGCAAGGAAAGCAAAGATGGCCTATTGCTTCCGGCTTGGACCATCCGGACAATACTATTCACTGTACTAGAGTGTTCGAACGCTGCACACTCTCAGGAACCTGAGTTCGGCTTTGAATTACTTGAGACGTTTGAACCTGGAGGTCATCAGAACACAGCTGGTTCGTTCGGGCAAGGTCTGAGCCACTTGAGCATCCAAGCAGTAGCTGCTGCCGGCAGAAAAAAGTAGGTGTTTTCACCAAGAGAGGAAAGGAGGGAAATGGCAAGTCTCGGCACAGAGACCTGGGATCTCCAACATTTCAGAGCCTGAGGGAGAAGAAGAGCAAAGTAAGGAGGCAGGGAAGTCAGAGGAGAACCAGAAAAAGGCCATGAAAACCCAGGGTTGCAGAGTTCCGGGGCGGGAGTGGCCGGCATGGCCAGACGCCGTAGGCACATCCAGTGAGTGTGCAGGGATGGTGAGGAGGAGGAATCCTACGCCCCTGCTCAGAGAGGACAGACGGGCTGCCCGTTCCCGTGGGTTGTTGTCAGCCAGATCCTTTACCGGGAGTCACAAGCCCTGTGGTCATTCCCACTAGCTCTTGACAAACACGGTTCTGTTCGGATAACATGGCACCGTGACATTTGGTAAGACTGTGACGGGGAAGGGGTCCCAAGGCAGTTTGAGAACAGGACACAGAGGGAAAGGTGGGCAGATGGTGGTCCATTTTCACACCACTCTTCCCAACC
>LNAC01000098.1:3715874-3774598 GCA_002007465.1 Ailurus styani | reverse complement strand
CCCCCACCGCCCCCACCCTGTGCCACGTGCCCACTGCACTTGGTTCCTGCATCGCCGGTGCTGCTTTCCTCGGCGCCTCGCGCCATGAGTCACCGCTGCCCCTGTGAATCCTGTCTCCCCAGCCAGCCTGCGTGGTCGCTCCGGGCCTGCCCCCAGGCGTGGTCACCGCGCAGGAGACGGCAGCCTGATGGGTCGTGACCTTGAGACTGCTCTGAGAAGCCGAGGGTCCTTCCTCGGTCCCCATCAGGGGTCATTCAGCACCACCTACAACTTCTGTGTCTTCTCCAGCTGGGTCCGACTCTCCTCGGGGAAACTGGGAACAGGATAGACCAGAACTGGGAGAGCAGCGGGGTCCCTCCCCCAGCACCCGGGCAAGCCCCCAGTGCCCACGCACCCATGCCCATGTGCATGGAGTCTGCCGTGCCCCTCCCCCGCCCTCGGGTGGCACCCAAACTCCTTAGCACGATGTATAAGCCCCTTGTTCCCTGGGACCCTTGGTCCTCACCATTCAGTCACTCAAAACCGGGCCATCGTGCCAGGAGGTAGCTCTGCATTTCCTCCTCCTTCCCTCACCGCGGTCTGTGAGGTGGGGCTGTCACCCCGCAACGAGGAAACCAGCTCAAAGGGGCTAAGTGGTTTGCCCAAGGTCATGCGGCTCCTCTTTGGAGAAGCTAGGACTCGAATCCAAGTTCATCCCACACAGGCCCGCTCTGGGGCCGCCGTGCCCGCCAGCCTCCTCGCCTGCCTCGCCGCCCACACCCCTGCACCCTCTCTCCCCATCACCCCGAAACAACCAAAGTTCCCAGAAGCCACCGTCCCTCCGTCACTTGCCGGCTGTGGCACAACTGGCACCCTCTGCCCTCGAGTTTGCCTGCCTCCCCCCTGCCTGGTGCACGTCCTGCCTTCTGAGTGCTGCTGGGGGCAGCTGCCCCGACGGGCCTCTATGGCTGGGGGCTGTGGCTGCAGCGGGGGCCTGATGTGTCCCAGGCTCTGCCGCGTTGCGTCTGGTGGCTCGTCCTCCTCCCATGTGTGCCTCTGGGCAGCTGGAGGGGAGAGGTTTTCTTCTCGCTTGCCGTGACACCTCCTGGCACATGGTAGGTGTGCAGACGGCATCTGCGGAAGGAGTGAATGAGTGACGCGTGAGTGAATGAGCGAAATGCACGCTCCGTACTGTGACTGAGGCCAAGAGCATTTGGGCTGCAGGAGACCCAAGGGCAGCGAGAATCTGCGGAGGAGGAGGAAGAGGGAAGTGGAGCTAGGGGAAGCAGGGAGGCAGAGTGCTGGACTGCAGAGGAAGGGGTGGCGGGGAGGCAAGGGGGTGGCGGGAGGGTCAGGAGCCCCCGTCCACCACCCCACCCTGCAGGCGGCCTCCTCTCTCCTCCTCCCCCTCCCGGCTCTGCAAGCACCTTTCCCGCTCTGTCCCTCTCCGTCTTGCCTTCTCATTCATCCTTGTGACCATCTTGCATGGGGCTTTTTTGGACCACATGTTTTATCCCTTGTCACCAGCCAAACAGCCCTATTATATTAATTTATTGTCCTTTCCGGTAACTTGAAGCCTTCCTGGAACCCCCTCCTTTCCCATCTGGGTTTGCCCATTGCCAAACCACAGCCCCCAGCTCGCCCTCCTGCTCCCCGAGCCCGGGCACGGCTGGACCGCGGGCAGAGGTCTCCTGCGACCCTCCTGGCCTCAGCCCTTTGGTGGAGGCTTCTGGGGCCCACCCTCCCCTTGTACCAGCCCCCCCCATCCCGGGAGCCTCTCATGGGTCTCCCCCTGCTGGTGATAAGACTCTCACTCTACCTGGTTTCCTGCCTGAACTGCCGTCTCATTTACTCCCAAGCTCCCTGGGGAGGAATGGGCAAAGATGAGCCTGATCACCACCTGCCAGGAAACTGAGGCCTGGAGAACTAGCCTGGCCCGCCCAGGGTCACATAGATCCTGGGGGAAGTGACCTCTTGACAGCCCCAACCATGTGCTGTGTGTCATGGTTTGACCTCAGCCGCAGACCTGGCCCTGCCCTTCTCCCTGTGACCCCAGGCCAGCCCACACCCATGCGCACTTTGTGCTTATCATAGAAGAGGGAACGCTTTCCCCTGTTTCTGAGATTTGTGCCTGACAATGGGGTACCCAGAGATGGCTCTGTCACCTTTCCAACCCACTTTTCCTGGTATAGCAGAAGGTACATGGATCTCAGAGGTGGACAGCGCTGCATGCAAATTCCAGTGCCCACCTTGACCTTCACTGTAGCCAAGGCTGAAACACGTCCTGTCTCGGAGCATCTGTTTTTCTGTCCGTATAATGGGCTCACGGACCGCACACAGAGGGCACACAGACACGGACCCTCATAACCACAGACAGAGACTGGCCCCAGGGCGGCAGGACCCTGGCCAAGGTCCCCTCTCTAGCCACGCCAGAAAGGAGAGGACAGTAAGTGCGTGACCCAGGTCACCCTCTCTGGATGGGGTGTCCCTGCAGGAAAAGGGGGTCATGAGGAACATCTCTTCCACTTTCTGAGCCCATGGAAGCTAAACACCCCACCCACCGCCTTGCCCCAGTCATCAGGGGAAGGAGGGGAGACCACGTAGCAAGCGGGGAGGCCGCTCACGTGGGCAGGTGGGCGGTGGGGGGGTCGTGCTGCTCTCCTTCCCAGAAAGGCTTGGCTTCCGGGGACTGAGTTGGAAATGGCCAGCAGGGCCATCAATCACGACGGGGCCCCCTGCCAACATGCCAATCCCAGCGTGCGAGGCGTCGTCAGTCATCATTAGCGGGGCTCAGCCCCGCGACAGAGCAGCCGGCACGCCGTTGCTGTGGGGCCCGGGAGGGCCCGTGGCGGCCTGCGTGGAAGTGACCGGAGAGAAGGGGACATGACAGGCTGGGGGCAGGGCGGGTTAGGGATCAGAACAGAGCCCCTGGAAACAAGATTCCCTTTCATTCATTCCTTCCCTCCTTCATTCGGTGTCGCACACCCCGTGTGTGCACGAAGCCAGGTTAGGGGCCGAAGGAGCCATGGTGGCCGTCATGAGATGCGTCCTCTAGCCGCTTCGAGCCCCGTGGGGCTTTCTGACGTGTGGGGGAGCCACAGGGGTTACTGGTGTGCCGATGGTCGTGTGTGTGGCTCAGTGAGCACAGAGGGGGGGCTCTGATGGGGGAGGGGCATCTGTGAAACCTTCAGAGAGGATGGGCTCTGAGCCATGCTGGCTTCTTTTGGGGTGGGGGGGTGACGGTGAGGCGGTGGGGTGAGTTGCCCGGGGCTGTCACACACACAGCCACCAGCCAGGTGGCTCAACAACAGGAGCGTCTTGTCTCTTGCTCTTGGAGGCCAAGTCCGAAGTGAGGGTGCTGGCGGATCAGTGAGAGAGAGGGAGAGCCCTTCCTTCCCTCTTCCACTTCCTGGTGTTGCCACGATCCGCACTCCCTTGGCGGGAGCTGCATCTGACCCTTCGTGCTCACGTGGCGTCTCTTCTCCGTGTCTCATCTGTGCTGGTCACATCAGGGCCCACTCGTACGTAATGACCTCATCTCCACTGGACAATGTCTGCAAAGACCTCGTTTTGCAGCAGGGACACAGGCCGGCACGGAACAGGGGGTGTAGCAGGAGTCCGTGAGGAACATTCCAAAGCACCCCGACCTCGCTCTGTCGAGAGGGGCAGCCGGGGCTCCCTTGGGGATGAGTCTGTCCTAGCATCAGCCAGTCTGATCCCCGGGAAAGCCCAGGGGTGGAAGCTAGACGTGGAAGAGCACAGAGGACATCTGTTCAGCCCTCAGTCCATTTTACAGAAGGGAAAAATGAGGCCAAGAGCTTATCACCTGAGACGGGGTGACCTGGTATCAGAAGAGCTGGGCTCAATCCTTCTCTCAAACTCCTCTGCCTCAGTTTCCTCGTTGACCAACCAGAGGGGCTTGACTCGGTGAGTTCTACAAATGCATCTTGCTTGAAATACGTGGAGTCTGTAGGAGGCTGTGGCAGCCAGGGTCTTGCCTGGTGTCTGGACCCCACACCCAGGAGAAGGGTGGGATCCGGGGTCGGGAACCCAGACCCCATGTCTGTGTGGGCCGTGGTGCCTTGGGCACACTCTTGGTTAAACCTGGCCAGTCTCTCATTAGTATGAATCCTGTCTCTGTCTCTGTCACTCGTCCTACGGTGTCTGCTGCCAGGCCTAGGCTCCAGAGAGGGCCGGGAGCCCCATTAGCTCTGAGGAACACGGTGTGGAGCCGGGGGAGCCAGGGGTGCTACTGGCCTGAGAGGAAGCCACCTGACCTCCCAGGCGGACAACTGGCAGGGGCCAACAGCAGGGAGCTGATATCGTCACCTCCTCCTGCAGCCTTGGGTTCCGCCACCATAATGCACAAAAGATAAACTCCAGGTTTGCAAAGCAGCTGAGCGGAGAGGCAGGGCGGGGAGCCTGACCGATTCGGGTGTAGGGGTAAGTTACACGGGGGCCTGCCCCTGTCCTCTGCCCCTTCCCTCACCTCCTCTGCTTTCCGCAGGCTCCCTCTGCCCCCCAAGCAGGACCGCAGGGTGCTGCCTTGAAAAGCCACCCAGCAGCCAGGCCAGGGCGAGGCGGGTAGCAGGGGTCCAACGGCCTGTAGATGAGCTGTGCCCACCTGCTGTGCCCACCTGCTGTCACATCGTCAGAGTTCATGCTCTGGGCTGGCCGCTGGTGCCACTGCGTTCTGTGGGAGGAGCAAGGAAAGGAGAGCCTAACATCCACCCAGGCCACTCTCGGGCCGCCGACCGTAACTGTGACTCGGCTCCCCCAGCCCCCGGGGCATGGCTAGGGGTGTGTGCCCAGGGTGCTGCCAGCAGCAGAGATCGAAGGACGCACGACGCCAGCGCAGAGGCCCCACGCATGGCGAGCGCTTGGCCGGACCTTGTGTTCCCGGTGTCTGGGTTCTGTCACAGTGGATCCTAAAGAACCCCAGGCAAGGGGGGCACGTCAGGACCCCTACCCTTGTGCAAGGGTGGAAGGGACCGCTCAGGAGAGCCAGGGGCTGCCTCGGTGCCCAGCAGCCTGTGAGCTCAGAGATGGGGCTCAGCTCACACCCCGTCGTCCACCCGCGAAGCCAGCGCTTCCTGCCCTCACTGCAGATGGCCTGTCGGCTTGGGCAGCGGCCAGGGAGGGGGCGTCCAGCCCTGCGCCCGTGACACCGCTTGCAAACCCCCACCCTCCACATCCACAGTGGACAAGGGAGATGCCCCCGAGCATCCCGGCACGTGAGAGAAGGCGGACGGACGGGAAGGGAGGGAGCCAGGTGACTTCTGGGGGCAGGAAGGAGCGCATACAACTTGATCTTCTGATCTTCCTCCTAAGGACCAGCTGGCGCTGGGAGACAGAAGGCGCAGCGGGAGCCCTGGAGGGGGGTAAAGCAGAAGGGTGGGGGCCAGCGAGAGACCTTTTGTACCAGATTGCCTTGTTCGTTTGTAATTGAGATCAGACTCACAGAATATAAAATCCGCCACCTTATAAGCGAATAATTCAGTTGCCTTTAGTACGTTCGCTGGGTTTGCAAGCACCGCCTCTGCTAAATTCTGGAGCACTTCCATCGCCCCACAGGGAGACCCTTTGGGGTCTCATGAAGCAGCCGCTTCCCACTCCCCTCTCCCACCCACCTGGCAGCCGCCCATCCCTGCCTGGCCTGTGGATTCACCCGTTCTGGCTATTTCACCTACAGGGAATCCTACGACTCGTGACCTCATTTTACTCTTCTGACGGGCAGGGGAAGCTGCTGCCGGAGCCCCTGCTCCTGGGCCATTTCCAGGCCCCTAGGTGGGCCTTCCCCCAGCAGCTCCCAACGTGGAGCCCCCGGGCGAGTGGCTGCCCCTCCCGGAAGGGGCCTCAGTTACTGCCGCACCCCCACAGTCTCCGTGAAGTTGGGAGGAGAGAAACGGGGCTGCCCTTGGAGACACAGGCACAGTGCAGATCCGAGGAGATCAGACCCCTTTCTGAAACAGGAGGGGGGACTGGGGCACCCACCCTGGGGGCCGCAAGGGCTTGGTCTCCGCCAGGCCCTGGGGCTTTCTGCTAGTGAGCGCCGGTGAAGGGGGCCAGGAGGACTTCGGGGCAGGAGCTGAGCCCGGCGTCCAGGGCTGGCCGAGGGCCTGTCTCGCTCCAGATCGGGCACGGCCCGGGGTGGGGGGTGCCGGCAGGGAAGGCGGGTGGCGCGGGCGCCCGGGGAGGGGCCGGCACGTGCGGGCCTCCGTGTGCAGCGCGGCTTGTAAATTGCAGGCGCCTGTGTCTGCCGGAAGGGCCGGAGAGCCGCGTGGTGTTATTACTTATGATGAAGCACAGAGGTACCTGCCAGCGAGGGGACCGGGCCGGGCGCTGCGCGGCATGGACGGCAAATTGAACTCCAATTTTCTGCTCCACAGTCTTTGTTACACGCCACAAAGCGCCGGTACACCGGGGTCACCAGCCTGATGAATGTGTGTGCTTCTTCGGGGGCGGGTTCCTGCTCTCCGCCTCCGCCGTGGAGGCGGGCCCACCGCTCTGGTTTTCCCTTCCCCCGGGCCCAGCCTCGGCCGCCCTTCCTGCGGTCCAGACACTGCGCTGACCTCAGCGGTGTTCCGAGGCCTCGCAGGGAGGCAGGCGGCTGCGGGTTCGAAACCCGAGTGACCTCAGGCTGCTCTCCTCTGAGCGTCAGTGAGAGAAATACAGGGCGGTAATGATGCTGTCCCCCGAGGTGGTTGGGGACTAAACGAGGAAACACAAGGAGGTCGGCATGGAGGAGGTCTTCGGCAAACCCCTTTCTTTCCCTTCTTCCTGGGCTGAGCTTCCTGCCTCGATGCCAGGAAAGCCACTAAGTTGGGTGACAAGCGCCCATCAGGGGCGATGAGGCCGAGGGGGAGCCCCCAATGTGCCCACTGTGTGCCTCAGTTCTGGTTGGTAGTAGGAAGTCAATGGTCAGTGCTAAGTCAGACCCCCACTTCTGTCTTCCTTCCTCTCCTGTCCTCGCTTCCAGTGAACCATCTCCTTTAGGTGATGACCTTTCTCAAGGGCGGGAAACAGGAAGAAAGGGGGTTGCCCTTGGAAAGCATGCTAGCCAGAGCTCGGGGCCACTTGTCCCCTGCACCTGGCACAGGCCTCACTGCCCTGTGTCTAGTGGTGCCATCACTGGGCAGGCAGGGCCCTGGAGACCCCCCAGGCTATGGGCTCCTGGAAGCATCCATATCTTGGCTTCCCGAGGCCCATGGGAGGTGTATGTTTCTCTGTCACCAGAGCTTCGGAGACAAGCCGATAGTGATACACTTGTGACGGAGAGAGCCCACCCCAGGAATCCTGGAGACCAGTGCCCTGTGGGAGTGCCAGATGCCAGTGGGACGAGTCTCCGTGGGGCCACCCAGGCCTGGCCAGGCAGCTGACCCCCAAAGCTGAGCTGTGGCAAGTCCCTTCGTGCCCAGGGTCTCAGGTCCCAGCCGTAACACCAGAGAATTGCTCCAGGCACAGGTCCCGCCGCAGGGTCACCAAGGGGGGGAAGACAAGCATCGTCCACACTGCATAATGGAGCTTCTTGGGAGGAATCCCAGGAGTTCGTAGAAATTTTACTATCGCTGCGTTTATAGCTCAAGTGAATCTGCATACCGTAAAATGAAAATAGCGCTGTTAGGCGAAAACATTCTAATCAATGGTGTAAGTTTAATCTCTTAACCCTCCTGCTGAAATGTAAGAAAAGGCTCCCTTCCCCTCTGTTGCTTGCAAGGTAAACCCATCAGAAATGAGAACCCTCTTTTTTCCGCACGAGGCTGGGGATGCTTTGGCGTTATCTAGCAGCGCGGTCCCCCGGGAGGTCCTGGCTGTGGCCTGGCTCGGAGAGGTCACACCAAGCAAAGATGAGGTTGGGCCATTGGTGCCCGGCACTGGTCTAAGCGCTTAGCCTTCTCACAAGGTCTAGGAGGCAGCCACTACCCATACCCCAATTTTCAGATTAGGAAACTGAGATGCAGAGGGGTTTCGGACCTACCTGGGGTCGCACAGCTAGTGAGTGGCTGAGCTGAGTGTGAATCCAAGTAATCCTGCTCCAAGGCCCAACAAGGTCGTAACTACGCAGATTTTGCAACATTCGAGCCAGAAGGGAATGTAAAGATCCCCTAGCAGTATAAGCCAACAAGAGGGAGGTGACCGGGCCACGTTCAACGGCAAGTTCATTTGTCCACTTTTTCATTCATGGATCTGGGCCCTCCTGCCTGCCAGGCACAGTGCCTGGCTCTGGGACCGGGGAGGGGAGGGGGCCACTGTCCCCGTCTTCCAATGGAGACTAGCCTGGGTGCCACCGCACCTGGGGCTATGATGTGCATCTTCCAGGCTATAAGGGAGGTAACCTCCAAAGTCTGAGGGATGTGGAGGAGGACATCAGGAGGAAAGTGACAGAGGACAGGACACTTGAGCTTAGAAGGGACAAAGGGCAGAAACTAACACGGATTTAATACCTACATTTTCCCAGCAAAGCGGGAAAAAAGGGGCTCTCCAGGGAAAGGGAATGGCATAAGCAAAGGCCCTGGGGCATGGCAGACATGGTATGTCTGAAGAAGGTCGAGGTCCAGACCAGCAGGACTCTGGGCTCCAGATCCCCTTCCTAGTGCTCTTTGTTCTTCACCAGGCTGACTTAGGTGGAACCACAGACACAGGTCTCTGTAAGGCGTTGGATCAGTTTCCTAGGGCTGCCATAACAAAACACCATAAACTGAGTGACTCAAGCGGTTGTGGAGGCCAGCAGTCTGAAAACCAAGGTGTTGGCAAGGCCACGCTCTCTCTGAAGGCCGGAGGGAAGAATCCTTCCTTGCCTCTTCCAGCTTGTGGCGGCTCCCAGCAATCCCCGGAATTCCTGGGCTTGTAGGGGCAGCACCCCAATCTCTGCCCCCTCCACCCCCTGGCCATCTTCTCCCTGTGTTTCTGTTCCCATGTCTCTCCTCTTACAAAGACACCAGTCATTTAGTGCTCACCCTACTTCCTTGGGACCTCGTGTTAACTAATGACAGCTGCAATATCCTGTTTCTAAATAGGAACCCTCATTCTCGGGTTCCAGGTAGGACATGAATTTGGGGGGGGACCATTCACCCCAGTTGAGGCGTCAACCCGTCTTACCCTGGAAGTGACAAGATTGGCATTCCTTGGCTTCCATGTTGGGTCTCATCATCATTCATTCATCACTCCTAAGTTCATTCATTCATTTCCCAAGCATCTTCTTTGCCCATGCCTCTGTGCCTAGTGCTAGGACATAGAAAAACAGGAGGCACCTGCCCAGCCCCGGTGGCCTCTCCGTGGTTCATATTCTTTCCTCTGTGACTCTTTGGCTGAATGTAGCACGGG
Organism: Ailurus styani; assembly: GCA_002007465.1. NCBI lineage: Eukaryota > Metazoa > Chordata > Mammalia > Carnivora > Ailuridae > Ailurus > Ailurus styani. The sequence continues at coordinate 3,765,295 of LNAC01000098.1, read as the reverse complement.
CCATGCTGGTTGGGTGGTGGGCTTGGGGCATACACCCTTGCTTCCCCCACTCCCCGGGCCCCTGCACCCCGCTCACGGTTCCCCGGGGCCATGCTGGGGCTCAGTTGCCCTGGACAGCCTTGTGGCCAGGCCCCCCTAATCAGATTAGATGTGTATTCAAACAAATTGATGATCCGTTCCATTAGATGCTTTTTGAACACGCTTTTCTGAGTGAGAAATCCATTCGGCAGCAGCTGTGGAGGCCGAGGCATAATTGATTGTCCCACCCTCCCAGGCCCCAGCATCAGAAGGTGCCTGGCTCCTGAAGGTCACTGGCGAGGATTAGATTAAGGAGGGCGAGAGCCTTCTTTCCTGGCTAATGAAGCACTTGGCATGCAGGCAGCACTGGGGCTGAGCTGGGCCAGGCATCTGCCAGGAGACAGTGGAGGGGCATAAATTAGCATCTCGTTTGTGGGAGGCAGAAGGGAAGCCAGAAGGGAGGGCCTACGGGGCCGGGGTCCTGCTGCCCTGGCTGGATGGGGTAGGAGCAGGCTTGGCCCTGCCAAGCGTGAGGATGGGAGGGGAGAGGGGAACCTCCGTGGTCCCGTGGTCTTTATCAGGCATTCAGAGGGTGCCTGCTGGCCCCTGCCACTGTGTGTGGTCCCCAGACGTCTCTGGAGGGCAGGGGCTCCCACAGGAGCACGCATGGCAGCCTCTCCCTGTGCCCACAGCACTGTATTCCTGAACCTCCTCTGGCCCAGGCAGTGCCAGGCCACCTCCCCACCTGGATTTGGGTGGAAGAGGGACACGCGGGAATTTCTGACATTGTGCAGAACATCCTACAGTGGCCCTGTTTCTACCTCGCCTTTGCTTAAGACTTTACAAGCCATCCCTAGGCAAGACTCCAGCTTGTTCTTGAGCCAGCTTGCCGTGGCCGTGGGCAGCTGAATTTGCACGGCTCAGACTTGAGACATCTCTAAGAAGCAGGAAATGGGGAGGGGGTGGGGATCCTAGTACCCCCACCCCACTTTCCCACCTCGTCACCGTGGGATCACCTCCAAAGGTCTGTTCTGCACAGGGAGCACCCCAGAGGTGCCAAGCGCGGAGCTCCAAACGTGGTGTGCGTTAGCTCATTTGGCCTTCCCAGCAGCCTCTGGGGCAGGCATCAGAAGCTCTTTGACCGACGAGTAAGGCTCCCGAGATAGTCTGCTCGAGGTCAAACTTTGGTTAGCCTGGGAGCTGGGATTGAAACCCAGATTCTCTTCTCCCACCGGGGCCTTCAAGCCAGATCCCCGGGAAAGGTTGGCACCCGGAGGCTTGAGTGGTGAGCAGAGCTGTGGGGCGGGTGCCCACTGCAGTCTGACCCCTGCTCTTCTTGATCCTTCACACCCGCATCTGTTCATCCTCAGCATCCCTCATCCCCAGGCTTCCATCCCTGCATCCCGCTAGCTCACAGCCCCCTCCCTCAGGCCTCACCCCGAGGTGGCCCGTCTCCCTGCGTGTTCTGCTCCCGACGCGTTCCCAGCCAGCATGCCTTTCATCCCTGGATCCCGTTCTGGGGCTGTGACATTCGAAGGTGGGGTGGGAACGCCCCTGCCACTTGACCAGCATGACCCCTGCTTGTGGCTTCAAAACCGGTGTCCAGAGACAGGCGCCATCCCTCACTCCCCATCTGCGAGGCCGCAGGTCGGGGTATGAAGAGCAGGACAGCCGAGCATCAGATCTGGAAAGATCTGGAGCTTCTGGAATCAACCAGATGTGACTTCACGTCTGGGAGGCAGTCAAACGACCGAACCTTCTCAAGGGTCAGTCTTCTCATCTGTAAAATGGGGACAATGACAGCACCTTCCTTGGAAGTTCTCATGACTCTTAACTGAAATGATGGACATAAAATGCTCCCCATATGGAAAGTTCCAGGAGAAGCATGAAATAAAGGCAACAAGAATAGAAGTGGGGGGAGAAGTGAGGCTTGGTGACGGGGGGAGGAGGGGGCTGCCGTGAGTCCCTGCTTCCTATGACCCAGGACCCGAGCAGCTCCAGGGAGCACAGGCTTTCCAGCCGGGACCCGCTAGGAGACCAGGGAGGCCAGTGCAAGACAAAGATGACGGTGCAGAGACCAGAGGATGGTGAGGAGAGGTTCGCAAGAATCCCAAGCTCCCCCCGGTTCCCACGCATTCCAGAGACGCCCCGTGACCGAGAAGTCCTCTCTGTGAGCCCAGAGAAGAGCTGCCAAGAGACAGGCCTTGGCACGTTTCAGAGCTGGGAGGAGATTTGTCCCTGGAAGTGGGGTCCGGGGGGCGATAGACATCTTCCGGCCAACGGGGTGGTGGACAGAGGTCTTCGGCCTGGCTGGCGAGACTCTGGCTCCGGGGGAGGTGGGGTTCCCAGGCCGGCTTAGGAAATCAAATCCCAGGAGCGATGCAGGGACTCTGGAGAAAGAAGGCCTGATGTTGCTGGGAGGGCAGGAGGGAGCGGGGAGAGGTTGGAGTTGAGATAAGTTTCTCTATGGGGCCCTGGAGCCTGGAGTGGAAAGATGACAATGAGGGTCTTTAGTGGGAATATCAAGGGCAAGGCAGTCGGGCCGCCGAGCTGTTACAGGAAGCAAGAAGGAAGCCCAAGGCGGAGGCCTCTTGTCCGCCTCTGAAGGCGGCTCTTCCTTCAAGGGTCTCAGACTCTGGGTGGTCAGGGACCCCTTGCCATGCCAACCGCGTGTCCCACGTACACAGAGGGGCTGCCCTTTCCTCTGTCCCCGGCAGGACCGGCCCAAGACTGCTCACCCTATCCCCTCACATACGTGGACGCAGACGTGGGCGCGGATCTGAGTATAAATAAGCGACCCATCCCTGTGGGACACAGGAGAAGTTACAGAAGGTACAGAGTGAAAAGTGAGTCCCCTCCCACCCCGTTCTTCTTCCGAAAGCCTCACTGAGCCCAGTCTCTTATGTAACCCCCTAGAAAAAGCCTCTGCCTAGACAAGCAAATATATTTTTATGCTTCAGGGAAAAAGAACACAAATGGTGGCAGATGACACGTCCGTTCCACACCTTGCTTGTTTTCGCGTAACGGTAGTTCTCAAAAACCAACCCCCAGCCTGATGCTGCGGAGAGTCCTCCGGTTTGCAAGTGCAGACATCTCTTTAACCAGTACCGGCTTGCTGGACACATGGGTCATTTTTTGAGCGTTCTCTGATACAGAGCATAACATTGCTCTGAAGGCTGTCCCTTGGCCCATGCACGAGTGTGTCTGTGAAGAAGGCTCTGGAAGAGCTGGTGGATGGGGGAGGGGGATGCTGGCGTCGTTTTCACGGCCCCTCCAAGACTGCTCTCTGCAGCGCTGTGGTCCCACAGAGCCTTGAGCGCTCGCCTGGGTCCCCGCGGGCTGCCTGGCATCGGGCGCTATCTCGCTTTCAGATCGTGGCCCAAGTGATAGGGAAAAACGCTATCTTACTGAGTCTCGTTTGCCTTTCTCTTATCATGAGGTTCAGCATCTTTGTCTGTGTTTCAGAGTTATTTGTAATTCTTTTCTGTGAACCATTCATATCCTTTGCCCATTTTTCTGTTGGTTTGTTCATCTTTTTCTTACTGATTTATGGGAATATTTTTTATATCGGGAAAATGAGCTCTTTGTCCATGATAGAAGTTGCAAATATTTTCCCCGAGTTTGTCATTTGTTGCTTTCTTGTTTATGGGTATTTTTTTTCCATGTAGAATTTTTATATAGCTGAAGGTATCAATCTGTTTTATGACTTCCTGGAGTTTGCGTAGTACTTAGAAAGTACTTGGCAAATACTTCACCTCCTCGAGATTATGTATTTTTAAACCTCTGTGACTTTCTTCTACTTTTAGAATTTCATTTTTCATGCTTTAAACATTGATCCATCTAGCATTTATTTTGAGGAAAAGTGTGAGGAAGAGATTCAACTTTTTTCCCCCCCAAATGGCTCCCTCGCTGTTCCAAAGCTGTTTGGTGAATAATTGATCTTTTCCCCACCAACTTAAAATTCTGCTTTCATCATATATTAAATAATGCCATATGTATTGGGATCTATTTCTAGATTCTAAGTCTGTCATTTCATCAGACTATGTGTATAAGAACACACTGTTTTTTTGGTTTTTTTTTTGTTTTTTTGTTTTTAATTTTATTTTTATTATTTGCCCAAGGGGTACAGGTCTGTGAATCATCAGGCTTACATCTTTCACAGAAGAACACACTGTTTTAATTATTGCAACTTTATAATATAGTTGAGTGTCTGGGGTAATCTTCTCTACCTACCACAGTTTTTCAGAATTTCTTGGTTATTCTTTTGTTATTTTTTTAAATATGAACTTCAGAATCACTTTGTCTAATTTTTAAAAAATCTGTCTTTCGAGGGTGCGTATGTGTTTTCAAAGTGAGGAAAAGTTTAAGGGAATGATATGCATGTAATATTGATTCTTCCTATCCATAGTGCTCTTCCATTCTCAGTTAGCTCCTTCCCACTGAGAAGGTGGCTAATAGGGTTGTTGTGGACAGTTGTACAAGTTGTATACTGCACAAAGGAGCGGCTGGTGCCTGCCAACAGGGCACAAGCTCTTCTCTCCCATAGTCTGCCCATCTGCATATATGATCAGTAGTAACAGTAGCCACGCCTCCTATAGCATGTTCTAGGGGCTGTTCTAACCTCTATGTGAATCTACACCACAAACATATCCCCCAATTTACGATTAGGAAATTGAAGTGCAAAAGGTTATAAGCTGCCCAAAGCCAGTGATTTATGTCACCCACCGTGCATTCATGGCACAGAAATCTGCCCTGCACATCAACACACACATCAACACACACACACACACACACACACACACACACACACACACACACACACGTACCCAGACACACACTTGAACACACAGACACATAGATAAACGCATATGGAAACATGCCTACACACATACACAGATACACACAGACCCTCAAGGACATGTACACAACACACACACGGGTGCGCGCACACACACGGGTACACACACACACACACACACACACACGGCTGTCCCCCAGCCCGGTATCCTTTTCTTATCAGTGTCTTGCCCTCTAGAGCACCCACAGTGCCAGTCGCCCTGCCATCCCCTGCCAGGAGAACCAGTTGGCTCAACTCTGCCATCGCTCGGGGCTGGGGAGGGCCTCCGTCCGGAATCCCTGGATCAGGTCGCACGGGGGTGGGGCACCACAGCGCAGGCCCTGGGAGAGCGGAGCCAGGCCCTTCCCAGGCCAACTTCTGAGAATGAGGGGAGATGAGGGATGCAGGGATGCTCAGGGCTCCATGGTACCCCGCAGGCTCTCTAGGGAAAGGGCAGCTCCGCCCTCCTCTTCCCAGTGTCATTCTCTCGGCAAACCCTGGAATCAGCCCATCCCCGTGAACGGCGCTGGCACATGCGGACCGGGGAGCAGATTGCCCAGTGAGCCGCTGCACGGAGGCGAGGGGATCTGGGTGCAGAGCGCGTGTGTGCACGTGTGCGCGTGCAAGCACCCTCCCCGCCCGCCCGCCCCTCTGATGTTCCGGCTCTGAGTCAGCCCTGCATCCTGAGCATTGAATCACTGGGGGCTGGGAGTGTTATTGTTTTAAAACAAACGGGTGNGCACCCCCCCCGCCCGCCCGCCCCTCTGATGTTCCGGCTCTGAGTCAGCCCTGCATCCTGAGCATTGAATCACTGGGGGCTGGGAGTGTTATTGTTTTAAAACAAACGGGTGATGACAGGAACTAACTGAGGGTTTTTAGAAACGGGATTCAAAGGGCTCTTGAACGCTGCTCGGGAATAGGAATGTGCCTTTGAAGTGCGAATGTGCCCATTTGTCAACCGGGAAGCAGAGCCAGCTCCCAGCTCCCCCGCAGATGGGTGCCTGCTGGCCTCTCCGCCCCCCGCTGCTGCTGCTGCTGCTGCTGCTGTGGCCAGAGGTGGGCGAGAGACCCGGGCTGGGTGGGGGCTGCTCCCCCACCCCCACCCCCGGCACACTCTGTGTAAAGCGCTGCTGAGCTCCATGATGGTTGTCAGGAGCAGGGATGGGGTGGGTTCAAGGAAGACCCTCCCCCGGAGTCACAAGTTATCCACTCTTGAGATTGAGACTAGGGGTGTCGGGTGGGGGCAGGACACAGTCTGGCCAGTCAACCAGACCCCGGACGCACATCACGGGTGCTGAGTCGTCAGACTGCTTGGGCCCAGGGTGAGGCCTTGACACGAGGGGAACCCCACCGACAGACCACAGACACCCAATTCTGGCCAAATCTGAGTATAAGAGGACAGAAGGATCAAGCAGCCTGGCGGTGGAGGGGGCCCACCGGATGGACTCTGCCTTTAATGCCTTTGAGGGGCTCCCCTGGCCTCAGGGGAAAGGTCCAGGACACCTCTGTCACCTATCACTTGTGTCGACCCACCCCCCGTTTTCCTTGTGACATTTTTATTCCCTTTGACGGAAGTGCCGCAAGGGCAACCATCCCTTCCTTCTCTCCTGGAGGGAGAGATCCAGAGGCTCAGGGTGTCCAGTGGACGGGGATCCAGAGGGGAGAGAGACAGAAAGGACTTTTCGGAAAGAGGGACGGGGTGGCAGCAGCAGGAGAGAGTCTGGCGTAGTCCGGGAGGAGGGAGGCAGGGAATTGGTTGGTAGGTGTGGAGGGCTCACTCTGAAGATCAAGGTCTGAAGTCAGACTGTCCCAAGTTCAAGTCCTCCCCGGCCACGTGACCTTGAGCCCATGACCTGGCTGCACTTGCTGTCTGCCCCGGGGCATTAGGGCACAACATGAGCAACCACCGGTAGGTGAGCAAGAGATAACTGGTGGCTTTGGGTCTCTTTCCCACAGATGACGTGGCCCCCTATTTCAAGACGGAGCCGGTGCGGACGCAGGTGCACCTGGAGGGGAACCGCCTGGTGCTCACGTGCATGGCCGAGGGCAGCTGGCCACTGGAGTTCAAGTGGCTCCACAACAACAGAGAGCTGACCAAGTTCTCCCTGGAGTACAGGCAAGCCTCCCCTCCCCTCCCCTGTCCTCCCTTCTTCCCTCCTGGCTCCCAGGGAAACCAGGATGGCTGCCTGTCTGGCAGTCTGGGGGCAAGAGTTCCCACACCAGTGCTACTGGGAGGCTGGAGTGGGGGACTTTGGGGGGGACAGACAGCTCTGCCCCAGGAGTAAGAGGCCCTGCTCTGCTGAGCCCAACACCAGGATGTCTAGGGAGTGGGCCAGGGGTGCTACCTGGACGGGGTGGCCCCTGCAACAGGGAACAGAGCAGAGGCGATGGTTGGGGTAGAGGAGCCCACCACCGGCCGCTGGGCTGTGGTCGTGCCTGTGACCAGAGCCCTTCCTCCCCAGCCGCTGGGAACTCTGCTCTCTCCTGGGGGGCTCTGGAGGGGCCTGGGTCCCACACACGGTTGGGGGGGGCAGGGAGCATGTGACCATGTGTGTTCAGTGAGAGAATACCTTGTATTTGGGGGCAGTGCAGGTGTGACATGGAGGTGGCCGGCCCAGGGCGCTGGGGCTTGTCCCCACTCCATGTACGTGCCCAGGCCCAGAGCTCTGGACTGGCCCTTCCCTCCCCAGGGCACTGCCAAGTTGAGGAGGAAGGAGAGGAGGAAAGGGCACAGGGTCTCAGTGAGGCGGGTTTCTGCTGGAAGCCAGAACTCTACCCCCCAAGCCCAGCCTGGCCTCCAGCACTTCCCTCCTGGCCGTCCCTCCCTCCGGCTCCTATCTTCCCATCTCATCTCTGCCTGTTTTTACTGGCTCCCAACCCTGTGGCTGGTGATTAATCCCCAAGCCTGATGTGCATAATCGGTTTTGTTGGGGAAACAAGATTGTCTTGCCCTGGGGATGTTGATACAGATCTGCCGCCAGGGACCGGAATGCAAATGAGAGGAGGGTATTTCATTGCTTGAGGATCTGTCCTTTCCTGAGAACCATCCATTTCTTTGCCAAACAGGGAGGCCAGAGTTTGGGTTGCCCACTGCTCCCCAGCCCCAGGTTCCTTCTGCCCAGCCCTGGACTGGGTTGGCTGGGGGTGCAGCCACTTCGTCAGAGGAGGAAGCAGGAGGGCCCAGGACAGGAGAACCACTTTCCTTCTATAGGAAAGTGAGAGTCCAGGAATCAGGAGGCCCTCCAGTGCCGGCCGCTCTGGGGGTTGGGTCTCCAGGGAGCTCAGAGGAGGGAGACTAGGGGTGCCCCCATGAGCAGCCCCTGGGGTGGTTTTCAGCTGGGGGCCCAGAACTCTCCGGGCTGCTGCCTGGCATCCCTAGGGCGGTTTTGACAGTTTTTGTGAAGAGCCCCTTCCTCCTTTGGGTGCAGGACATGCTTGCATGGAATACCAGGAGCACGTGGAGGGCACACCACAGGTGGAAGTGGAATTGGGGCCTCCCAGGCTGCCCCTGACTTCTGCTTGCGGGGAGCTGGGCCAGGATCCAGGAGGAGGAGGAGGGTTGGTTATTCATTCTGTCCTGCCAGCAATCCTAGGAGTCGGTTCAGTTAGTTCTCCCATTTGACAGATGGGCAGACTAGGGCTCGGAGACATGAAACACTTCACCCAAGGTCAGGTCGTTGAACTTGGCTTCAAATATAAGTCGTCTGGCTCCAGGGCTGGAAACCCTTTGTATCCAAGCGTCTTCCTTAAGGAAGCACCGCTTCCTTAATATGCATCCCAAGCAACCGCTGCTCGGTGGGCTCCGCGTGTTCTAGAAAACAGGGCAGAGTGGGGAAGGCAAATACCGTTGACCCTTGAGCAACGTGAGTTGAGCTGCGCGGGTCTGCTTACACGCGGATATTTTTGGTAAATACAGCACAGCGCTGTAAATGTGTTTTCTCTTCCTTATGGTTTTCTTAATAACATTTTCTTTGCTCTAGCCTATTTTCCTGGAAGAATACAGTACGTAATGCATATAACGTACAAAATCCGTGAGAATGGGCTGGTTATGGTACCGGTCACGCTTCTGGTCAACAGGAAGCCGTTAGCAGTTATGTATGGGGAGTCCAAAGTCACACATGGATTTTCGACCGCACGGGGGTCGGCGCCCAGCTCTCAGGCTAATTCAGAGGTCATCTGGACTTTGTTTCTGACCTTGGTTGGGTGGCAGTTTCAGGGGGACACAAATAAGTTTCCACGGGGGAAACTCCTCTCCCTAGGTGACCTTACCCACTGTCATTCCCACCTGAGGTAACACCCCCACGAAGCAGGACCCTCCCATCCCTCTCCATCCCAGGCAGCCTCCTGCTCATGCCCTCTGTGCTGCCTCTGTTCAAACCTTCCTGTCCCCTGTGTTTGCAGTATCTCATCTTCCAGAACCTTCTTCCTCTCTCTGGCAGGGCCCTTTCAGAAAGCCTTTCCTGATAGTACCTACGTGTGTTGGTAACCAGTATCTCTCTGCCTCTGTCTCACAACACACGCACACTCACGTCTGCCTCTCTCTGCCCTTTGTGATTGTCCACGATACATCCCATTACACCTTTTGCCTTCTCATCATTTATACGCGATGCTGCGAGTGAGCCACAGACCTGAGGTTGGGACTTCAGGAACCTTGGCATTTCCAGGATCCTCAAGGCTCAGAACCAAGAACCTGATTCTGCTGGGCGCTTGCTCTCCTCCAGGCTGCTCAGCGGCGCCACCTCTGGGTGCAGACTTCATTCTCATGTGGTGCGTGACACTGAAAAGTTCATGGTCACAGGCTTACGGCCCCATGATTTTAGGGCAGAAGGCGCGTCCCGGGAAGTTCCACATGGGAAGTCCCAGGGAAGGAATCTGCTTGGTCCAGCTTTGGTCGTCCCACTTATTTTTGCTAAGTTATTTAAGAATTTGCAGACATCATGTCCCTTCATCCCTAAGTAGAATGTCCCAAGAATAAGGCATTCTCCCATAGAGCCACACAGGACAACGTTCCCGCTGGGGAAATGTCACATCGATATGGTACCACTATCGCATATGTGGCCCGTATTCACATTTCTCCTTTCCAGTGATGTTCTTTGTGGCCATTTTTACTATTGTTTGATATGAGATCTAATCAAGGAGCACACATTAAATTTAGTTGTCAGAACTCAGACTCCTTCAATCTAGAGCCATCCCTCGTTGTTCCTCCCATCTTTCACAGCGTTGACATTTCTGAGAGCCCGGACAGCTTTGCAGAATGTCTCCCAGTATAGACTTGTCCAGTTCTAGCCTCATGATTACTCACGTTAAACCTTTTGGGCAGGAATATTACCCAGACATGTGCCCTTCTCAGTGGTTCATACATGAAGGCCCTCAGTGTCCACTTGCCCCATTATTGGTGATGTTGGGTTTCATCAGTTGGTCAAGGTCAGGTGCACCAGATTTCCCCGTTGTCAAGGTCTAGAAATATCCTCTTGCCTTTGGGGATAACTGGAAACTGTAACTATTCTCCGGCGTTCCCAGGAATCCTTCACCTTGTGGTTGAGTATCCATGGATGAGTCTAACCTGACGCCATCATTACCATTGTGGTGGTGATAAGCAGATTTTCTACTTCTATCATTTCTGTAAATTTATATTTGTTATGCTTTTGTAAAAGATATCTTCCCTTTCTCATCTCCTTTAAAATAATATAGCATCCATATGAACTGATGGATAATTTTTCCTATTCAGCGTGTCTTAATCTATCCCTGCCATTCTTCATTTTGATACTCAGTAGTTACCCGTAATTGGCCAGTGGAGCTTCTTCAGACTACATCCTGGGTCTTTTGGACATGTCCCCACTGGATTTCTAGCATTCCCCTGCTTTTTGGCTCAATAAAATGTTCCAGATTCGCCTTTGAAATACATGCACACCAAAAATTGCATCCCAAAGGAGGGTGCCTAGCATCTCATCCCGTGGTTCTCAGAGTACTGCTTGCTACTTCCTCGTCTCTTGCAAACCCCAGGCTTTGAGTTGGATGATCATAGCCAATTTTCAGGCAGAAAGATGGCTGAATTTACTCAGCAAGTCAAGAGAAAATAAGATTCAAAGTGCCGCCGTAAATCTCACTGTTTCCTACCCTGTCTCCAAAGGAAGAAGTCTGCATTCACATCCAGTCTCCACCAGCCTATATGCTCAGTGGGATCTGTAACCGAAGGGGCGTGGCGTGCGTGTTTGTGTACGTGTACGCGCATGTGACATCTACATGAATGGAAGCCCATGCAGCCTTCTGAGCATGAGTTAGTGGGGCCACGTCCATCCCAGGGAGGCAGAGTTCAGAGAGTGTGGACTTTGGACTTAGGACCCCCTGGATATAATCACGCACCTACCACTGCCGGGCTCTGTGACCGTGGCCAGAATTAAGCCACCATGCACTTGTTTTCTCATCTTGGAATTGGGCACATGCCTACTTTGGAAGGTTATAGTAAGAATTAAATGAGATTCTATGGGACGAGCCCCGTTGCTGGCGTCGTGGACCAGATGGCACCTGCTAGGTTTGTAGGAGGTGTTTGTCTCGACAGAATAACAGGACGGGTCTGGTCACGGACCCACCAGACCTCATGTGCAAGCGAGCGCATCCCCGAGGTGGTCATGGGGGCTCCGTACACCTATCCCAAGATCACCGTTATGGTCCGGGACCCTTCTTAGAACTCTTTCTTTTTGTCAAGTGCTGTGAGAGCCCCTTGTCGGTAACCCATCTGATCTGTTTTGAAACCAGCCTTGAACTTCCAGTTTGAGAAATAAAGCGGCTCTAACCGTTGGCGGTACCACTTGGGTACAAAGCAGTATCAGACTCTAAGGAAATGAGATCTCTTCCCCATGTGGGTGGGATCCTGCCGGGGAAGACCCTCCCAAGGGTTTGGGCGCCGTCCCCCCTGCCTTCCTCTGACAGGGGAACAGGTGCACGGCTTCCCGCAGTGACTCTCCGTGTGTGTCTTGGGGGTGGGTGGGAAGAAGGTGAGCACAGTACTCAGTTGGAGGTATCAGGTCTGATGTGTTTGTTGGCCTCCGTGCATATGGGTGCACATCGGGGTGGGTAAATGGGGGGATTCCTTCATGCTCTTGTATGCGTGTGTAACCGTTGTCAGTCTGTGACCAAAACATGTTGGCGCGTTGGCCTAACTTCCTCACCCAGCGGGATGGTAACACATGAAAGGTCGGGGCCTCCTGTGTTGCCCGGAGCTTCTTCCATCAGGTCGTTTCCCCCCTACTCCCTCCCCTCAGCCACCCTTCTCTGCCCTCCCTTCCCTCCCCTCCCCTCTCCCCAGGCTGCATCCATTCTGCCTCTGTTTGCTTCCACGGAACCAGCCAGAGCTGCATGGCCGGGGACGACCCCCCAGCTCAAGAAATGGCAGGTCAGGCAGGAGCGAGGGGGGGAGGGACCAGAACCACCTGTCCTTGTGACCGTATCCTGGCAAAGCCATCCACCGGATTCTGCTGTCCTCCCCTGTTCATGCTTTCTCTCCTAATTTTCCTCACCCTTAAAATCGAATCAGAAAAAGAAACCAGCTGGGTGAATCTCACACACACACACACACACACACACATGCACGCACAGATTCCCACACATTCTTAACGTCACCTATACCCTCTCACGGCAGCACTAGGTGAATGTTGGAGCCTGGAGCTCAGAGGGGTTCTGGAACTTGCCTGCGGTCATGCAGAGAGTGGGGGGCAGATCCAGGAGGTCAGTCTGACTGGAGCACGTTCTTGTCCCACCTGACTCACACGGGGTTCCAGTCGGGCTCTGGCCACACCCCCGTCACTGTATGTCATTCTTCTGCCCTGAGAGGCAAGAAGCCAGGTGCCCCCTCAGACCCCCTGACGTGCATACAAGAGAGAGTGAGGCCAGCGGAGGGGGAGTCCACCTGCAAGGCCCCAGCGGGCCCCGGGCCGGCATGGAGAAGAGCAGGTGTGTGGAGGGGAAGCTCGGATGAGCTGGGCAGGGCATCCGGCCGGCCCCAGGCTGGTTCCCCAGCCCCACGGCCAGACTGGTGTGCCTTGTTGGGGAGCTGTGGTGTTGGGGTACTGCACGCGGGCTCGGCAGCAGAGAGAGTAAAGCCCCATGGCCGTGGCCGTAGCCGAGGCAGAGCCCCAGGCATGCCGCAGCCCTTGCTAGGGGCACAAAGCAGGGGCCTCATGTGGAGAGGCTGCAGCCTTTGAAATCCTTCAGAGGAGAGGATGGCCAGAAGCTCTCCGTGCCAGCTGCTTTGTCTCTGCCTTAGCCTCTGGCCTCCCCTTAGAAGTGAGAGCAGGCAGCAGAGGCCGGGGATGCAGAGGCCAGTGGGCTTCCCAGAGGGCACTGGAGCGCCTGCCATGTGGGTGCCCGGAACCGAGCCAAGCTCTTACCAACAGCGGTTCTGGGGGGTTGGTGTTATTATTATCTCTGCCTCCTAGCTGGAGTCATGGCTCAGAGAGATTCAGCGACGTACCCAGGGTTGCACAGCCAGACCCGGGGAGTCAGGTTTTACCCAGGATCTTTTGAACCCCAAGCCTGCTTGCCTCCCCCTCCCCCCACCGCACTCTTAGCTGTCTAGCCACGTTTGTCCCCCCCCCCTTCCCAGAGCAGTGGCACTGGCAGGACCCCGCTTTCTGGGGTTGGCCCCAGCCAGCCTTCTAAACCAGCACCGGAGAGCCAGTCACGGTAACACAGGGACTTACGCGGGCCCAGCCCTGTTTGAAGGATTTCACGTGCGTTAACTCCTGAAAACCAGCCCTCCCGGTGACCATCCACATGCCGAGCCCTGTGCCGGCCCCTTTCCTTCAGGCTCTGTTCTCCGTCCCGAACGTCAGCGACTCCTGCAGGAGAGGCATCTTGCTAGCGAGGGACGCGAGCTTCGTGGCTGAGTTCCCTGACGTCGTAGATCTCCTCCGTCCCGGCCTGAGGGACAGACGTCAGGAGAGGCCCAATTTTGCCCGGTCACGAGGCGCAGATCTGGGACCTTCTGCCTGCCAGGCATGGAGCTAGGCCAGGGGGACCATAAGGAAGGGCAGTGCCAGCCCCGCCCTCCCCTCCGCCTTTGGCAAACATTTGTTCTAGCTGAGGAGCCAGCGGTGTCCTCGCGGCCCGTCAGTGCCTGGACTAAGGAGGGACAGCAGGTGGAAAGACCAAGGGAGGGTCCTGGAGAAGTTCGGGGCCCCCTATGAGAAATGTTGAACTTGAACCGAGAGGGCAAGAGGCGTTGGTGTGGACGCGGTGCGAATGGCCGGGGGGGACGGGGTGGGGTAGCCGGTGTGCAGGCACTGGGTGCTGAGTAAGCCGGGGAGCCCTCATCCCCATGGAGCACTCAGTCCGGAACGGAAGCAGAACGCCGTCATTCTGCACGTATTAATGGACCCCAGTTTTGACGCGTGCTACCGAGGGACAGCACAGGTCAGATGTGTCACTGGGGACACTGAGACCTCGAGAAGGGGCAGAGTTAGAAGGGGCGGGAGGGGGCTTGCAGACAGAGCCGTGCGCACAGACGCTGAGGCCTGGGGAGCTGAAAGATGACCGGCGTGGACAGAGGGCAGGACCCTGGAGGAGCAGATGACGTCAGTTAGGTCGGGGCTCGCTGGCTGTCCAAATTAGGGAGCTCTTATCTCAGGCCAACAGCGATGTGGGGCCCCTGACGCATTTGTCACAGGGAAGGGACACGATCGGGTGTCTGTTCTCAAACCACGTAGCCCGGCAGCTGGGTTGGGAGTGGGCGCGAGGAGAGCCGGGCTGGGCAGTCGTGGCAGGAGGGGTGGCCGGGCCCTCCCGGAGACAGCGGCGATGGGAGGAACGGATGTGTCTGAGACCGAGACCTGTCCGGGAGGCAGAATTGACAGGACTCGCCGATGGGCTGGGTGTGCGGGGCAGGGGGAGGCAGGTGGACGAGGGAACGCTGGAAGGGACGCCGTGGGAAGTCTCCGTGCTCCCTTTGGGTGCTCGGCGAGGCTTCGGGCAGCAGGGCCCAGCAGGCAGGAAGGAACAGAGAAGCCAAGCTGAAGGTCTTCATTTAGGCGTCACTGATGCGACCGTGACAGCTGATGCCGTGGGAACGAGCGGTACGAGAGAGTGGACGTGGCACGGGGGAAGGGGCTTCAGAGCCCCAGGAAGGAGGGAAATAAAAGAGGTAAAAACCTGCCCATTCGTGCGAAGCCCCCTGGCCGCGACGGAGACTGGGGTGTCACAGAAGGGGGGTTCGAGAAGGACCAAGTGGCCGCCTGTGTCAGCTTCTCTGGGGCACTAACCATCAGCTAGATTTAGGGACAGAGGTGACCTCAGGGAGAGAGGGGAGGCCTGGATGAGGGGAGGGGAAGCAGGGGTGAGCACGAGAACCTTCTGGGCTGCGTCCTGCAGGCGGTGGGTGGTGTCTGGAGGATTTGGGTCAAGAGAGCTTCAAGACCCTGGGTGTCGTAGTCCTGCCCTCCTGTTCGGTCTCCTCTCTCACCAGCACCCTTGGCTCAAGGGCGGAAGGAGCCCTCTCCCAGTGGTCTCTGCCATTTACTACCCTCTGTTTTTACCTCTCCCCGACCTGTCCGTACGCACCTTTGCTGCCTGATCCCTCTAGACTCGGCACCGCCTCCCCCAGTTTGAATCCCAGTCCGGACCCTCAAGGTGACCCCTGCCTCAGTTGCCCGATCTGTCCAGTGAGAATAATGACACGTCCCAGAGGGTCGTGAGCATCATGTGAGGTGAAGCACGCAGAAAGGTGTCTGGTCGTCGGTGGCTGTGTGAGAGGAAACGTGGCCCGGAAACACCCGCCCACGTCCACCCCGCGGGGCAGGCTATCCCCACTCCTCCTACTGGCCAGGTCTCATTCCACCGCTCCTAGGAGGTCCAGCCTCCTCGTCCACAACAAAGCCAGGCCCACCCACCCTTTGCCAGCCTCTTCGGAGAGGCACTCTGGTTCGGCCGTGAGTTTGGGCATCTTGTCTGAAAATTGAAGGTTGCCGGTGAGAAAGCCGGAGAGTAGGAATTAGTTATGATGGGCATAAATTGAATTTTAATAGAGATGTATGTGGCACGGAGCCAGTGTACTCAGGCAGAGGGAAGGTAGTAATTAAAAGTTAACGAGTTTAGAGATGTCGTAATCCTTGGGGAGGGATGGGGGAGGTGGGCTGAGAGGAGGAAGAGGCCCCCAGCCAAGCGGGCTGTCCTTCCCCTGACCCAGAGGCGCTCCTCCCACTCCTGAGCAGCCTGGGAGGGGAGGAAGGCTGCAGGGAGCCCAGCAGGCCCCGCGTCTACACACACAGGCTAGGCTTCCAACGGTGGGGGACGGGGGCGGGTAGCGGAGTTAAAGGGACCCCCAGACAACACTCGTGCCGCCCACAAGGAAGACCACAGGAGCGGGGTTCCTCGGCCTGGGCACTGTTAGCATTTGGAGGTGGAGCATTTCTTGGGGGGGCTGCCCCGTGCCCTACACTGTGTTGGCCAGCCCCCGGCCTCTACCTGCCATGTGCCAGTAGCCCCCTCCCCCCTCAAATGGCGCAACCCAAAATGTCTGCAGAACTGCCCAGTGTGCCTTGGGGGGGAGCCACATCGCCCCATTGAGAACCAGTGGCCCCCCAGACCCTCCCAGCTGGAGCCAGGGCTGCCCCATGTGTGCAGGCGCCCTGCCATGCTCACAGTCAGCGGCTGGCTCGGCGTGAGCACAGCTAGCCGGGCATCGGGGGACCCAAGGAGGGCAGGACTGGCTGGCCACGTCGTGGGGGTCTCTCCTGCCCCCCTTCTTTGTCTCTTCCCGACAACCCAAGTAGCAACGAGCTGCGTACTTTGGATGCGTTACTTGTTCCTGAGCACGGGACGAATGGGCGGGTAGGACAAATCCATGGTACAGATAGGAAGACAGAGGCTCAGAGAGACCCAGAGCCTGGCCCAAGTTCATTTACCCAGCAGGCGGAAGGGTCCGGCTCCTTGGCGCTGGCAGTCCGGCTGGGAAAGGACACGGCCTCTCGGTTACGGGGAGCAGCCCCGACCCCATCCCCGCAGGTACCCAGGAGCACTGGGGTGCAGGCATCCCCCCCGCTTTAGGGCGGGTTCTTCCTGGATCTGAGGGGGCCAGCCGTGGCCTCAGGGTTTGCTGGTGAGTGACAGAGGCCGGGAGAGAGGCGACAGGGAGGGCCCCAGAGGGCCAGGGCAGGTGGTGGGCGGCGAGGGGCACAGCTGGCTCCCTCTGCCTCCAGCTGACGTTGCAATAATTATGTCAATTAAGATGAATAAGTTCAAAATGTAAGGGGAAAAAGGGAAACAAGAAGCAAAAGTCTCTGAAGCATCGGCTGTCTTAGTTTCCATAGCAACCCGGCTCTCACATTCTCATTACTGGGTCTCGGCTGGGGGAGGAGGTGGGCCCCCCAGTCCCGCGGAAGCCGGAGATGAATGATGGGTGTCACCTCGCCGGACCCTGAGCTGAGGGCATGGGGTCTGGGGGCACACGCTCGGGGCCTCGACAGAATCCCACGGCCCCACCGGCCTCTGGGCTGAGCCCTCGGTCCTACAGCCAGGACACCCTGTAGCCCAGAGAGGAAAGTGGCTTTCCTCCAAAACAGAGACCGGGTGTTGGGTCAGAACGGCAACTCCAACCCAGGGCCCCTGCACCCCCATGTAGTGCTGCTTGGGTCTGACTGGGCGCCCCGGTCACGCAGTCCTCTGGCCTGCCCGAAGGCAGAGACTCCACGATCCAGTTTGATTGGGTGACATTTTCCTCTTCCGGCAGGCTGAACCCCTCAGGAGGCAGGAGGTGCTGGCCTCGCCTCTCTGTCCCCTTGGACGGCTTTTGAGTTCACCTAGTGTCCCCATGGGTTCACGTGGCTTCTGAGCATCGCTCCAAGGCGTCATGGCCCTGCGAGCCCTTGCCGGGGGGGCAAGGAAGACCTGCCCTTGCACCATGGGCCCCCTGAAGCCTGAGCAGGCAGGGAGGCTGCCGTGTTTCTTCTGTCAACGCGCTCAGTAGACACAGCCCTGGGTGTCCATCCACGGCCCGTGTGTGGGTTCCCTACAGGCACACGGGCGCTCACGCTGTGACCTCATGTGGTTCTTGCTTACAGGCGGCCCAAGGAACCCACAAAGCAGTTACTAGGTTCCTATTTTATCGATGCAGAAACTAACACCCAAGGGATAAAGTAACACGTTCCGGGTTCCACTGCAAATTAGGGATGGGGCGAGCGACGTGTACCAGCTGCCAGCTTCACTGCTGGAACATTCTAGAACACACAGGGGTGCACACAGAAGCCTCACTCTCTCTTCTGTCCGTTCCCCTCCTCCCATTTTGCAGTGGAGACAGACTCTCCAGAGCCAATCCCAGCAGCCCCGGGATGGGGGGGCCGAGGTCCCCGGACCCCTCTGATTGCAGAATACAGGTGAAGCAACTTGCCGCCACTTTAATGAAAGGCTCCCAAAGAAAGCTCTTCTCTGATGAACGGCGGCTATTTATTTCTACTGCAAGGAAACTTCACATGCAAATGAGGAAGGACTTGATCATTCATCACCTGAAATTGACAGATTTGAATCTGGCCCTCATCCCCAGGAACCAGTGCACAGAGAGGGGCGCAGGGCGGGCAGGCGCGGCCCGAGGTCCTTGGGGAGGCGGGGAGAGGTGGTCTCCATCAGAGGCACATATGTTTCTTATCTGGGCTAGTCCAATATATGGAAATGAGATGTTCATTCTTTCTCCCCACACAGCTGGACCGGAGACCCCAGCGTGCCCTGAGAACTCCCCTCCCCAGATCTTCCTGTGGGCCTCCCCTCTCTGGCTTTCAGCCAGGACACAGAAACTAATTAGATCTTGACTCAGTTATGTGCTCAGGCAGGCAAATGGTCTAGACAGATGCCTGGGAGTTGGTAATGACCCCTTCTTCCTGGGGGCTACCTTGCTGCCTGACTCCTCTCTTCCCTTCCCTACCCCTCAGCGCCGCTTTCTGGCCCTTGCATGGGATATCGCTACGTGGGCAGGTTCAAGTGGTCTCAGCCCCATGTCTTTGTCCTCCCAAGGGGAGTCTCTGCTGTGGCCCACCTTTCTGCTCTCTGACCAATAGGGTGCCGAGGTGTTTGTGACTTTGAATCTCCCACCCGGCCAAGGAAGAGACCTGCTCCCAGCCGGCTGCCCGAGTCTGCCACGCAGAGCTTCCTGGGAGAGGGAGGAGGGATGGGGGTTGGGAGCAGGGGTCTCAGCTCCAACTGGCAACCTCTGGGGGCTCAGTGTCAGCAGGGAGCAGGAGGGGCTCACAGAGGGCTTAGGGAAGGGAGAGGCCATTCTTCCTGCAGAATGGAGAATAGTAACCAAGTGAGACAGTCTCACCGGAGGTCGGGCACAAACTCTAGAGGTCAACCCTCAGCACGTCCGGACGCTCCAACCATTGTACTTGGTCCTTTACCTTTGACTCCTTGAGAGTGTACAGAGACGGGGGACCCCGCCCAGAGGAGCGTGCTCAACCTGACCTTAGTAAGCCACAGCCTCTGGTCCGATACTGCTTGCTCCCCGGAACAACATTCCAGAACTTCACGACTAAACAACCGTGATTTCTCATTTCTCTGCTGGTCTGCGCTGAGCACACATGAAGGTACGTTCTACTGGCCATCTGCTGGGCTGGACTGGGCTGCGCTGGACAGCCGTGATGCTGTTCTTTCTTCCCATGGCTTTCCATCCTTCGGGGCCTAGTGGTCTCAGGGCCTGGTGGTCTGAGAGGTGAATGCAAGGCTGTTGAGGCCTGGGCTTCAGAATGTTCCACCAGATTCTACTGGTGAAAGCAAGTCACAGGGTCCACCCAGATTTAGCAGGAGGAATAGAGCCCACATTTGATTGGAGCGGTTGCAAAATACTCTGGCCATGCTCTTCAGTCTCCCAGCGTCAGGTCTGGCTGGTGCCTGGCCAGGCACGTGGATTACCTTTTCCAGATGGCAGCTCACAGGCAGGTCCTCAGGGCCTCATTAACGCCGTTCTGGCCTGGTTCCCCCCACCACGTTTCCCTGAAGTCACTTCTGAGGGTGACTTTAGAAAACCCAAAGAGAATGGGCACAGGTGGCAGTGGGTCATGCTGGACAGAGGCCAGAAAAGTCCAGGCTGGTGGGATTGTGTTCGGAACCAGCTGCCTGGGGTCTGAGCAGGTGTTCAGAGAAGGGTGGGGAGGGGAGGCGGCTCTGGTCACCCCGGCCTTGGCTCCGCTCTCTGGGTGAGGACTCGTCCTGGATGAGTGGGCTTTGGGCCCCTGGTTGGGGGGCTCTTAGAGCTAAGGGCAGTGCTCCCTCCCCGCAGGGTGGATGACTAAGTGAAAAATAGTAACATTAGTAATCTCAGTGCCAGCTCACTCTCAGCAAGTGCTTCTGACACACCTCACACCGGCCTGTCTGAAGCCCATCACAGATGCCCTGTCATGACATCCTCACCACGTGCCTTCAGGGAAGCACTAGAGCCTGATGGTTAAGAGCCCAAAATCTAGAGGCAGCCCCCTGGGGCTCTGCCACCTAGTTGCTGTGTGATCTTGGGCAAGTTACTTAACCTCTCTGTGCCTTGGTTTCCTCGGCTTTTTCATCTGCCAAATTTGGATGAAATTAATTGTGACCTCATGGAGTAGTCCATGAGCAATAAATGCATTCTCATCATATAAGGGGCTTAAGATAGTACCTGGCTTAGGTTATTATTAATTATTATTTTTACCTCCATCTTATGGACGAGGACATGGAGGCACAGAGAGATCGGACAGCTTGTCACAGAACAAGTAAAACACACTGACAGTCAGAAACCCTCCTTCTCCACCAGTGCCCACCGCCCCTTGAGCATTTTCCCCCACAACCCCCCAGCACAGCCCTTGGGGCTGCTGGTCGTCGGGGGCATGTTTCTGACCTCGGTGGAAGGGCAGCCAGGCCTCTCGCGAGGGGAGAGACCACAGAGCCAGGGGCGCCCTGCCTGGGTGCCTGAGCCTTGGGACTCGGGGAGGAGAAATGCACTGACATCTGAAGCCTGGCCCCAGGTAGAGAGGAAAATCGTCGGCCCTGACCTTGAACCAGGTGTCCCGGAGGACCGAGGAGCGGAATGGGCATCTCATCACGCAGCCCCCGCCCCTCGCCCTGCCAGAGCGGCCAGCAGCAGGCCCTCAGGGTGTCCAGGGACACCTCTTCCCAGCGTGCCTCCACCTGACCTGCCCGGGCCAGCTGGGGAGCCCCCTGGGGTGCGTCCTCCAGCTTCATCAACATTCATTAATGCCACAGACATCTAGCCTGGGAAAACCAGGAGCCTGGTGAAGGCCGGGGAGCAGGACTCAGCTGGGCAGAACCTGGCAGGGTTCATTAGATCACCCGCCCTCCCTGCCCACCCACAGCTCCCCCTCCAAGTGAGTGCTTCCCACACCCGTGCAACCCACCCCCTTCATGTGAATTAGCCATTATCCTCTGTGGTGATTAAAGGGGCCGTAACGAAGTCGTTCCCGCTCAGAGCTGAGCGAGTCCCCGCTCCCTTCTGTTCTCTGGGACTCGGAGATGCCCAGGGGCCCGTGTTCAGCTCCCAAGGGCAGCACGTTGTCTTGGCGGATAGCGACAGGGATGGAATGGACTGGAAGTGGAGCTGGGGAGCGGGGCGTTTCTAAGCAGGGGACGGCGGAGGCAGTACCTCTCCATCCAAACACGAGGCAGCACGGAAGGCAGCGTGGAGGCATGGTCTTGCTCTTCTGCCTTGTTGCTGCTGATCCTCGGAGCCTAACCCAGCGCCTGGCCCGTGGTGGGCCCTCCCGTCTGGGCCGAATGATTAATAATAATAGCACACACAAGGACACACTTCTTGAGTGCTTCCCAAGTGTCGGACACTGTGCTAAGCGCTTTGCAGTCGGTTCTGCTGGAAAGTAAAAACCACCACTATGCCCCGCTATGCAAAACCACACAATAAAAACCACAGGGCTAATGGGGGGAATGGGGTGAGGGAACAGCACTCAAAAACTTCATTAGGGACCCATAAAAAAAGAGAGCAGCCTATTAAAGACAGTCACGCAGGCTCCCGCGTGTTTGGTGGGTGAGAAATGCAGAAATACTACAATTAATCTGACACTCTGCCTGGGAAAGGGCCCTCGGTCGGCCTGGGGAGGTGGGAGGCGGAGGGCTGCAGCTCCCCCTGATGTCCTGAGCTGGGGGAGGGAGCGGCGTCCGGGATGGGAAGGAAAGTTGTAAGAGCAGACCTGGGAGAGCTGAGGATGCTTGGTGGGGTGGGGAGCTTGGCTCCGGGCGGAGTCAGTTGCGTGCGGTTTTGTGCATTTACCTGGGGTCTCTCGCAGACGAATAACACACAGGCAAATGCAGAACTCAGGCAGTGCTCACGCTGTTCCCAATGTGTCCCTGTAGAGTGGAGAGAGGAGGCTCCCGGTGGCCCCTCGCCAGCCCTCCCTTCAGCCGGCAGGTCTAATGAGGAGGCAGCCTCTCCCCCTGCACGTGAGAAGCTGGGGAGGCCTGGAGAGAGCCAGCCAAGTCGGCTGGGTTGCTAGCCCAGGACCAAGGAGCCTCCTTTTCTGCCCCAGAGGCTGAGGAAGCAGGGAGCCCTGGGGGGAGTTCCTGAGCATCCCCGTAAACAGAGGACAAGCCCCACTTCTTGCCTCTCTGTTCTTCCTTCCTCTTTTCTTTCCTTTCTGAAAAACCCACAGCGGCCCCTGGGCCCCCTCAGACCTCAGGATTCCTTCCCAGTCATGTTTTGAAAATCCACCTGCAGATTTGAGCTCCTTGAGCCCAGACAGGTCTTGCATCTCTCTGCTCCTGGTGATAAAACCCCGTGTCCTGTCCCATGCTCTGCGCTTTGCAAAATGATCCCAGATCCTGTGACTCTTGGCTCTTTGGTTGTTGTTCTCTGCAGGGCTCCTGGGTCAGGACCAGGCCGGGCAGCTCCCGGGAGGCTTTGTCCTCTGCGCCGTGCCCGCTGACCAGCGAGGACACCAGCTCGGGGTTGGGGTTCAGATGGGCCTGACATTGAATGTCGCTTTGCTGCCCTCTGGCTGGGTGACCTAAGGCAACTTGCTTGGTCGTTGGGAGCCCAGAGCCCTGACGATAAAATGAGGTAGGAGTCCCTTCCCCCTGCAGTGAGCGTGGAGGCGCACAGATAACATACTCTCAGTGTTTGCTCGGAACCGGATTCTCTTACCGTTGTTCGAGAGAGTGGGGGCGGTCCCCGCTGACTGTCCCCACAGTGACGGTCCCAGCTGTGCCTCCTGAGTGGCCACGTTGGGCCTCCCTCCGCCCCTACCTGTCTTCTTGCTCCGAGTCCGTGGGGACCACCGTGCTGATAGCAGCCCTTAATGAAGTCCTTTTCCTTGTTCATTGAGAGCAGTTAATTGGCCCGGAAGGTCACAGGGCGGACAGACACCCGCCCCGGCCAACTCTAGCCTGGGCTGTCGTGGTGTCAGCAGCCTCTAGCTCGATAATGCCACCAGCCCTCTCATTGACCACGGCCCCCGGGATCAATCTGAACGTCGCGCCTTCTCCCGGTGGGAGGAGGGAGGCTCAGGGCCACGCACAGGGCTCCCGGGGAAGCAGGGAGGCCGGGACAGGGAGGGGGGAGGCCCTGCAGAGGGTCCTGCGCCGCCCAAATGCACCATCGCCAGGAAGGGGTCTTCCAAGCCCACAGGCTGTGTCTTATCTGAGCAGCCGCCCCAGGCAGTTCTGCAGGGAGCCCAGCCCAGCCCTCCGGCTGCCCACTTCTTAGGGGTCTGCAGAGAATGGCCTGTGTCCAGCGTCACCCCCCACCCCCCACCCCCCTCCCACATCGTCGGAGAGACCTTCCTGGCCCAGGCTCCATCCCCAGCCTGCAGGGATCTGGCTGCATGAGCTCCCCTCCGCCACACCTAGAACCTGAAAACAAAGCACACGCATTCTCCAGCGGTCAGAAGTCCTAAAATCCAGGTGAGGACAGGGCAGCCGTCCTGCTGGAGGCGCGAGGGGAGAAAAACCCTCCCCTTCTCCCCTTTCCCAGCTTCTAGGGTCCCCTGCATCCCTCGTCTCTCGTCCCGCATCCCTCCAGCCTCTGCTTTTCTCCTCACATCACCCTTTCAGCAGGACACTGGGGACCACGTCGGGCCCCTCGAGTCATCCAGGATCATGCCCCCATCTTGGGCCCGTAGCTAAATCACAGCTTCGGAGTCCCTGCTGCCGTCCGTGTGAGTTTGTTAGAGCTGCCCTCAGAAAGTACCAGAAACAGTGGGGGGAGAGGGAGGTATTAAAGCCATAGGCCTGGGTTCTCTCTCAGTTCTAGAGGCCAGAGGTCTGAAATGAAGGTGTCCACAGGGCCCCTCTCTCTGCAGCTCCCAAGCCCCCGTGCCCAGGCCCCACCGTGTCGCTCTCCTCTAGCTTCTGGTGTGGTCGGCGCTCCTTGGCCTGCGGCCCCGTCGCTCCAGTCTCTGCCTCCAGTGGCCCGTGGCCTTCTCCCTGTGTCTCTGTCTCCGTCTCTTACAAGGTCACCAGTCATCTTGGATTAGGGCCCACCCCCCTGACCTCATCTGAACTCGTTACATCTGCTAAGACCCTATTTCCACATAAGCCCACATTTACACGTATTGGGGTTAGGATGTCAACATATCTCTTTGGGGGACCCCATTCAACCATCATCTCCTAGAAAGTGACACACTCACAGGCTTTGGGAATTTGAGTGTGGACATCTCTGGGGGGCAGCCTGTGGCTGTCTACACTGGCCATCTCATCCACTCATCCCGAGAATATTCGTTGAGTGTGGGTTTTTTCAGGCACAGTGCACAGGGGACACGGGACCGTGCACAAGGCATGACCTCAGGGAGACATATACGGGTACATAAGACATTATATTCACTTGTGACAAATGCACCAGCTCTGGCAGGAGAGAATTCTGGGACAAGCCAGGGGGTATTCAGGAAGGCTTCCTGGAGGAGACATCCTGTTAACCAAAAGCCCAGTTTGGCTGCCCGTCGCTCAAAAAGCCACTACTCGAGAGACGAGTTTTGATTGGAAAGGAATACCAGCTTTATTCAGGAGGCCAGCCACCTGGGGAGAAGGTGGACTCTTGTCCAAAGGCCAGCTCCGAGGTTTCTGTCTGGCCAGAGATGTTTAACGGGCTTTAATCTGTGAAGGGAATAAGACATTCTGTGACGTTTCTTGATTACACGCAGACTTAATGATGCCACGTGCAGAGTTGTCTCGGTGCTGGGGGTTGTGCAAAAAGTTCCAGTTCCTTGATACCTGGGGGGGAGGCCGAGGGGGGTGTGCAAGAGAGCCTGGTGGTGTGCAGAAGTGCTTTCTTCTTTCTGCAGATGAGGACGAGGTCTCCAGTTGCGCCAAGGGAGGTCAATGAAGTCACGGTGTGACCTTAAAAAAGAAAAACATTTTGCTAAAAGATTGCTGGGCTAATCAGAGAGCCCAGGCAGCTTCAACAGACCTGTTGGTCCCTGTGGCCTGGGAAAGTTCTGGTCCTTCATTCTCCAAGGCCAGTGGTCTGCAAATCTCAAAAGCAAATGAGCTCTGTGACACATCAAGGGCTTTGGGTCAGTAGGCAAGCAGTGTGTTAACCGGCCCGATCTCACTCACAGTCCTGGCCGAAAGCAGAAAGGGACCCTGTGGGCCGAGGGGCCGCCCGTGGAGAGGGGAGGGGCAGAAACACCAGAAGTCTGGTAGAGCTGGAGAGGGGGGCCAGCGGCGATCTTTCCACTGCCTGGAGGCAGCGCTCTTCCCAAGCCCCCGTGCCCAGCCCGGTCCCCGCAGACGCCTGCAGGTTTGAGCCAGGCCCGGCTGCTCCCGCATCTCTGTCCCTCGCCTGCACCCAGAGGGGGCCCAGCCCTCCCAAGGTTCCAGCCACCCACATGTGGCCACAGGGGAGACAGGAGAAAGGACGAGTGCATAGACCTGACACCTGTGACCCAGCGTCCTGTCCCCATATTCTGTAGTCAGAGTCGGGGTCCTCTCTGTTTGTCTGTCGTGGCACCTTCCACCCTGCAGTCCTCCAGGTGGTGGGGGCACCCCCTGTCCCCAAGTCCTCTGCTCTCCAAATGTCCGTGGTCCCTCCCCGTCTCACACCTTCCGAGGACCCTGGGGACAGCGATGCTCACCTGGCCTGGGCCTCAGTGCCTCCTGTCCTGCTCCTGCTCCTGCTCCAGAGGATCCCCAGGCCTCACTCAACCCCCCCCCACCGCCCTCCCCAGGCTGCCCCCTCCCTTCCAAGGGCGGCCCCTCCCCCGGTCAGAGCAGAGCGGCTCCCTTCCTTCCCGAAGTGCCATTAGCACAAGCCGGCTGGGCGCGTAACACTCTTCCCGGAGGTGTGGGAGGGGAATTACTGCACAGGATAGAAAGTGCTGAAAATAGAAGAACAGAAATCACGGCTCCTGAATTGCCCTGCCAGCCCTTCCCCCGGCGCGGGGCGGGGGGGGTCTTCCTGACATCATCCTCCCAGGACCAGCCGCCCCCAAGATCCGTCTGCTTTCTGTGCGGGGGAAGCTCATGCCTCTGTGTGTCTGTCTGTCTGTCTCTCCCTGTCCCACCCTCGCTGCCTCTCCCTGTGTTTCTGTGTCTCGTTCTGGTTCTCTGGTTCTCTGGTTCTCTCTCTCTGTCCCTGTGTGTGTCTCTCTGTGTCTCTAGTTACCCCACCACCTGTCCCTCTCTCTCTCTGTCTGTCTCTCTCTCCCATGCCCCTACCTGCCCATCAATTCGGGACCCTTCAGGCTGCTGCCGGAGGGAAAACGGGACCCGTCAGTGAGTGATCACACGGAACAGCTCGGCTATGTTCCCGATGCCTCTCCTCCGGGGCCCCTTTCCTAACCGAAAGTCCCACCGGAGAGCTTTCCTGGGCAGTCACGCCCCGGGCCCCTGCAGCCCCACTGAGACCGGAGTGGCCAGCACGTGGCCCCAGCTCCCTCTGTAACACGAGGCAGATCTAGGCTTTAGGTCCTGCCCCTCTCGTCCCTCCGTCGACAGTCTCTCTGTGTGCGAGGGGAGAGAATGTAGATGGTCAGCGTCTCCTTCTTCCAAGCAAACCCCAGAAATGAGACCCCCCCCCAATGACTGAGCACACGTCCCTATGAGGTGCACCCCATCTGTGGCCTGGACTGCCTCCGTGTGTGAGGTCCTCGTTCACTGTGTGACCCGGGGCAGGTTACTTAATTCCTCGGGACCCAGTTTTCTCATCCATGAGCTGAGCTTCCTGTTAGCATGAGCCTCCTCCAGGATCACGAGCATTAGCTGAGTTGATGTATGTTAGATACATGACACTTTTTATCCTAGTGCTAATTACTTTAATTATATAACGGTATGTTACTAGGATCTATTTTCTGGTACATGTACTTTCCCCTTTAAATCACTCTGGACGGAGTTTTGCTTTCTTTCCCGAGGAATCTGCAAAAGCAAACCCACGACGTGGGGCTGCAGGAAGAAGGGTACAGGGCGTGTGTCCACAGGTCTGGGAGGGCACCGTGCGCACCGGGACTCGCTGTGTCTCCCGTTGCCCGAAAGCCTGTGGAAAGAGGGAAGGAAACCTGGGTCCTCAGAGCTCAGCCACCCATCACTGTCCCCACAGCCTGTGTCAGCCTCAGCCGTCTGTGGCGACACCTGCAGGCAGCAGCCCCTCTGACCGCCCAGTGGATGGAGAGGCTCAGCTGCTTCCCCCCGACCCCCCACCCCCCGCTCCCTCTGAGCTCAGCTCACTTGAGGAAGAGAGCCCACGCCTTCGTGAGGAAGCCCAGGGAAGGGGCACAGCTGGGGGGATCTGTTTGCCCCAAACCTCAGTTCCCTCCCCGTCCCGCTTCCCTCCTCCCCACACACAATGCCTCTGGAGAGAAAAGCCCTAGCACCAAGGGGTCAGCCCCCGGGGGCTCCCTTGCCCCTAGAAAGATGTGGTTTGGTGGGAGAGAACGTGTGTGTCCATAACGGACATCCATGTGTCCTGAGTGCATGTGAGTGTGGCAGCCCGGCGTGCCCAGGGCCTTGGTGTGAGAGAAAGAGTGCCTAGACCCACGCAGGGTGGATCGGGGTGCCCGGGATGACCTCGGATAGGAGTGACTGGACTCAGGGTCAACCCAGGAGTGTTACCCGCGTGGATGAGTATGTCTGCATGAGTGTGTGTCTGGGCTGTGAACGTGCACGTGTCTGGGTGTGTATCGACTGAGCGCCTTGTGTGATTATGCACAGGTATGCATGACCATATGCATGGTGTGTGCACGTGTGCAAATGGTGTGTGCGTGAGTGCTCATGTGCTGAGTGTGTGTACACGTGTGTGTGTGGAATTGCGTGCGTGTGCTTGTGTGTACACATCTTTGTACGTGTATGTGTGAATGTGCATGCATGCGGGTGTAAGCGTGTGCACACGGGTGCAAATACACGAATGTGCCCGGGTGGTGTGCAGTAGTGCGTGTATGTACACATATGTACACACACACACAAACACCCTTCCCTTGTGTGAGCATCAGCGCGTGCATCTCCAGGCGTCTGATTTATTAACGAGGACAATACAAGGAGAGTGTGCCTATTACTTCTGGGGTCCACATCAGCTCCTGACAGCTTCGTGGAATTGAAATATCTTATTTAATGCGAGTAAGAATCATTTTAAATATCAACTGTGACACTCAAGGACTCGAACCGAAAAGGGCACTGTGTGTTTCCTTGTATGCCGGAGAAGATGCCACATTTGTTAGGTCCTCATTTTCTCCCTGCCTTGCTCGTGTCGCTGAGAGTCCATCTGTCTGTCCTGGCTCCTCCCTGCCTCACCGTGCGCCCCGCACCCTGAGCTCATCCCTCCATCTCTGAGGAGTGGGCTGAGCCGGCAGGTCCTGCGGGCTAAATCAGGACACCGTGAAGGGGCAGGTAGAACCATGGGGATCCTTTCTTCCCGCCCTGGCCCAGCCCTGCCCTGCCCCAAGGCTTCCCCCCTCCACACTGCACCCCCACCTGCTCCATTTGACCCGCTAACGGCGACAAAGCAAGGCTTGCTCACCACTGGCCACTCAGCCACTGTTAGGAAGCCTGAGGAAGCCCAGTTTCACGCACACACGTGCGGTTATGGAAAGATCTCCTTGTCACATGCCCAAAGCAAGGAGCAGAACAGCCAACAGGAGGCCCTGAGTCTCCTGCCGCAAAGGGGAAGGATCATGAACTTGCATTTGCTTGTGTTTGCATAGAGAGATTCTGAAAAGCTACTCAGGAAACCATTCGCTGTGGTTGTGTGTGCACATGCACGTGGAGCTGGGAGTGACCGGGCGGCCGGGATGCGGGGATGGGAGAGACGTTTCCTGTGTGCCTTTTCTTTGAGTCTTTGCATCCTGCGAGTATGTTTCCTAGAAGAAATCAATCAATAAGTGGTCCTTCGAGGGGGCCTCGAGGTGGCTGATTCCGGGTGTTCCGCAGGCCCTCGAGTCATGACCTGTGACTCTTAGTCGTTGGAGGGAGACTAAAGTTTCAGGTCAGCCAGGAAGAGGTGTCACCTCTGCCCCCGCCACCCCTGCCCCTCACCCCCCGAGCAGCCAGGCCCAGGCTCTGCACCCGGAGGATGCAGACCGAGGTTGGGAAGTCAGGCTGGTGGCAGGAAGTTCACTGGGGTCAGGAAGCCAAGAGGAGCAGCCTGTGGAAGCGGATCTGTCATTTTCACAGTCATCAGTGTCCCTGAGGAGGCAGAAGAGCAGGGCACCTCCTCTACTGGCCGCTGAGGGACTGAGGTCAGGCTCTTCTACCAATAAAGAGGATTGGGTAACCAGGGGGGCGTGGCAGGTCCTTCACTGGCGGCTGGGGACAGTTGGGGTTCACACACCCATGGACTCTAAAGAATTTGCCAGACAAAGGAATGTGACGCTTGGTGTGAGTGGATCCCTACTCCGATGGAGGGTTTCTGCCACACCCCCTCGTCCTCCTCTCTGAACCTCCCCATCTCACCCCATACCTCCCACTCCCCACCAGTGACTCATACACCTGCTCCCTCCTCTGTCGGGCATTTGTGCAGCACCTGCCATATGCCTGGCGATTGCGTCTGGGGCCTCTTGGAGTGAGCCCATCAAAGACGGCATCATTGTCCCCATTTTACAGATGGAAAACTGAGGCTTGCAAGGTTCCATAATGGGCCCAGCCCACATTCCTAAGAAAGAGTAAAGGGGAGGGGCACCCGTCTTAGTCGGTTAAGCATCTGCCTTCTGCTTAGGTCATGATCCCAGGCTCCAGGCTCCACGCTCCCTGTTCAGTGGGAAATCTTTTTTTTTTTTTTTGCCCCAGGGGTACAGGTCTGTGAATCATCAGGCTTACACCTTTCACAGCATTCACCATAGCACAAACCCTCCCCAGTGTTCAGTGGGAAATCTATTTCTTCCTCTGGCCCTCCCCCACCCCTGCTCATGCTCATACTTGCTCGCTCTCTCTCTGTTTGAATAAATAAATATTTTTTTAAAAAGGAAAGAAAGAGTAGAGGGGAAAGTCAAGCCTAAATTTCTCTGAGTCACAGGCTCCAGTGCCTTCTTCAGTGCCACGCACCCCCTTGGGCAGATCAGGTGTAGGGCGTTCCATCCATCCCCCTGCCCTTGGAGGGGACCCGGACAGGGCTGGGCTCCTCCACTTCCCTGCCAGGCCAGCGGCTGCAGGCGGGTGGGGCCGACGGCGCTGTGGGCTGAGTGTGGCCAGAGGGGCCAGAAGGGAGCACTTCAGGGATAATGAGCGGTGCTACTATCATTAGCAAAGCCGCGTCCAGCACGCTGGATTTGCAAGCTGAGATGCTGGCCAGCTGCCTCGTCCACCCGCCTGGGAGGCAGGGAGACCGAAGCTGTAACTGGGGTGGAGTGAAGCGGGCTTCCCTGGTAGGAAAGGCAGTGGGCGGAATTGTTACTTTAAATAATGTTGCCATCCAGCCAGAAATAGGTCTCCTAGGCAGGGAGGAGAGGGAGGCTGGAGGATGGAGAGGAGGCTGCACCCCACTCTGCCAGGCCAGGGAGCACCTGGCCTCAACTACGGGGTGGGGGGGGTACCAAAGGGAGGCCCAGGACCAGTGCTCCTCTCCTGGCCTTGGGGGCGGGGCCAGCCGGCAGCCAGTTGACCTTCCCGGGGCCCGGGGGTTCCTGGCTGCAGCAACCAGACATAGAGCCTTCTGCAGAAATCTACTTTTATTGAAGTTTAAATTTCACCACGCATCACTGACATCAGCAAACAAACCCGCATCCAATGAGCCCCTGGTGTCTGTTTTATAATGTATACTTAAATTATATGCTCAAAGTGCATTTTTACATTTTATTTTTAAAATAAAAGCAATATATGCATACAATAAAAGAAATTCTGATGGCACAGAAAGACAAAAATAGAAGTTTCCCTCCCTCCCCACCCAGCACTTCTCCCAAAAGGGAGATAATAGGTATCCGTCGAGTAGCCCCGTCTGGAAAACGTGTTATGTATGTATATGATATATATGCAAATATGTACATTTTAGGTACTTGTGTCACACGTGAATATACACATTTTCCGTTAGTGTGATCATGCGTATGCAAATATGTACAAATGTGTATACTATTTCATTTACCCACTTGGTATCATACCATTTACACTCTTTGAGTTTTTTCTTTTTGGTCCACAAACTGAAATTATTTTTATTGGGTCAGTTTGCATGATCCTAAACATCACACGAAGGGTTTGGCAGCCTGTGTCCATACACGGCAGCTTATGGAACATTGTAACCGTCAGTATCACTCCGGTCCCTGACGCTCAGCCGGGACACTGCTCGGCTTCCTCCTTCCTCGTGTTGTCATTTCCATGAGCATCTCACCCTCTCCAGCGTCCACTTCCTTCCCGTGCTTTGTTCATCTCGGAGACCGTTCTGTCTCATACAGGGGCTCCTCGTTCTTCCTGCGGCTGCAGCATCACTAAACGGATCCAGCTGCATTCTTGACAGACATCTAGGTTGTTTCCGGTTGCATATTTATCTCTGCCATTGGAAGCAAGGCCACCTTGAGCATCCTTACACCTGTTTTTGTTTTGGGTTTTGGTTTTTTGCCACATTATCGCAGCATATCTAAGAGGCCAGCTCACAGGAGTGCAGCCTCTGGGTCGAAAGCCTTGCCTGTTCTCATTTTGATAGATTTTGCCCAAAAGGCTGGACCACTCTGCACTTCCCCCCGCTGATCTGAGGGCAGGCCTCCCCTCCCCCTCACTCTGGCCAGCGCTGTGCCTGATCGGATGTGAAAGTCTTTGGCAGTCTGATGTGTGAACATTGTCTTGTTGTGATTGGCCTTTCATTGTGATGGAGGTTGAGCATCTTTTTGTTAGTTTCGGGGGCCATTTCTGTTCCTGTTCTCCCTGCAGCTTTTTAATAATTTTCTGGTTCCGTTTTCAAAGATAGAGAGCCGTTCTAGGCAATCTCGCCTTCCATCTCTCCCCTCAGGTCGCCCCGTCGTTTTCGAGACCCAGACCGTTTCCCCAAAGCTATCTCCCCTCCCTGCGGCGGAGACAGGCCAGAGTGGTAATGGGTTTGAGGATGGGGTGGAAGGAGAACGGGAAATTTGCCAGAGCCCGAGCGCCTGCTCTCTCCCCTCCATCACGCCGTGCACAGTAGCAAGGGACAGATAAGAGCTGCATCCGGTGGCAGAGATAAGAGGCTTGGACAGCCAGAAGGTTCTGAATCCTGCTGCAGGGACAGCCCGAGCCAGAGCATTCAGGAGTCCCAGGACGGAAGGGGGGCCCTTTGGGAAATGATGTCTGTGTTGAACTGGTTAGCAGCTTGAGCTTGGGATCAGGCAGGCTCTGTGGGACCCTGACCCCACCTCTTACCACCTATGAGACTGCGTGGCAGTGAGGAAACCTCACTGAACTTCAGTCTCCCCACCTCTAAAATGGGGGTACTGATAAATACACCCCCTCCAAGGATTAAGTGGAAGACTCTCATATGTAGCCCCACAGCTGTTTATCCTTGTTCGCATATGGCAAGGAAAGTGAAGCTAGGATTAGTGGGTTTGCATAAAATTTAAGTTTACAATTTGTTAAAATTGCTTTTATGCTGAGATTGCATTTCTTCTTTATGACCTCAAAATGTCCTTTTTAGATAAAATGCTGACCATTTCTGTTTATTTTTCTCTCCCTGCCTGGCACTTTTTAATTTTTTTTTTTTAAGTTTCTGGTTGCTAGGCTGTTTGTCTATTTGCTTTTTGGTTGGTTGGTTTTAATGATCTTACTTGGCAAAGTAAAAAGTTGATGGTCTTATGTCAAGACCCATTTTTTTAAGTGTTACTGGTCCATGATATCCAATAGTCTGGGAACTGCTGTGTGAAATGAAAAAATGTAGGAAAAGTACTTAAAACCAAGCCAGAGGCATAGCTGGCACACAGAAAGTGGCTGTTGTTGTTTCACGGTTGTGAGATGATGATGATGATGGTGGTGTTGGTTATGATGGTGGTGGTGGTGGTGATGATGGTGGTGGTGGTGACAGTGGTGGTGGTGGTGATGATGGTGGTGGTTATGATGGTGGTGATGATGGTGGTGATGGTGGTGCTGGTGATGATGGTGGTGATGGTAGTATTGGTGATGACAGTAGTGATGGTGGTAGTGGAGATGGTGATGTTGGTGCTGGTGATGATGGTGGTGATGGTGGTGTTGGTGATGACGGTGGTGATGGTGGTGATGGTGATGATGGTGGTGATGATAGTGTTGGTGATGAAGGTGGTGATGGTGAAGGTGGTGATGGTGATGACAGTGGTGATGGCAGTGGTGGTGATGACTGTGGTGATGGTGGTGTCGGTGGTGATGGTGGTGGTGATGGTGGTGGTGGTGGTAGTGGAGATGGTGATGCTGGTGGTTGTGGTGGTAGTGGAGATGGTGATGGTGGTGGTGATGACAGTGGTAATGGTGGTATTGGTGATGATGGTGGTGGTGTTGGTGATGACAGTGGTGATGGTGGTGGTATTGATGATGATGGTGATGGTGGTGGTGTTGGTGATGACGGTGGTGATGGTGGTGGTGTTGGTGATGACCGTGGTGATGGTAGTGGTGTTGGTGATGATGGTGGTGATGGCGATGACTCTGGTGACAGTGGTGTAGGTGATGGTGGTGATGACGGTGGTGATGGTGGTGTTGGTGATGGTGGTGCTGATGGTGGTAGTAGAGTTGGTGATGCTGGTGGTGGTGGTGAGCCCTGGCTGAAAACTGTATAAAAGAAAATTTAGCAATTCTTGAGAATAAGGTTGCTCTGTCCCAGGGTTGGCATAGCCTAGGGGCAGGCGGCAATGAGCTTGTCCACCAAGTCAGCTGGACAAACCCTAGGACACCCAAGGATGGGGGAGATATCCTAGGCACAAGCCCCTTGATCCTCTGAGGTCCCTACTGGCCCACCCACTGGCCAGGGACAAGAGAGACGATCACAGAGGGGACACCAGGGCAACTAGCCCCCTCCATGCCAGAGAGTACCAGCTGCCCATGTCTTACCTGCCAGAAGCCCTCTCATTGACTTGGCCTGGCCTCCCCCCTGCCTCTCAGCCAGGTCAGTGCTCCGCACACCTCCCTCCGGCTACCTTTCCCCGAACACCAGACTCTGCTGTTCTTAGGGCCAGTCACATACTCCCCAGGCAGGCTCCCAAGAGTCCTCCTCAGGTTCGTGCATCCTGGCCTCAGGGCCCACAGGTACAGAAAGCCGTCCTGTCCTGCTCAGAAGGCTCTGCCTTTTCCTTCCACAAAGCTGCAGTGGAGCTGTCTGGAACATTAGGGGTGAGATGATGCAAAGCATTTGGGGAAACATGTGAACGTTCCTGCCTCTGCTGCCCCCATCCATTTCAATGAATATTTACAGTAGAGTCCTAACCTGGCCAAAATAGAATGCCCCCCCTTTCCCAGTCATGTGAGTCACAGGCAAGGGAGGATAGCAACCTCCAGGCAAGGGAGGACAGCAGAGGACCTCCAGTCCCGGAGGCTTGGTCACAGGCAGGGTCAAGGGCTCAGGCATAGCACCTCCCGTCCTCGGGAAAATGCAGGCTACTCCCTGGACACCGGAGCAAAAGGCTGGTTGTCCTTGGGAGGGACGTTTCTACTGAAAGGGACCTTTCTGTGACTCCAAGACGTGGCCAGAGAACCCAGAACTCCCTGGTGCTCTCCCTTCGGGAAGAGGGTGACCTGGCGACCTCTGCCATCCGATCCCAGTGTGACACGTGCATCCCTGTGCCTGCCGGCCTTGCTCACTGGCTGTCTCGTCTGCCCCCAGGTACATGATCACCAGCCTGGACCGCACCCACGCGGGCTTCTACCGCTGCATCGTGCGGAACCGGATGGGTGCCCTGCTGCAGCGGCAAACCGAGGTCCAGGTGGCCTGTGAGTAGTACGATGGGCAACTTGGGGGCAGGGAGGGGTGTGAAGCAGGGGAGGGTCTGCAGGGTCCCCGCCCACCACCAGGCTCTGGGCAGAGCCAAATCCCAGCCGCAGCCTTCCGTGCCCGTTGGGCACTAATGGTGGCCCTTCCCCACCTATCACGGGAGTGCCATCATTTGCGGTCGCCAAGTGCCCTCAAGGCTGCCCTGCTGATAAGTGACACACGCATCTGCCAGCTCAGGGTTCAGCACTCTCTACGTGGGACCAGCTGCTTCTTACAGGGGGCCCTATCACCTGGTTCAAGGGCCTCCTCTGGGGTTGGCGGGGCCTCACACTGGGGGTCTTCGTGATGGCCCATCTGAACCTCTCCAGCTCTGACACTTTTCTCTGCAGATTCCTGGTGCCCACCGCCCCAGGACCTTAACCTTTCCATCCCCTGACTCGCTCAGCCCTGGAGCCTGGTCCCCAGGGTCACTGGGAGATGCCTCATGGTGGCACCAAGACCTGAGAGGGAGGGGTGGGGAGGACGAGTCTGGGTGCCTGGAGGAGCCAGGTGAGGAGACAGTAAAGTGTAGGCCCCTCCAAGTCCCTGCCCTGGTCCCCGGAAGGTCGTTCTCAAATGGAAGAAGGGAAGGCGGTTTCGGAAGATCCCAAGTGCGTCTCAGGGACCAGGGCCCCAGAGCACCGATCAACACCCTCCTCCTGAGACTCAGCGTCCCCTTCCCAGTGCCGCCCCCCTTCCTAAAATAGCTGCTGTGTGCTTTCTGGGCTCTTTCTGGGCTCCTCCAGGGGCAGAGGTCCAAGGCGGCACAGTGGGACATGGGAGTGTGGAAAGCCTTAGTGAGCCTTGAAATTTAAAAAAAAAAAAGAAAAAGGACACCTTCTCATCCAAACCCTACAGGGGCTCGCCTCCGAATTAGCACAGGCGAGAGCTCGCTACTCGAACAGAAGTAGGGGAGAGAAATCTACAAGGAAACTTCAAGCGAGGCAAAGAGTGTTGGTAATAATTATGGAAAACAACCGTAATCAAAAGTGGAGGACGGATTGTCTCCATAAATCAGCACTAAAGGCAACTCAGCTCACTCAGAGGAGTCCAAAGCCCTGAATTAAAATGATGGATCAGGGCACCGTCAGCGGCTGGAGAGCTCCCGGGGAGCTTCATTTAGCCGGTGCCCAGAGTCCCGCGGGGCAGGGGCAGAGCCGCGGGCCAGTCTCCAGAGAGACTGCGCGTGCAGGCATGTGCCTGTGTGCATGCAAGTGGATGTGCGTGAGTGTGGCTTCGTGCACGCGTGTGCAAACGTGTGTGTGTGTGCATCAGTCTGCTGCTTCGTCCCCCGCGTGCAGGAGAGAACACGTGTGCACCTGTGTGCATACGCATGTATCCATGTACGTGTGTGTAGGCACGTGTGCAAAGGCACACACGGAGGTCGGTCTGGTTCTTTGCTCACCTCGGTGCTGGTGATACCATGTGTGTGCATGTCTGTGTGCATGCAGTTGGAAACACCACCAGGGACACAATCTCCCCAACTGTCTAGGCTCATCCAGAGAATTCCTTGAGCTCATGTGCCCAACGCACCTAACCCGCGCCTGCACATAACACACCTCCAGTCAGTGAGCATTCCTGCGGGAATTAATATTCTGTAGCAGCGTGCTAAAGAAAGAACAGGCCACGGAACGGAAGGGCTCCTGGCACACACTGTTCTGGCCAAATGCAGAGCAGTGAGCTGACACCCGCACCTGGGCCTTGCAGCCAGCCCAGCGTCTGCCCTTCAGGGGGGTGCGTCTCACAGGGGTGTGTCTCACGGGGGTGTCCCTGTCCCCATCAAAGCCATGTGGCAGCCTGGGCTTCAGGAGCCTCTGCACATGGTCACAGCCATCATTGCCACCAGGCTCTATGGGGCTGCTGCTTAGCTGTGCCCATGTGGCTGCAGGTGGCCCCTGGCAGAGCACAAGCGGTGTCTGTCCGGGCCCGAAGGACCAAACGCAGTGGGGAGACCCAGGTTCACCCCATTCCTAACCGTGAGCTGCAGCTCCTGGGCCAGGCCCGAGAACCGCTCCTCAAACTACACAGAGCCACCTTGCTCCATAGCGTCGTAAAGAAGATGGTACTGCCTGCAGCCCTTTGGACCTAAAGCCAGAGGGGTGAGGGAGCCCTGGAAACTGCAGTGGGCAGTTGAGAAAAACGCTCATCCTAACAAGTTAATGACGGTTTCACTGCCCCCCTGTGCCCCCAGTGGCCACAGTGGGACAGAGAAGGGAAACTCACCTCCCCGTCCCCCGTCCCTTCCCTTGCCGGACACACGTGTAGCATCCGGGGGGGGACTCTCTCTCTCTAGTTTTGGAAGTTGAAGAATTTGCTGTCCAACCTGGCCCCCCACCCCTCAAAACACTTTCCAGGATCCCAGGGGTGGGGAACAGGGAGACCTGGCAAAACCACCCCCCGTTGGTACCCACACCATCACTCTTTCCCACCTGTTGCTGGACAGTGCACACCATTCTCTCCTGTCCTTGTCCCGCAAGGCTGGGGGGGAGGTGACTGCCTAAGTCACACGGTGAGGAAGTACCAGAGCAGGACTTGAACCCACAGCTGCCCGATTCCAAAATATCCCCCTCGCCACACTGCCATCTAAGATCGGGAAGAGAGAAATCAAAATGGGGTGGGGTGGGAGAGAGGGGGTTACCTGCTGAGGTCGGGGTTCCCATGGAACCCGGTCGGTGCCCTGGACTGTAATGTCCCGGGTCCAAACAGCGCTGCAAACGGACATTGAGCCCACCCAGGATGAACGCCGTCTCCCTCCGCGGGGTGGGGGTGACGTGCTCTTCTTGGCTGTCGGCAGAGGCACAGGTGGAAATGGTTACAAGTAGTTGCTGGGTTGTTTTGTGCCTAAAACACGGTCATGCCTTGGATTTGGGGATGGGGGGTCAGGAAGTGTGGTTTCCAGCCCCAACCTCGGCACTGAGTAGCTTAGGGTTCTGGACCCCTGGAGCATGCGTGCAGCGGGAGGGAGGGGACAAAGGAGGACGTATGGCCTCCGTCCCCCAGGAGAGGTGAGCACGTGCCCCGAGACCCCTTGGGACAGACACAGAGTCAAGCCCGTGTCCCTCAGGAGACCCCGAAGGAGATACAGCAGAGCCTCCCGAAGGATCCCTCCTCCAGTGTAATCACGTGCCTGTCTGTCCTCCGTGGGTTCCCAGGACACGTCTGAGAGGCAGGAAGGCAGGTGGTACAAGCCGCATCTCGAGATGGGGAAACTGAGGCTCGGGGACGGTAGAGGGCAGCCCAAGCTTGCCCAGCCAGCATTGCTACCTTGCATCTTCTCCTGCCTCACTGTCAGGACACTGCAGGGTCTCGCCAAGTACCGCTCCCCCCACCCCTCTCCCGTTCACATCCAGGCTCACCTCTCCCTACCCGTGTGACCTTGGACAAGTTACTTAACTTCTCTGTGCTTTTGCTTCCTCTTCCCTTTGTGTCCTGGAATCAACATTTCACCTTTTTCACTCCGGCCTCCTTCGCAGGCATATGCTCCTAGCCTCCCTGACTGCTCTCCAGAGCTGAGGCTAGGGTAGGGCAAGTGAGGCACAGAGGACGCAAAATTTAAGGAGCCGCTCCCCGTGCGGTACTCACTGTGCACTCACGGGATGCCAGTAGCAGTGCCTCCTTAAGCCTTCCACCTTGCTCACCCAGTCCCAGCCCTGCAAACCTCCTCCATCTGTCTGTCTGCCCACCTGTCTCTCTTACAGTCACACCGATGCCCACAGTCTAAGGACGGGTGGGCGGCGGCTGCTTCTCCAGACCCCTCCGTCTCTCCTGATGGGTTTCTGCATCCCAGGGGCAGGAGGCTTTGCCCTGGGGCTCCAGGCAGCCTGTTCCTGGCGATGCTGCCCTCCCAGGTTCCTTCCGGGACGGGGCCAGGCAGGACCCACCTCTGGCTCCCACCCCCCTTCCCAAAGAGGGACTGTGAATTGGGTTCTAACGAGAAATTAATAAGGCAGCTGTGCTAACAACTAATGATAATGGCAAAGTCGTTACAAAAAGATTCTTTACATGTTTTTAATTACAGCAATTAAGAGGAAGTCAATAAAACATCCACCCCCTCCCCAGCTCTCTCTCTGCCTGCACTCCCTGCACCCCCGCCCCTAGTCTCTTCTTTGTTTCTTTAAAGTTGCCATAAATTTCTGGCTTGCGGCAAGCTGGCTGAATGGCGGAGAGGGTTAGGAGAGCCTTCCTGGGTCAAGGAGCCACATCCACATCGTGGGGGCAGCAAGCCCACCCACAGGTCACAGGGCAAAGAGCCCCTGCCCCATCCAGAAGCCACCTGTACGAGATGGGACAGGCGGGTAGCGAGTCTGTTGTTGGAGCTGACGCCCAAAATGCCACCCATGGGTGGCCCATTCCTCTTAATTCTTAACCCGAGTGTGAGGATTGACTATGGACTATTTAGGGGCCATGCTATAGTTCTAGAGAACATGATCGTGTCTTCCTGGAGCATTTTGCCTGAATGCTTCATTCACTCGTGCAACTATTATTACTGTATGCCCACTGCGTGCTGAGCTGTGTTCTAGGCAGTGAGGACCCAGGCGACAAAACCGGGACACCTATTCCTGCCCTCAGGAAAGTAGTAGGGTGCCATGAAAGTGAAAAGGAGAATGTATGATAGGATACAGAACATAGAAGCCCGTGGAGAAAAATAAAGTGCTATAAGGAAAAATGAAGCCAAGGTAAGAGAGATGGAGGCTGTGGCAGCCATCTCTCAAATATCCTATTTGATATAGTGGCTAAGAAAGGCCATCTGGGGAGGTGACATTGAGCAGAGTCACAAAGCAAGAGGGTAAGTCACACAAAGGGATAAGGTCTTTCCAGCCAGGGGAACAGCAAGTGCAAATGCCCTGTGGTGGGTTTGGGTGTCTGAGGCCAGGCTAGCTGAAGCAGAGGGAGGGAAGGAGGGAGTGGAAAGAGACGTAGCTGAGGAAGTGAGGCACTAGGGACAGATGGTAGTGTTTGAGAAGTGGTCGGCACTTTAGATGTTACTCGCAGTGCAGTGGAAATAAATATGCATGGTGGGGAAGAGGCATGACACGATCTGATTGGAGGGAGAACGCACTGTTTCCCTAATAAACAAGACCACAATGAAACACCATCTCATGTCTACCAGATTGGCAAAAACCAATGAGTCTGGCAAGACCAAGAGTTGCCAGAAACTCCCGTCCAAGCTGACAGGAGCATGAAGTGGTAAATTGGTGCAGATTTGGAAACAGTTTGGCGTTACATAAAATTAATGTGTGCATGCCCTGCGACCCAGCAGTTCCACGCTCAGGCTCATGCTCCAGGGACTCTCTTAGCTGTGTGCACCAGAAGATCCAGATGAGACCGTTCTCAGCAGGACAGCAAAACCCAGAAAACAGACCCAGCCTGCAGGTACACTGTGCGCCCTCGCCACGCGGACACCTGTGCAGCCGTGACAATGACTGGCCTGAGTGTAAGCCCATAGCTAGGGCTCCAAAAAAAAAATTGCACACAAAACAGCCAATCACAGTAGACAACATACAAAATAATTCCAGCTGTAAAGGGCTTGGAACCAAACTACATTAACCCTAAATTGTTTAGGGAAGCATTTCTGTGCGGCAAAACTTGGGGGGATTGCCACAGCATTCGGGGCGACGGTTACCTCTGGAGAGGGAGGGGGTGTGCCGGGGTGGCGGGGGGACACTGTGGTGGGAGGGGGTGGTTTGTTAGTGTTCGTTCCCTAAGCTGGGTGGTGGGTACATGAGCGTTTGTTCTAGTCTTCTGTAAAGTACACATAGAATTATATTCACTCGTCTGTATGCATGACATAGTTCATGATAAAAAATGTTTTAGAAATAAATAAAAAAAAGCAATGAATGTATTCTGAAGTGGGATGCCTACTTCACAAGACCTTTTAAGATGTAACAAAGACATCAGGGAGTTGGAGGCCACCTCCAGCTGTGCCCCAGGCTTACACTTCTTTGCTCTTCGGGGAATTCGTTGGGAAGGGCGGGTTGGCGCTGCAGGCATAACATGGTGTGTTCACAAGCGTGTACCTCGGGGAGCAAGTGCGAAAACCCTTATCTGTTTCCGCCTTAGTGTGCGCGTGTTTTCCCAGGAGTTCCTGGGTCCCCAGGCTCTGCCAGTGTGTGGCCTCCCTCCTTCCAGCCTTCCTTGTGCACTGGCCACTTGAGCAGACACTCCCTTGGCCCCCTGTT
Source organism: Ailurus styani (assembly GCA_002007465.1). Classification (NCBI taxonomy): domain Eukaryota; kingdom Metazoa; phylum Chordata; class Mammalia; order Carnivora; family Ailuridae; genus Ailurus; species Ailurus styani. Next base: position 3,723,987 of record LNAC01000098.1, on the reverse strand, counting down.
GCTGCTGTTCAGTGTGTGCACGGCTGTGCCTTGGGGCCCGCGAGCAGAGCCAGGGGCTCTGTGAGCAGGTCCTGGAAGCCCACTTGACTCCGTGCAATGGAGAGAATGGGTGGGTGCTGGGGCCTGAGAGCCGTGGTGAGGCGGGGAGATTGTGGGATGGAAACACGGAGGAGAGCATCAACGGCAGAACTTGGACCAGGACCAGCCGTGCCCTTCCTTCCGTCCCTCTCACTGTTCAGACGTACATACCTGCGCCCATGTACAGTCACCCATCCTCCTCCCCGCCTTCCTCCATCCATCCCCTCCTCCCTCCATCCATCCCTCCCTCTTCCCCATCCCCCCATTCGTCCATCCCTTCCTCTCTCCATCTATTCCTCCCTCTTATCCATCCCTCCATTCATCCATCCCTTCCTCCAGCCATCCCTCCCAGCGTCCCTCCCTCCCTCTTCATCCATGGCTCCATTCATCCATTTCTCCCTCCATCCATTCCTCCCTCTTCATCCATCCCTCCATTCATCCATCCCTTCCTCCAGCCATCCCTCCCAGCGTCCCTCCCTCCCTCCCTCTTCATCCATGGCTCCATTCATCCATTTCTCCCTCCATCCATTTCTCCCTCTTCATCCATCCCTCCATTCATCCATCCCTTCCTCCAGCCATCCCTCCCAGCGTCCCTCCCTCCCTCCCTCTTCATCCATGGCTCCATTCATCCATTTCTCCCTCCATCCATTCCTCCCTCTTCATCCATCCCTCCATTCATCCATCCCTTCCTCCAGCCATCCCTCCCAGCGTCCCTCCCTCCCTCTCTCTTCATCCATGGCTCCATTCATCCATTTCTCCCTCCATCCATTCCTCCCTCTTCATCCATGGCTCTATTCATCCATTTCTTCCTCCATCCATTCCTCCCTCTTCATTCATCCCTCCATTCATCCATCCCTTCCTCCAGCCATCCCTCCCAGCATCCCCATTTCTCCCTCTTCATCCATCCCTCCATTCATCCATCCCTTCCTCCAGCCATCCCTCCCAGCGTCCCTCCCTCCCTCCCTCTTCATCCATGGCTCCATTCATCCATTTCTCCCTCCATCCATTCCTCCCTCTTCATCCATAGCTCCATTCATCCATTTCTCCCTCCATCCATTCCTCCCTTTTCATCCATCGCTCCATTCAGCCATTTCTTCCTCCATCTATCCATTCCTCTACTCATCCATCTATCCATTCATCCATCCCTCCCTCTGTCCATCCATCTGTCCAAACCCACATCCCTGCCCTATTGACATTCTTTTGTTTCCTCTGCTTAGCCCTTCTCTCCTGTTTCCTGGCCCTCACACACTCTTCTTCCTCTGGATCATCACCCCACCACACACACACACACACACACACACACACACACACACACACTCAACACCTACTCTTATTTACGTTTCTGCTTAGAAGAAGCCTCACCACCTCCGCCCCCAGTCTAAAGTAGGTCTCCTGCAGCTGCCGCTCACAGAAGAACCCTGTTCCTCCTGCCTAACAGTTGTCACAGTATATCACTGAACATCTGTTTGTGGGTTGGCTTGCTTGTGCCTGTTTCCATGAGCAGACTCCAAGCCCCACAACGGTAGGGACCAGGTCTTTCTTCATTACCTACCAAGACCAGCCATGCCCTTCCTTCCATCCCTCCCACTGTTCCTACATACGTACCTGTGCCCGCATACAGTCATCCATTCTCCTGCCTGGTTTTCCTCCATCCATCCCCTCTTCCCTCCATGCAACTGTGTCTTCCTCTCTTCCTCCTTCCCTCCATTCATCCATCCCACAGTGGGGGCTGAGTAAGAGTCATCGCATGACGGCATTGGGTGGGTTTAGAGGGAACCCACTGTGGGCAGAGTACAGGGCCAGGTGCCTTGTAGGATCTTGCCGATGAAGGCAACTGCCTCTTGAAGCTTACAGTGTAGTGGGGAGAGATAAAGAATGTGCGTGAAGCTCGTTAATGCGGGGGGTGAGTTATGAAAGAAACAGAGAGGAAATGCAGGGGGAGGGGGGCAGGTTTGAATGCTGGCCCTGCCCAACCCTGATGCTTAACGCTGGATAAGCCACTCTATCTCCATGAGCTCTAATTTCCTCACTGACGAAATGGAGCTAATAAAACTAGAGAGGGGAGAAAGAAACACTATTACCATGAAATTGCTTTAAATTGTTCAAATATATCTTCAGAGTTCTGTGAAAATTTTTTAAATAGATAAAATTATTGCGAGAACTGAAATCAATGTGATTTATTGATGCAATTTTTTATAGAAAGAGCCAAGTAATGGAAATTAATAAACAACTAAAAGTGTGTATTTATTAGAGTCGAGCTGGCCGTGGTAGCATGAGGATTACGTGCACGTGAAGTCCACCTAGAAAGAAGGCTGGTGTAGGGTCAGCACACAGCAGTCTCTGTTCTTTAATTCTGCGTGATGGCACAGGGTAGTCTGCACTCAAGAGGTCGATGTTTCAACTAAGCTGTGAAAAATGTGTACAATTCTAATATTCCAATACTACAAACATTAGATATAATTTTTAGCTCTTTAATATACTCTTCCAGTTTCTATGTCTGCGTAACAAATTACCACGAAGTATGGTGGTGGACAGCAGTCATTTGTTAAGGTCACCAAGTGTGGGAGCCTTGGATCTAGACAAGGCACAGTAGGGATAGCTCATTCCCACTCTGTATGACTGAGGTATCCACTGAAAGACTTAAAGGCTAGGGGCTGAAATTATGGGAGGGCTCACACATCCATGTCCATGTCCAGTGTGGGTGTTGGCTGTCCTCTGGGGACTTCAGTCCCTCCCTCATGCACCATGTCTGTGTGGGCCACATTGAGCTTCCTTACAACATGGCGACCAGATTCCAGGTAGATGTGTGTGGACAGAGAGCTGGGTCCAAGGGGAAACTGCATCCTTCTGATGACCTAGCCTTGAAAGTTGTATACCATCGCCTCCAGCACATTCGTAAGAAGAGCATGTTGGATGGGAGACAATTATTGATGCAATCATCTTTGGAAAGACAGATCCTGACACACACACATGGAGTATCTCATGTAATCCTGACTACAACTTATGAGGAAGGGATTCTTCATAACTCCATTTTACAGAAGAGGACATTAAAACTCAGCAGGGTCAAAATTTTGCTCAAGGTCATGCCTAATGAGTGACAGAAGTAGGATTTGAACTCAAGTGTCAGTGACTCCAAAGCCATTACCGTTACATTTACTGCCTGCCCAATGTAGAATAAGGATGCCAACAGCACACTCTCTTTCCTGAGATCCTTAATTGGCTGGATGCCTCTGAGATGCCGTTGACTCACGGCGCCTTGGTGAATCATGGCTTGTTCCGTTGACATTCTGGGCAGGGGCCCCACCAGGGACAGGCCTGCAACAAGAAGCAGGGTGTAAGTAATTCAGCATGGCAGAAGGGCACATGATGGGGTGTGGGCGTTAAGATGGGAAAGGTTGATTGGGATCGGATTAGGGAGAACTTCGAATCAAGCAAGGGGATTTAGACTTTCCTGGGCCAATGAGGAGATCCCAAAGTTTCTGAGCAAGTCAGCGATATGTCCAGAAGAAATTAATTAGGAAGGGTGTAAGAGATGATGGTGAGCGGGGAGCCTATGGAGACCTTGTTGTGGGCTGGTCAGAGCCGCTGGAGTGATGGGGTTCACTTGGTGATGGGCCTGCGGGAACTAGGGTCGGGGGGCTTGGGAAATGAGAGGGATAGCCCAGAGGAAGAGTCTAAGACTCTGTCGGGACAGGGATGGGAAGCAAAAGCACCACAAAAGGCTCCGGGGCAGGTGCAGGTGGGAGCTGTTTACGGTGGGTCCCAGGAAGGAGGGATGAAAGGCCAACATTTCTGTTGGAAATTGAGTGTTGGGTGTTGCAGCTCAGAGAAGAGCCAGAGCAGATAGGAGAGTCTTTGTAGAGGGACTGTGATCAAAGCGATTAGAGAGGGGAGGCAGTGTGGCAGGAGGAGAACCAAACCCAGGACTTTGGAAAAGGAGAGGCTAAGCGCGTGGTTCTCAAACTTCAGCGTGCAGCAGCGTCCTAGAGAGAGTGAATCAAGAACTCAGGGATCCGGGTGCATCGAAGCAGGGCCTTTCCGTGGCTTGGGGAGGAGGGAAGGGTGGGAACAACTGTGGGCTTACCGAGTTCCCAGGGGATTCTGAGACCCACCAAAGCGTTAAGAGCCGCTAGCTTGAGTCCAAACTGTCATTCTCAACCTTGGCTCGTGTTGGAAGTACCTGAGCGGCTTTCGAAATACCCACATCTGAGTCCCACCCACCCCTCAGGGGACCTTAGAGGCCCCTCAGGGCACCTTAAAGGCCCCTGGGGGATTCTGAGGTTTAATCAGGCTGGGGGACGCCTGGCTGAAGGAGACGAAGAAGAGGCAGCAGTATTCGAGGGGTTGAGAAATTACAGTAAGAGCGGCAGGAGACCAGGTGGGTTGGGACGTCACCCCCTGGGCCAGGGAGGGGACGGTGGGGACACGCAGCTCAGTGTTGGGTGGTCAGAACCTGATTGCACGTGGAAGTACTGATGGCCAGCTCACCCCCCATACCAGTGGAAACAGAAATCTGCAGGTGAGTTCTTGAACTTGGCATCAGAACTTTATCTACCTGGTATATGGCCAAGTTGGGGACCACGATGCTTCTCACACTTGAACATGGACACCCTTCACCGGGGAGTCTGGTGACGATGTCGGTTCTGATTCAGTGGGTCCGGGGTGGGGCTTGGGACTCTGCATTTCTAACAGGCTCCCAAGGGTGCCCGTGCTGCTGGCCACAGACCACACTTCGAGTAGCAAGGAGGTACATTAATGTTCAACAGTCATGACGTTCAGACAGACACCCCTTCCCATACCCCACTGTAACCCTCTGCTACTAGAATCAAACCCCACCCCGAATCCAGCAGGCAGGTGGGCGACCAGAAGTCTCCTGCCTGCTTCTCGGCTGCTCTCTTCCCCTCCTGGGTGACATGCCAGAGCTAGGAGGAATGGTCCCCCGCTTATCTGCCAGCAGGGTAGGCATGTTTTTAAAAGAGCAATATGGTGTTTCCATTCACACATGCATGCAGCCTCGTACACTTCCCACAAAGGCAGAGGAGGCAAATCATCTCCATCCTCTATGAGCCTCTGAGACCCCGCCCTCCGCAGTGTACCCGACCTTGCCTCCACCAAGAACCTAGGTAACCAGCCCCGAGATGTGCCCTTAAACCTCACACTGAAGCCCCGACCGCCCTTCCAGACTCAGATCTGAGTTCAAATCCTGGCTCTGCCCCTTCCCAGCCGCGTGCCCTTGGACAAGTCGAGGAACCTCTCTGAGCCTGTCTGGGCAGTTTTTCCGTTTGTAAAATGTGCGAAATGATCACCAACCTCTTCGTGGTTGCTGGATGAATCGATCGGTTCATGGATCGATGGATATAGACCCCAAAAGCACAAAGCAAGATGTGACCTGATGATGGGCTTAGAGGGTGGGCGATGGGGTCAGGAGGGTGGTCTGAGCCCCGGCGGCCTCCTTCCCGACGGTCACCCTGCCGCCGCCACTGCCAGCCCGGGAGCTGGGCAGCCTGACCCCCGTGTCCGCTCTTCCCTCCCGCAGATATGGGGAGCTTTGAGGAAGGCGAGAAGCACCAGAGCGTCTCCCACGGAGAAGCAGCTGTCATCCGCGCCCCACGCATCGCCAGCTTCCCACGGCCACAGGTGACCTGGTTCCGGGACGGCCGCAAGATCCCGCCCAGCAGTCGCATGTGAGGCCCTGCCCTGGAGGGGGATGCAGGGGGCTCGCCCTGTGGGAGAGGGGATCTGGGACCTTCCCGATGACACGGGAAGGGTGGCTTACAAGGAGGGGCTTTCCGGGAACACATGCGTGAAGACTTGGAGACCTAACAGCTCGGTGGCCTTCCTGGGGAACCCCAGGGCGTTGGCCCCCCTCTCAGCGGCTTCCCAAAGCACTTAAACCGCCAACAGGCAGCGACAGAAGCCATGCCCATCCGTGGGAGGGCGCCGGCATGTCCCCGGCAGGGTGGCCGCCCGGCGGCTTCCCGTGGGGGGTGCGGGTGTGGCTGTGTGTGTTTTGGCTGCCGGGAGGAGGGGAGGCCAGGGGAGGCCCGGCAGGGAGAGAAACACATGGCCCTTTCAGCAGTAACAAGGACCCCTCTATGTGGCCCAGGGCGTGGGTTGTGGCCGCCGGGCTTGTGGGCGGGAGCCGCGGAGCCAACACCTCCACAGGGGGGCAGGGGCAAAGCGTTTCCTCCAGGGACACTCCCGGCCCTCCCACCCCGCCCGGGGTCCGGAGCCAGGCCAGGCTCTCCCCTTTCCCACTCCCCAGCTCTCCCCCGCCCCGCTCCCAGAAAACGAGAAAGACCACCTTTGTCCTGGTCTCCGCAGGCCGCAGGTCCGCTGTGGGCGGGACCGTCCCAGTCTCTGTGGGAAGTGGGAGCCAAGATGGTCAAGTGCTTGCATTTGGGCCGAGAGAGGCGTCACCAGAATAATGTGGTGACGTCCTGGCACACACAGCGGCTGGCATTCATTAAGTGGCCACTGTGACCTTGAACCTGGGCTAAGCACAGGACATGTGTCATCCTTTCCTCCGGGACGCGTGCGCACCTCCACGCAAGAGCGGTGCTCTGTCTTGCTCTGCTTTCGATGCCCAGAGCGCACACTCAGACAGCGTCCGCTGGAGGAACGGCCCTCACACCAATCCTGCGAGGGGGCCGCTTTGGCAAGCGAGCCCCCCGCCCAGAGCTGAACTATGTTGCCGGGTCTCACACAGCCTGTTCCAGGCTCCCCGACTCCAGAGCCGGGGTCCTTAATTCTGTTTTATGTGGAAATTATGTGACAACAGGGACACAGACAAGGAGAGAAGAAGGATAAAGTGATGGCTCTCGCAGAGAATTGGTCCTGCTACAGTGATTCTCAAACTGGCTGCATGTTAAAATCGTTTTGGACGATTTAAAATGTGTTGATCTTTCGATCCTAGCTCTGCACATTCTGAGTTTGTTGACGTGGGGTGTATGTACCCTGGCACTGGGTTGGGGGGGTTATAGCTCCCCAGTGACTCTGACGTGCAGCCACAATTGAGCACTGCTGTTCTAGAATGTATCTGCTACCCACAGATATAGAAATGCTGCATAACGAAAGGTCCCAGGGACCTGAGGCAGTGAGCATTTCTGTGTCCTATGAATGTGCAGATAGGGACCTTGGCTTGGACTCCCTGATTCGCCTGGGGTCAGACTGACAGGTTAGATTAACTTGGGGACTCTGCTCCACGTGTCCCTTTCCCCAGGCAGCTAGGCCCGGCTTCTTCGGGAAATTACAGAGGATCAGGGAGGAAGCAGAAACCTGGATGTGCCAAGCCTCTGCTAACATCCCGATGGTCAAAGTGAGGCACGTGGTAGGACTCAGCCCCCAGAAGCAGGGGGATGCACTCTGTCGCTTGAGTGGGAAGACCCAGGAGGTCGCATGGCAAAGGGTGTGGCTTCAGAGCTGGGGGAGAACTGGAGTCGTCCCCCCACCTCCGCCCCCCAGGTTAACAGGTGGACAGACTCCTGCTGTATGGGGCTCAGGCTTCCTCCCACCTCATTAAGGGTCAGTAAAGCCAGCAGAGAGCATGGTTTACCCTGAACACAGACAGTGAGGCTGAATTGCAGAAGGGGGGAGCAGCGCGCCCCACACAGGTGCCAAGACAGGTGAGTCCTCAGCCCTCCCTAACTCTCTTCTCTGAGGTTTGTGCTCAGCTCCAGGTGCACCAGTGACGGTGGCCTGCAGGCCGATCAGTTGGCCAAGGCCGCCTGGAATGCTGTGTTGAGAAGGATGCTGTGGCCGCATCCAGACTCGGGGGCAAGAGCGGCGCCGTGGCCACGGGAGGGCTCGTGGGCACGTGTCTCCTGTGTCCACTGTGGCGGATGAGAGCCCCTCTCCGCCCTCGCTTCCGTCGCCCCTCGCCTCACACCTCGCCGCCCCCTCTTCTCACTCCCACCCTCCGTCCTCACCCCTTCTCCATTCCCAGCAGCCTCTGGCGCCGGGACAGAATGATCTTGGCGCGCAGACACATGCCCGCCTTCATGGTCACACCCGCCGCCTTCCCCCCTCCCGCCCC
>LNAC01000098.1:3630851-3715686 GCA_002007465.1 Ailurus styani | reverse complement strand
CCCCTCCCGCCCCCCCCCTGCAGCGCTCCAGCCAACATGCGAGGGAAGGCTGTCGAGATTGTATCTCAGCAATTACAGCAGATTAATATTCATGGCTGAGAGGAAAGGTCCCTGGAAGCAAATTCTCCAACGTCTGTTTGCATGAGATGCGTATCTGCTGCGCGCTGTCGGCCGGAGGGGCGTGCGGGGTGCGCACGGCAGGTGCCGTCTCCGCAGGGCCCCTCTCACTGCCGGGCGGGGACGCCGATGAGCCTCGCTCCGCCGGCCCCTGGTGCTCCCTGTAGAAAAGGAGACAGGATGCCCGACAAGGACCCACGCTGGGGGCTTTGGGCAGGTTCTACGATGATTTCTTTTATTCTTAATTAAATTACCAATGGGGCCCCCGTGGACCCGAGGGGAAGAAAGGGGGGCTGGTTTAACAGGAGGAGGGATGGAAGGTGGGATGGGAGCCGGGCCAATGGGAGAAGTGGGAAAAATCGAGTCAGCTGGAGCCCGAAGAGTGTGGCTGGGGAATAAAACCCCACCGCTGCCCGGGAGCTGAACCCTGACCTCTGTGCCCGGCGAGCGTTCCAGCAGCTTCTTTCAGAGTTGAGGGAATCTGCGGTGCAGCGGAAGCCCTTCCGAGTGCCGGGAACACCATTGTCCCCTTGGGAAGGGAGGTATGGGGTCATTCCAGAACCATCGATCGAGGGGGTGGTCATCCTGCAGAAGGCAGGAAGTCCAGGGACCTTCCTCAACCACCTGCTGAGGACAGAGGGAGGGCGGGGCAAAGGCCACGAGGGCTTCCCAGTCCCTCTGCCACAGTCGGAGCTCCCGCCCTGGCCCCGAGGGACCCAATCTAGAGGGTTCTCCTTGCCTCTGGTGCGAGTCAAGGCAGTGCCAGCTGCAGTGACAGACAGACCCCCGAATCCCGGGGCCTTAGCACCAGGGAAGTGTATTTTTTTGTTCATTTGCTCATTTTGCTCATTGTCCCAGCAGAGGCGAGGGAGGGGAGGGACGCTCCCCCACAGTCATTCGAGGGCCCCGGCCAGTAGGAACTGTACTCTCCTCAACCCTGTTCCGACAGAGGGGAGAACCTGGGAGTCGCACGGGGGGTCCTCAGAGTCTGAGCCTGGAGATGGTACGTGTACCTTCCGCCGTAACGCACCAGCCCAGCCCCACAGCCCCACCTGGCTCCCAGCTGCTTACGTCTCAAGGAAGGGGAGCCTGAGCGGGGGTGAACTGTCACCCGCTCTGACACCCCACATAGGACAGGGCACCTCCACCACCGCACAGTCCCCGCCTGGGGCCTGATAAGCCCCCGTGCGGGCTGTCCAGTGCCTTGTAGGACCCTAAGCAACATCCCTGATCTCTACCCACCTAGAAGGATCCATCGTAATGTAGACAAAATAGAGCAAAGGGAGAGACTGGGGGGTGAGGTGGGTCTTCCTGGTCAAGGAGAGAAGGCACTGGAGGTGGGAACGCTCCCTGGAGGCCAGAGGGGGCTCAGGGTAGGCAGGTGCCCTGGGGAGTGGGCCCTGGCCGCGCCCATGCACCCAGCCTCCAGAGACTTCGTTCAGCCCCTCATCTGGTGCCACATGTCGGAGAGGGTGGGGAGCTCATCGTGTTAGCCCCGACATTGGACTGTGGGCCAGGTGAGGGCTGCGGGAGAGGGAGGGTGCCCGCCAGATGCCGACAGGACCAGAGCAGTGGCAGGAATCAGAATCCCTCAACCTCATGGCTGGGAGGGATTGTCACAAGCCTTTTTTTTTTCCACCCCCTTCACAGATGTGGAGACTGAGGTTCAGCGTGGAGGAGGAGGTGTGCCGCGTCGAGGCTGAGGCCAGAGCTCATTCCAGAGCTGCCCTGAGCCCTTGACACGGCCCAGCCTTCCTCCCTCACCCTGGCCTGGCCCACAGGCTATATTAAAGGACAAGGACCTCTGCAGGAGCCTTCCATGGAGGGAAACGGTCCCTGTTCCTGTCCCAGCGTGTCACTTTTAAAATATTTTAGCCTGGTTTTATCTTATTTCCCATCAGCTCATTAGCTAGAGGGGTTTTTTCCTCCAGGAAAAAAAAAGGGTACCGTTAGGGTCCCCAAGAATTGGGGCAAAAGGGCTTTCCCTTCCCACCTCCCAGAGCTCCACTGATGGTATGAGACTCGTCCCAGGAATCCCCAGAACCAGGAAAGAGGGGACACCAGCACGGCCCAGCTAGAGAGGCATTAGTGGGGATGTTTATTTGAGAGCCTGTTTAAAACTCTGTAACATTCACCTAATGGGAAAATTTGCAAAGAATTCAACTGGGTCTGTCCTTGTTAAACTAACATTAAGGATGTTTAACAGCTGTCTCGGGTACATCACATTAAAATCCGAGATAGACTTGACAAACTAATGGTTTTGTTTGTCATGGAGAGAACGGGGGGGGGGGCGCAGAGAGGAGTGGGCAGTGCTTCTGGTGCTGTCTCCCCAGCGTCGGAAGGGGGCCACGGCTTCCCCCCTTTCCCTCCCTGCAGACCAGGTGCTGCGGGGCTGCACGGTGGGACCCCACAGAGGGAACCTGCACCCCACCGGCTGGCCTCCTTCCTCCTCAGCCCGCAATAGTCTCATTCTTATGGACTGGCTTCAGGAAGGGAGCACCTGACATCCCGAGAGGGGGCTGGGCGGGGACAGAGAAACCCCCCGTCGTAGTCGGTGTTATAGGCCACCTGTGGCTTTGGAATCAATCCCAGCAGATGTAGGATTAGGTTAAGGCATTGATTGTGGAATGATCCTGCTCATTTCTAAATTCATGATCATCGCTCATCATTCCTTCCTCGTTCATTCATTCCACTGAATGGATTTGTTTGGTGCTGGACCCTCCTGGCGCAGAGAGGGTCACACTCAGCATCGAAGCTGTGATGTGGGAGAGGACAGAAGGCCTTGGGGGCTCGGACGCCCGGGGCCAGGCGTGAGGTGGGGGCCGGGAAGCCTCCCGGGGACGGTGTCGGACCTCGGACCTCTGTGCACCTGCTGGGTTTGGGTCTGACCCCGCTGGCAACGTGCGGGCATTCTTCTCACACAGTCATGCTGGAGTCGAGACCGGGAGCGGTCCCGGGAGCTGGGCCGGAGGAGGGGCACTGGGGGCCTCCAGCTTCTTGTCCCCACACCCATCCTCCGAGGCTCAGAGCCCCTGGGCCCCTGTCCGACAGATCCTCTTCCTCCGCACAGAGCCATCACCCTGGAGAACACCCTCGTCATCCTGTCAACGGTGGCTCCCGACGCAGGCCGCTACTACGTGCAGGCCGTTAATGACAAGAACGGGGATAACAAGACCAGCCAGCCCATCACTCTTGCCGTGGAGAGTGAGTAAGCGGCCGGGCCGGGGACGGATACAGGAGCACGTCATTAAATCTTGGGAACGGGGCTCCGGGGGGCCGTTGGGAAGATGGAGTGGTGGCAGAGAGGGGAGCCTGGAGGAGGGCAGCGGGGGGGCCTCCGAGGAGTTGGAGGCGGAGTCCCAGCGTGGGGAGTGTGAGGATGGAAGCGAGGGGGAGCCGAGGGCCGGACCCCGTTCCCGTGACGAAGCTGAGGTCCTGCATCCGGGGAAGGGACAGCGAGCCGGCGGTTCGCAGGGCCCAGGGAGGGCGTGTGGTGCAGGAGAGAGTGTGCGTGTGTGGCTCAGGGCCACCTCCGGGGCTCAGGTGCCGACGGCGAGTGGTGATGGGGAGCTCGTGCTAAGAGAACAGCACTGGAAGCCTCTGCTCAGCTGGTCCATCCAGAGCACTCGTCAGAGCCAGACCGTCTTCGGTCGTAGGAATACAGGCTCTCCGCCCAGGCTCCTGCCTGAAAATGCCTCTCTGCCCATCCCAGACACCCCCCAGCGCCCTGGACGAGAAGGGCCAGGCTCTCCCCAGTGGCTGAGAACAGGGGGTAGCACGTGGACAGGGGTGTCGCTCCTTGGGTCTCCTTTGGCAAGGAGGTATTTGCCCCACCGAGACTGAAGGTAGGGGTCTGGTCCCCGATGGAAATTCTGGGACGCCCTCCCGGGCCTGATTCTCGCCAGCCGGCCCGGACCCCGCCTCCCTCTGCGCTCCGTCCCTGGGAGAGAGAAGGCGGGTGGGGTGGCTCCGGCAGCCGGCCCAGGCCCGGAAGCGCCGAGTACGTGGGGCCAGAGCTTGCCGCAGCAGCCGAACAACCACGCAAGCTGGGGAAGCCAGATGTTCACATCCCTCCACATCTGTACCACTCCTGCTCCAAAAGCAGGTCTCATTTATCATCTGTGGTCTCGTGGGGACATAGCCACCAGCAGCCAGACGCGGGTGTGGGTCTGCATGGGGCCTTCCCGTGTCCTTCCTCTGATCTCTGCCTCTGTCTGCCAGTGTCTGGAAAGCCCCGAACATTCCTGAGCACAACCGTGTCCATTCCTGGGCCTTCTGAGCACCAGCAGAACCCCTCCCATATCCCTGGAATTCTCTCCTTCCCCAGCTCCAGGTTCCAGTCGGCCCAGAAAGACATCTGAACGCATGGGGGGGGGGTTTCATTCAGGATACCGACCTATCTGGGTCATTGATCTGGGCCAGGGTCTCGGTCTGGCCCCCGTAGCCTAGGGCCCAGCCATGACTGCTGTTTCAAAGGAACTTAATCATCACAGGGAGATGGTTTCCCCTCATCTGTTCTCCAGTGATCAGAATATCTGGAGTCTAGTAGAATTCAGTCACTGCAGAAGAGGCAGAGTTCATGGTCTGAGTCAAGGCCAGGCATCTTCCTGGGTGACTCAGCTTACCCTGGGACCAGAGGTTGGAGTCCCCCACTCTGCGCTCCTCCCCAGCACCCAACCTCCTCCACTCTGCAGGTGGACTGTGGATGTCATTTACTCTTTGCTCCATCTCAACCCCCCACCCTAACCCTGCATCTGGCCCGAGGGAGGAGGGTCGGACCCCCGTGTCCTCCCAAGCCTCCCCCGGTTGTCTGTTTCTCCCACCCCATCGCCCTCGCCTTCTGCTCTCAGGCAGCAATTTGTACTGGATTAAGAGCAGAATCAGCTGATTTCCAGCTAATTTCTCCTCCCACGAGTGATTGCACTTCAAAACCCTGTTCATGTCACCGACACAAATCCCCCAGCCTGCCTGCCTGCCAGCCAGTTCACCAGGAGCGGTTGCCACTTCACCCACCACCGGCCCCCCTCACTGATCTCGGGGAGCTTGGCCCCTCCCTCTGTGCCCCCTCCTCACCCCTTCAGCCCTCCTCTGCCCCGGGGGCACTTCTATTTCTTAGAGGCCCAGAGGCGGGGAGGTAGGGGGATGTCCCTGCTCTTCAGAAATGGAGAAGTTAAGAGCAAGGCCAGTGCCCCCCTGGAGTTGGGAGCTGACCCCTGCCCAGGGCTCATCCCGGGGACCTCACACAGACTGTCAGCCCTCGACCTTGGCTCCACACTCAGGAATCAGAGCTGCACTGTCCCACGGAAATGTGATGTGAGCCACAGGAGTCATTTACAATTTGCCAGTCGCCTCATTTTTAAAAAAGGAAAAGGCAACGGGAAATTAATTTTATTAATGTATTTTATTTGCCCCAACATATCCAAAACATTACCATTTTCACATACAATCGACAGAAAATATTAATGAGGTACTTAACGCAGGGCTTCTCTTTCCTACTAAGTCTCCGAAATCTCTGTGTATTTTATACTTCGAGCACATCTTTGGGTTGCTCAATTTCCATCTGAAATACGTGATCTGCATCTAGACATCAGCAGATTTACAGCTGGAAAGGTGACGGTGGATACCGAGTTGTTCTACACGTACTTAAAAGTGTTCTAATAACTGATTTGGGGATCTGTTTTTAATTAAATGTAAATTAGATCAAATTAAATCCCGTTAAATCAAAGGCGTGCCAGTCACATTTCAAGAGCTCCTAGCCACCTGTGGTTCGCGGCCCCCACGCTGGATGTCTGCCCAGGAGAGGGGAGCAGCTTACCTCCCATCCCCCCCACACACACACACATTTAACCTTTGGCCCAGGTGAGTCATGTGGTCCTCGAGCCTGTTTCCTGGTGCCTCTGGCAAAAGTGTAGTTGTGAGGATTCGATGAGGTGACCCGGGGAGAATGCATCCCAGAGGTGTCCCTCCTGGTGCCCGTTACCAGAATCATCCAGGACAGCAGCATCCAACTTTGCCCACGTGGAGAGCCCCGGTGCCTCCGAAGACCTGGCGAGCAAGGAGCTGCCAGCACAGGCCCCCAGCTGAGAGCACCTGACAGCAAGGTGTGTTCTGCTTGGGGGCCAAGTCCGTGCCCATCTTTACATCCCCAGTCCACCCTGAGCTGTCCATCTCTGCCTTCACACCACACCAGAATACGAGGCTGGTGAGAAGGGGGGGAGGGGGCAGCCAGGGAACCAGGTGTGGGGGTGGGAGGGTCAAGGGCAGTCGGCCTCTTCGTCTCTGGGGACCAGAGACAGGGAGAGCTGTGTGAGGCATAGTGTGGGTGGGGGTCCTGGAAGCTCAGGGAAAGCTCAGGGTGCTGGAGAAGGGGGTCCACAGAGCTAAAAGTCCAGAGCAGTGGAAGAGAATCAGGGTGGAGGAAAGGGGACTTGCGGCCAGGAGGTGACGGGTGCGGAGGAGGATGCACGCGTGGGAGCTGGGCGAGAGGGACCGGGGTGGCGGTGGCAGCCAGGAGCTGGGGGTGAAGGCTGAGGGGGTCCTCAGAGGTATGTTCAGACAACTTCCAGCAGAGCAGACGGCAGCCAGAAGGGAGATTTGTTTCCCTCTGCGCCCGAGCAAGGACTGAGCCAGAGAGATGATGTGGGGAGTGGTTAATGGCGCGCGTCTGCCGCCCCGGAGACCTGGTCCCATTCCTGGTTTTGTCCCTCATTAGTGACTGTCACTGGGAAGTAAACTACTTAATGTCTCCCGCTTTCTCAGCGTCCGCATCTGTAAATCCCGGAGGATGATAATGACCGGCCTCCGGTGGCCGGTGTGCTGAAGGAGTAGGCGGGGTTAGCAGCGTGCAGGGAAGGGGCAGGAGGGGTGGGACCTCTTACCCTCCGTCGGAAGGCCCTGCAGGGTCTGCGCCTTTCCCCTCCTGGGAGCTCTGGGTCCAGCGCGTGGTTTGGCGGGTGGGGCCGGGAGACAAGGAACCTGTCCCCCCAGCACAGGCAGGTGCACCCCAGGAGGAGCACCTGCTCCGTGCAGGGTGCTCTGCGTTCACCCCGGAACGGCCTGGCCGCCCCCACTGAGGCCTTTCCCAGCATCCACCCCACCTGCTCTAATCCGATACATAAACCTAAGCACTGACCTGACTTTCGGACCGTGCGCTCCATGAGGACAGACCCCTGCCCAGTGGGGAATCCCTGGTGCCCGCACAGTGTGGCAGGGACTGAGCCCCCCCCCCCCCAGGAAAGATCTACTGAGCGAGGGGCGGAACTCGTAGAACCGTGCGATGCGGTCGTTTTTACTCCCATATTGCCCCAGAGAAAATCAAGACCCAGCTGAGGCTCCTCGCGCCCCCACCCCGCCCCCCAGTGGCTGGGGCGGAGCAAGGTTTTATTTTTTTTTTTTTTCAAGATTTTATTTATTTGTTGACAGGGAGAGAGAGAGCACAGGCAGGGGGAGCGGCAGGCAGAAGGAGAGGGAGAAGGAGGCTCCCTGCGGAGCAGGGGAAGCCCGATCTGGGACTGGGTTCCAGGACTCTGGGATCATGACCTGAGCCAAAGACCGTGGCTTAACCTACTGAGCCGCCCAGGAGCAAGGTTTTAGACCAGGTCCTCCTGACCCCCCTCCCAGCTCTTCTTCACTGGGTCCAGGGGTCTCTGGCTGTAGCTGGTCCCTCCCCTCAAGCCCCAGGGCCACTGCCAGGACCGAGGCATGGCCCCCAAGGTCCCCGGGTGGGTGTCAGTCTCTCCCCGCCCCTGACGAGCCGCCCTGAAGCCCTGGGGTGGCCTTCCTACCTTTAAGCTCCGAGGGCTCTGTTTACCTGGCTCCGCAGCGGGGCGCATCGCCTGGGCTCTAACTGTCTGTCTCCTCCTCTTGCCCCATTAATCTGGGCCGCGGTACCTGCACGCCCCGGCATGTAATAAACAACTTAGAGCACACTTTTATGGATTCAGCTATATCAGCAGCTTTCAGTCCGATCGCTCTTTATGGCACCTACATGAGGCTTTTATATTGTTGCAATTATTTTGCTTTATATGCTTCCTTTCTTCCCTCTTCATTTTACTTTATTTTTTACATTTTATTCCCTTTTCTAGCAAAGCCTGGAGTCCGGGCAGGAAAACCTACCTGGGGCTGGTCGGGGTGGCCCAGAGCGGTAGTGGGGCCGTGACATGGTCTTCCCATAAAGGATGTCCGATGTCCTGACACTGTCCCCTCCCCGACACCCGCCCCCCCAGGGTCATAATAGTCGGCTGCCTTGGGAACCTCCTGGGAAGGAGGCGACTGGATGGATTTTTTGCAAGAGGAAAAGCCTTCTATGGTTGTACTTCCAGGAGCCCTGGACAGGTGCCTGGAGAATGTTGGGGTTTCTGCCAATATCGGGCCTGTACTGACCCACCAAGAGCCTGGCCACTTCTTAAAGAACTTAGAAAAGGCAAAAGACAAAACTACTCCCTCTGTTCAAAGAGTTCGGGGTGTTGCCTTGTGTCGTGTTTATAAAGCCCGCTCGTGGTACGTTCTCTTGCATTTCAATCTCCGACCCTGAGGTGGTGCGGGGACTGCTCTGGGTCCATTCGTGCCTTAGCTGAACAAATATACATGCGCTCCTACTGTGTGCTGGACATCTGTCTGGTGCTGGAGGAGGAGGCGTGAGCAGGGCTGCCTTCCTTCGGGCTCCTGTAACAGGTTACCTGACCAGGGCTTCAGCACAGGCAGTGACCTCTCGCAGTTCTGGAAATCCAAGGTCAAGGGACCAGCATGGTTGGGTTGCGCTGAGGACTACCCTCCCTGCTTGCAGACAGCCACCTTCTCACTGTGTCCTCGCGTGGCAGAGACAGAGCGCTGGGATCTCTTTCTATTCTGATCAGGGCACAAACCCTGTTGGATTCAGGCCCCCCCCTTTTGACCAACGTTTAAGCCGATGACCGACGAAAGACCCCATCTCCAAATACTGTCACGTAGGGGGGTTAGGGCTTCAACATACGAATTTGGAGACCTAATTCAGCCCAAAAGCAAGGCTCCATGAGGTTCCTGCCCCGGAGAATGTATTAGCTTCCTTGAGCTGCTGTCACCAAGTTCTACACACTGGGGGGTTGTAACAGCAGAAATGGACTCTCAGATGGTTTCAGAGGCCAGATGTCTGATGTCAAGGTGTCCACGGGCCTGCGCGCTCCCTGAAGGCTCTGGGGGAGGGTCCGTTCTTGCCTCCCAGTGCCTGGCGGTGGCTGGAAGTCCTTTGATTCCTTGCCTTGGAGATGCTTCACTCCGGGTCTCTGCCTCTGCGCACACCTGGCCTTCTCCCCTGGGTGTCCGTGTGTCTGGGTCTCCATTCCGCTCCTCTTGGAAGACACGTCCTATGGGCCTTAGGGCCCACCTGCATCCAGAAGAACCTCCTCTTGACTTGATCACACCTGCAGAAGTCCCTATTTCCCAAGGTCCCATCCATAGCTGCCATGGACATAAATTTGGGGGGATTACTGTTCAACCCAGGTTAGGGGGTGTGCACTCAGGTGGAAGAGGGGGCTGGTGAAGAAGGAAGCTAACAGAAATGTGCATGGAGGGAAGGATTTTGGAGGCACAGACAGGACCAGGGGCTAAGGGGGAGGGTATGTATGTGACAGGAAGGTGGGGAGGGCCCCGGAGGTCTCTGGTGGGCACTCGCTGGACACCACACGTGCCCATGACCAGAGGGAGGAGGAGAGGCGACAGGGACCCCGGGGTCACGCTGTCTGGGTGGTGGCATGGGTCACCGGCCCCACTCCACGAGGACCAAGGTCTCCCGAGTGGAGACAGGATTTCCGCCCTCTGCCTCCAGCTAACCCCTGACCTCTCCCCAGATGTCGGGGGGCCTGCTGACCCCATCGCCCCAACCATCATCATTCCTCCCAAGAACACCAGCGTGGTGGCCGGGACCTCGGAGGTGACCATGGAGTGTGTGGCCAATGCCAGGTGGGTCACACGTCCCCCCACTCCGCTGCACCCTGAACTCCGGCCGGCGCTCCTGACCTGCGGGCTCCAAGGGGACCAGCCCGAGCTCAGGGAGGCCTGCATGTGTCTTATGGGGACCCGGGAAAGGAGAGGGGACGTTTACCCTGGAGGATGGGGTGACGCGTGGACGGGCTGGCTCGCTCTCTGTGGCCCCGTGAGGAGAGACGGGGCCGGGTGGAAGTGACCAGGCAGCAGATCTCCGTGCAGGGGATCGACAGCTCGCGTGTGGCCCCGAGGGCGACCTGGAAGGTCAGGTGCGGTCCTGGCGCGCAGGCAGCTGGGATAGGGACGCGGGACTGGGAGATGGCTCGTGTGGGGGCCTTGGCCGGAGGGCAGACCCAGGGTCGGGCGCTCCTTCCTGGCCACGTACGACCCTCACTTCCCTCACGCGGGAAACAGATCATTACGATACCTCCTCACGTGTGGGCGCCGCGCTGTGCTTCCCGCATGATTTCTGTTCCTCCACAACTACCCCGAAGCCCAGAGGGGGCAAGCAGCCTGTCCGAGGTCACCCAGTGGGCCAGCATCGGGGTGGCAAAAGAACAGGCCACCCCCCGAGGCCCAGGCCCATTGCCATGCTCTGGGCCTCAGTCTCCTCGGCTGTAAAGTGGGAATGCTTCGAGCACCCACCTCCCCGGTAAGGCGTGTAGGTGGAGTGCTGAACCCGCCTCCTAAGGGCTCAGGAAAGGCGGTCGGATGGGATGGGTGGGGAGTCAGACCAAGGGCCCCAGGGTCACCTCCTGTTGAAGATTCCCGGCCAGTGGTCTTGTGGGAAAGTCCTTCGCATGGAGCTCGCAGAGGGTGCAGAGGAGACCCGCAGCCCAGAACCTGCCTAACGGCCTTCCGGCCAGTGTGGCCCACACTCACTCCACCGTGGGCCCTTCTCCACGGGACCCTCTGCACCCCCTGTGGAGCTAGCACAGACCCCTTGATGATCCGGCAGGTGCCGAACGGGAGAGCAGGCCACAGGGCGCCCGGGTGGCTCAGTCGGTTAAGCGTCGGGTTAAGCGTCCAGCTCTTGGTTTCAGCTCAGGTCATGATCTCAGGGGGGTGAGATCGAGTCCTGCCTTGGGCCCCACCCTCAGCGCAGAGTCCACTGGACATTCCCCCTCTGCCCCTCCCACCCCTTCTCGAACTCACATGCGCACTCCCGCTCTCAAATCAATCAATCTTTTAAAAAATACAAAAATAAAATCAACAGGAGAGCAGGCCAAACCCAATCTCAGGGGTCTTGGGGGTCAGGGATGGGGGTGCCCGACTCGCCCTCTGTCTAGTCGGTGGGCAGGTATCTCCGGGTGCCTGCCTTTCCCTCTTCAGACCTGGGGTGTTCCTCTCCCGCCCCTGCTCCGCACGCTGCCCCGCCCCTAACGCGGTGCTGCCCCCTGGCCTCTGCCTGGACGGGGCCCACACCGGGGACAGAAGAGCGAGCTGCACGGCCCAGGTGGCTCCTGTCCTCAGGAACCCCGTGCACCAAGTGCGCGCCGGGCTGGGCTCCGGCTCCCTCCCCGCACCACCCCCGGGGGCACAGCTGTCCCACTCTGTAGACGAGGAACCCGAGGTCCAGAGTGCTGCAGGGGTGGGGGCCCTGGCCTGGCCTGCCCTCCCAGCCGCCCCCTGCCCTGGCCCTTCCGGTCTCTCCAAGTCCCCGCGGCTGAGAACCTGCTTCCCTCTCGCCCTCCAGGCCCCTGATCAAGCTGCACATCATTTGGAAGAAAGACGGGGTGCCGCTGTCGAGCGGCATCAGCGACTTCAGCCGCCGGCTGACCATCCCCAGCCCCACGGGCAGCGACGCCGGCTACTACGAGTGCGAGGTGGTCCTGCGCAGCAGCAGCGTGCCCTCCGTCGTCCGCGGAGCCTACCTGTCTGTGCTAGGTGAGGTGGGGCAGGGCTGCTGGGGATCCCCCCCGGGGTAGGGGCCCTCGGGCTGGGGCCTTCTTAGGGGCGACCCGAGCGGTGGTTATATCAGAAGGAGCACGGCTCTGAGCCCCTCCCCTGGTCCTTCCTCCTGCAGAACCGCCTCAGTTTGTCAAGGAGCCAGAGAGACACATCACAGCGGAGATGGAGAAAGTGGTGGACATTCCCTGCCGGGCCAAAGGTAACATAATGGCCGGGTTGAAGGGGAACAGGGACCCTGCCCCCCAACCCCAGCCCCCAGCCCTGCCTGTTCCTGTCACAAAGTTTTCTACATTCCACTTCCTTCTCCAGGCAGGTTACTGAGCAGGGAGTCAATCTGGCAGTGAGCAGACACCCCAGGAAACAAACAGGCCAAATTACCATAATCTCAGGAATGGAAATCAACCCACGTTACCATAACTTGAGGGTTACAAATGAATCCACATTACCGTAATTTCAGGATAGGTGACAGACTGAAATTGCCCATAATTTGGGAGTTGTAGACAAAGCCAAATTACCGTAATGTCAGAACCACTAGAACTTGGGTACTTCTCACCGGAGATGGGTCTCATGAGCTCCGCCTGGATTCCGGGCCATTTTGCTCCATTTCCTCCCTTAGTCTCTCTACTTATAACACCCCTTTGTCTGAGGTCCTGAAAAATTTCCTCTCTCCCCACCCCCAGCCTCCCTCTTTCTGGCCCCGCCGAGCTACGGGACAGCCTGAAACTGGGGTGAAGTCTGGGGTGATCGGATGGGAGGTAGAGAGCGTGCACCACGGGCCGTGGTCTGATGGTGAGCAAAGAGGCAGAATGTGGCTCAGGCAGGACAAGTCTCTGTGGAGGACTTGAGTAAGGGCTCCCCTTCTGAGACCACACGAGGGGGAGGCAAAGCTCCATTCATTCACCCAACAAACAGTTCTCGGAGACTTCCAATGCGCCAATGCTGCTCTCGGGCTGGGGAGATGCAGACTGAACCAAACAGCCAAATCCTTGCTGTTACAAAACTTCATTCTTAAGAGGAAGGCAGACGAACTGATAAACAAATAAAGATACCTTATTTCATTTCATCGAAAATGCCAAGGGTTGTGAGATGCCCCATGATTTTATGTGCCACTAAGAAAGAAAAAAGACTTTCAATGAAATTATGACACGCTTTCGATAGTAAGACACATCCTGATCGCGGAAATGTTACAACGGGGAAGAGTGTGCCCCGTGAACCAGTGACATACGGCATCCTGGAATGTCATTGTGGAGAAGGGCTGGGAGGAAGGGAGAAGCAAGCAGGCTTAGGGGGCTTGGAGCGATGAGGTGCCCTTTTGAATGGAGTGTGGGAGCTTCCCTGGGGAAGTCATCTTTGAGCAGAGACCTGGAAAGAGAGAGAGAGGGCGGAGGTTGGGGTTACCTGTGAGAAGACCATGCCAGGCCATGGGTGTACGACTTAGACAAAGCTGAGAGATGGGGAGCCCTGTTCACCTCCCTCTGCAGACCAGGTAGGAGGGGGCTCCCCAGGGCCGCCCGAGGATCGCTAGCCCCCTCCGCATGCTCCTTGACACGGGACTCTGTGGTCATGTGCGTTTGGGAAACCAACCCCTGGTTGGAGGTTCCTAGAGCAGACCACAAGCTCTGCTAAATTAAAGGGAAGTTAAAAAAAAAATTAATTCATCCAATCCAGCATTTCCAAGCTAAGCTAATCCAACTAAATTTTCTTGGAACCCCTGCTGTTAAAAAGAACTTGAGGAGTGCCACGCCGAGAACATCTTTCGCCTCTTCCAAGACCATGAAGTAGCACCTCTGAGAAGGTTCTAGAAACCAGGACACACAGGGACCCCCGCTCGCCGCCAACTTCTAGGCTCAGGGGCAGGAGGGAGGGAGCCAGGAGGTGGGCTGACAGTGGGCCCACGTCTGTCCCCCCAGGCGTACCCCCGCCCTCCATCAGCTGGTACAAGGACGCAGCC
Organism: Ailurus styani; assembly: GCA_002007465.1. Lineage (NCBI taxonomy): Eukaryota > Metazoa > Chordata > Mammalia > Carnivora > Ailuridae > Ailurus > Ailurus styani. The sequence continues at coordinate 3,701,747 of LNAC01000098.1, read as the reverse complement.
GTGGTGGAGGTGGAGAGGCTGAGCCGCTTCCGGCAGCGTGGCGACGGGGGCCTGCAGATCAGTGGGCTGGTGCCCGACGACACAGGCATGTTCCAGTGCTTTGCCCGCAACGCGGCCGGCGAGGTGCAGACCTCCACCTACCTGGCCGTCACCAGTAAGTTGGCCCTGCCCTGCCCCCGCCCCTGCCCCTGCGTCCCTCCCGCCCAGGACGCCGCTTCCTCCAAGCCAGCAGCCTCTCGAGATGATGCTGCATCTTGCAGGGAGAGGACGCTGGAAGACCGTCCCTCGGCAGCTGGGGTGGCTGCCGCCAGCTACGCCCCCGGCTTTCACAGCCCAGGTCTGGCGCTCCAGAACCCTGAGCCAAGGACGACTTTGCTGGCTCTTTGAGAGAAGCAGCTGTGAAACCACAGGCCCCGCTCTGGCATCCGGGGGTCCCTGGCTTCCCAGGCAGGGCTGGAGCCGCCCCGTCCCAGTGGGGAAGACTTGCTTTCTTCTCCGAAAGGAGCCCGAGCTTGAATCTCAGCCCCCACTTCAGGCCTTTTGTGCTCTCAGAGTCTCTCTTGGTGGTTATAAGAGCTCTCCTGCCCTCTTTATGGAGTTGCATAGGCGTGAAATGCTCCATGAGTGGTCACACTGTATAGACGGCCGAGCTCTGTGTGTCTGCAGAGTGACGCCGGGCTCCTTGTCTCGGCAGCCAAAGGACGTATGATCATGGGCCTCCTTGAGCCCCTTCGGACTCATCACCCAGACCCACGGAGGTCTCCAAACAGGGCAGCCACGGGGCAAGGGGGGACAGTCAGGGCAGAAGGGCTGCTGTCTTACTTCTTGCCTCTGATGGGTGCTGGTGAAGCTGGTGCTTGAGCTCTGCCCCCGTGCACGTCTGGCCGGACAGCTCCCTGAGGGCTGGGCTAGGGAAGGCAAACCCAAAGCCAGCAGGCTGCACTTAGCCTTGAAGAACCGCAGCTCAGCCAGGCTGTGGACTCTCCGGGGCCAGCTCTTGTGCAGAGTGGGTCATGTTCTTCTGTTGGCCATAACCACTTTTTCTTTTAAGAAACCGGAGCCTCGATGTCCTATTCGATGAAGGACGGATCCCATTTATCTTGGAATGGAGGGGGGAGCTGCCCTAGGCGGTCCTCAGTTTCCCCCAAATGGAGGCTGAAGAATCCAGGCTGGGGAAGTAGTGTAGCTGGGGTCCTTCCATAGGGCAGGTGGTAGAGGGAGCCCTCACGGGCCTTCTGGGCTTTTCCGCAGTGCTGGGGCCCCATCAGGATATCTGCATCTTTGTCTGCGGGGGGACCCACAAGCGGCCAGAGTGGCAGGGGCAGGACGAGGACCTGGCCCTCTGGCTGTGGGGGCTCCTCCAGGGTGTAGCTAAGAGGCTCCTGTCTCCTTCTACAGGCATCGCCCCCAACATCACCAGGGGCCCTTTGGACAGCACAGTGATCGATGGCATGTCGGTGGTGCTGGCTTGTGAGACTTCGGGGGCGCCCCGGCCAGCCATCACTTGGCAGAAAGGTAGGTGGGACTGACCTCCTTTGGACGGTGTGGCCCTGTGACCCTCTAGGGGAGTCCTCAGGGCTCCGTTCTGGAGCCAGGCAGGTTGGGTTCCCTGTGTCCAGTTCTGAAGGTTGTGCACTGCACAACCCAGGAGGGCATCCATCTCTCACACCACAGGATGCACCCCATGCCGCCCTGCTGGGCTCAGGGCCCAGCTCTGCATCTCCTGACACCAGTGACCTGGGGTGAAGGATTCTCTCACTCCAAACCTCAGGGTCCCCCCATCTGTAAACTGAGGACCTTAGTACACACACCCCGGGCTGGCATGAGGATGAAACAAGGGCAGCGGTGAAGCCCAACGAATGACAGTGGCTTGATGGTCATATCGTGGTGGTGGCCGTGAGTGCCGGCGGGGGCTGTCCCTCCTACCAGGTGGCACGGAGAGCTCCGGACACCAGCGCCAGCCCAGCTCAAGTGGTCCTGCTCCGTGGGCCTCCTCCACCCCTGTTTGGAAAGCTCGCCTTCCAGCTCTCCCCACGTACACACATGCGTGCACACACGCAGTCACTCCCTCCCGCCTCCAAGTCTGCCACGATGAAGCTTCTCCCCAGGACTCACCTGCCCCCGACCCCCGGGGCTCCCCACAACGCCCCCAGCCCCGCCGCATTATTTCTCCACCTCCTACTGTACAAGATAACCTGCCTGTTTGAGCCGCCTACTGCCTGACACCCCGCGAAGTCAGGGCTTTCAGCTTTGTCCGCTGCCATCTCCCTAGGGCCTAGGACAGGGTCGGACGCACGGTCATTGCTGGATAAGTATTTGTGGAATGAGTATAAGCACAGCCAGGCACACGTAGGGATTCAATACCCTCACCTGCCACGCTCGCTCGTTCGCTGTTCCTGGCCGTGTGTGTAGACAGACACACCCGCAGCCTTGCACGTGGAGACACCCCGCTGTACAGACAGGTGGGATTTTCTCAAAATAGGTATCATCGGGGCACCTGGGGGGCTCGGTCGGTTGTCTGCCTTCTGCTCAGGTCATGATCTCAGGGTCCGGGATCGAGCCCCGTGTCCGGCTCCCTGCTCAGCAGGGAGCCTGCTTCTCCCTCTCCCTCTGCGCTCCCCCCACCTCCGCCACCTTTCTCAAGTAAATAGACAAAATCTTTTTTAAAAAAAAATGGAATACAATAGATACAATCGCCCAAACCCGCCCTCCCGGGCTCCTGCACGGGGCAGACCCCCGCACCGCTCCCCCAGGCCCCAGGCCCCCCCAGGTCCCACCGCAGAGGGAGGGAGGGCGGGCGGCCCCCGCCCCCGCCGCTGTCCATCTTGCCCCCTCTCCTGGCTGCTCTCCCCCCCATCACATTCTTCCGCTCTCCTGAAGGTGACTCCAGAAGCATCCGCGCAGGATGCCCGTCACCACCTTGTCAGAGCTGTCCGCCCCCTCCCCCGGCCCGGATGCCAGCTGTCCGCGAGCGCTGTGCCTGGCTGCATCAGGAGACAGTCCCTGGCCTTCGCCGGTCAAGGGCAGACAGCGCAGGGGGTGGAGGGGCCCCGGGAGACCCGGACCCGGTGACCAAGTGCCCTTGTGCCAGTCACCGTGTCAGAACCCTACTCGGGCCTCAGCCCCCACCCCGGCCCGGCCCTCCCAGCATGTCTAAAGCAGGGGGTCGGCCTGAGAGCACCTGCCCAGAGCCGCCAGGGAACAGAGCCGGGTGCCCGTGTCGCAGCCTGAGCCCACCCCGTGTCGCCTTCAGGGGAGCGCATCCTGGCCAGCGGCTCGGTCCAGCTGCCTCGCTTCACGCTGCTAGAGTCGGGGAGCCTGCTCGTCAGCCCCACGCACATCTCCGATGCTGGGACCTACACCTGCTTGGCCACCAACTCACGGGGGCTCGACGAAGCCTCGGCTGACCTGGTTGTGTGGGGTGAGTGTGCAGACCGGGGACACTTCACACGTCCGTGCCTGCATCCGTGTGCTGAGCACGGGCTCTCACCGCCAGCGCCCCTCATCCGCACGGCTGTCTCCCCGGGGTGCCTCTCCCGACAAGGGCAGGGACACATGAATCCAGAGGAGAGGGACCAGGAAGGCCGGGGTTCTGCAGACAGTGCCCCGTGAAGGGCTGGAGAGTAACTCTTTCTGGCCTTGTGGGCTAGACAGCCTCGGTCCCAACTCCTCGACCGACTTGTCTCTTTCATCAAAAAAGCAGCGGCGGACGGGCATGGCTGTGTTCCACCGCAAGTATATTCATCCAGACAGGCTACCCGCCAGACTCGACCTTGGACGCTCGGGCGCTGAGCCCAGCTTTCTGGAAGCTTCTCAAGCCCCTTGCATCACTAGATGACACCGCCGGGGATCCGCACCCAAGATAGACATGCCCGTGGGCCCCCTGTGGCGGCCAGGCACCGTGGGCTGGCATGCGAGGCCGCAGACCAGGAATCGGGCGATCCTGTTTTTACCCTGGCCGGACCACTCATGGACTGATCGTCTCCAATTTCCATGTCTTCATCCCTCCCAAGGGTTTCTGGGGGGAAGATTCAGTGAGTCCCCACTTGAACGTGGCTTCCAAGAATGCAAGCACCATGGAGGCGCCCTGTCCTTGTTAGCATTCTGGGTCACCCACCGAGGTAGAGCCGTCCACGTGCTGGGTCTGCCTTCGTCTGCCCGTGGCGTTCAGTCCCACGGGCCCGGGTCACCAGAAGGTGCCTTCCCCACACGCCTGCCTCTCACCTGTTATTCTGCGCCTGCTCCCCTTCTCACCACTCTGTGTCTCTGCTGTCTTTCAGCCCGGACCCGCATCACCAAGCCTCCCCAGGACCAGAGTGTCATTAAGGGTACCCAGGCCTCCATGGTGTGCGGAGTGACCCACGACCCCCGAGTGACCGTCAGGTACTCCCTCTGCTGTGGCCCACAGAGCCTTTTAAAGGAGAGGGCAGCTTCAGGGCTCGCTGGGCAAGGGCCCAGGCTCGACACCAAGGAGGTGAAGTGTCACTGTGGGGCCAAGCCACAGCTTGGGGGGACCACCTGCAGAGCTAGGGCAGGGCTGAGCTAGCTTGAACTGAACTGGGCCATGTTTGGGGGGGGTGATATGGAAGAACGGAGGAAGGAGGGATGCAGGAGGGATGGGGAGAAGGAAGAGGCATTTTGGTCGGTGACATGGAGACTCTGAGTTCTTGTCATGACACAGAACCTCGCTCTAGCGCAGTCTTCGACCCAGATCTTAGACGCTCTGCCCGCCGAGTGGACAGCGGCCGGGTCTGGGTAAACAGGCGTGGGAGCAGAGATAGGCCTGGGCAGGAGACACATGGGAGAGGAAAGCGCGCCCAAATGGGGCCCCCCGACCACCCACCCTGGAAGCCGGAACCTTGGTGAGCTACTTGGCTTGAAGGGAACCAGGTAACCCCAGAGAGGCCACTGGAGATGAGACAGAAGCAGCCAAGAAGGGTGTAAAAGCCAGAACCCCTCCCGAGGTTGGGCTGCAGACACCTGGACCGACTCCAGGAAAGTCTTCAGAAACCAAGACCAGGAGAAAATTGTCCCTTTGGGGCCCTCCCTTGAACTCCAGGATGCTGAGTAAAAAAAGTAACTGCTTTCTTAGAAATAAATATCCCCTCCATGTTGCTTCTGTGTTTTATGGCCAATATCACTGCCAAAGCAACTGGCTGGAAGGGGCCGCTGATGCCACCAGGGAGGTTTGGCCCCCACTGCCCTGGAGGCAGCTGCATCCTGGGGCGCCATCTGGTGGCCATTGGGCATATAACAGTCTGTACGACCACACCGAATGGGCCCCCGGAAGCCAAGGTTGGTGTAAATACTAGACTTTCATGCTAAGTGAAATAAGTCAATCAGAGAAAGACAATTATCATACGATCTCACTGATATGAGTAATTTGAGAGGCAGGGCGGGGGGTCGTGGGGGGTAGAGAGGGAAAAAATGAGACAAGATGGCACCAGGGAGGGAGACAAACCATAAGAGACTCTTAATCTCAGGAAACAAACTGAGGGTTGCTGGAGTGGAGGGTGGTGGGAGGGTAGGGATAGGGTGGATGGGTTATGGACACTGGGGAGGGTTTGTGCTATGGTGAGCGCTGTGAGTTGTGTAAGCCTGATGATTCACAGACCTGTACCCCTGAAGCAAATAATACATTGTATGTTTAAAAAAAAAAAAAAGACTATTAGACTTTTAGACCCACACCCATTCTTAGAGAATCCATTGCGGTCTCCCAGTTTGCAAACAGAAGCCTTGAAACCACATAGATGTCATTAAAATATTGTCAACACAAGAAACAGAATAAGTTTATAACTGGGATTAGTAAATTTTGTAAAAAATATATATATATATATACATATATCAGCTATGAAAATGTTCTCCAAGAGAACTCCACACATCCCCCACCACCAGAGAATATTGCTGTGGATCTCAGACCCACACCTAAGTGGTAGCTATAATTTTAGCATCTATTAATTGAAAACTTTATAATAATAAAAAGCTATATTAATTCAGCCACACTTTAAATTGGTGCTTTATTTATTAAAATATTATCCAACTAGCATTTGGAAAATACTTGCATATTTTGTTCATTCTCTAGACAGTTCTTAATGAACAAAGGGACTCAGGGACCTCTTGCAATGTGGCAGCAGAGCCTTAGGGACCTGCAGATGGGAAAACCATATTCCAGTTCGCTGAGGGGTCCTCCCTGTAGAATGCAACTCCCCTCCAGGGCAATCTTTTCTCGGTGGGGACAGAAAACAGAATTTACCCCTTGGGCCCCAAAATTGTCGGTCTGTGGCCAAAGCCACCTCTCGATCTCCCACCCCTTCCTTAGGCTTGAAAACCCTGTTGGAGCTTTAGGGAACACACCAGGAGTTCCCTGACCAGACAGGCTAGAAAGGACCCAACAAACAACCCGGTCAAGTTAAAGTGATCACTGCTTAATTCAGTGTTCTCTGCCCTCCTTAAAACAAGCCAGGGTCCAGGGGTCACAGCCTGACCAGGTACAGGTTGCCTGCCCAGAAAGCTTCCAGAACTACCGTAGGAAAAACTTCTGTTAGATATCGCAGCCCAGATCTAGACCCACTCTGAGCAAACCACTTGTGGTCACTGTTAATACTAATCAGTATTTCCAGTGGCTTTTTTTATTAGACAGCTAATAGATATCCTTTTTAGGAGGGACATATAGAAAATGCAGATAAGCCCCCAATAATGGGGAGGGAAGGAGGGAGAGGAAAAGAAGAAAAGTAGCTTTATCCATTTCTCTTAATTAGAGATAATAATATTAGAGTGTCATTTATAAAAAACCTAGAGACACAGTTTGTCTGCTTTTCCCCCCTAAGAACCCACTGTGACTCTCTTCCCTCGTCAATAAATATTCTTGTATAAACTTTGCTGTACGATTATTCACTCGTCCGTTGTGTGGATGTAACAAAATTTCTGTTACCAGTTCCCTAATGCTGGATATTTGAATGGTTTTTCAATTTTTTGCTTATATTAAGAAACATCACAGGGCACCTGGGTGGCTCGGTTGGGCATCTGACTCTTGATCTCACCTCAGGTCTTGATCTCAGGGTCGTGGGTTCGAGCCCCATGTTGGGCTCCATGCTGCACCTGGAGCCTACTTTAAAAAAAGAAAAAAAAGAAACATTATGATGAATGTCCTTGTAACTAAATATTTTTGCACTTCTTTGATTTCCTGAGGACTACCTAATATTATTTAAAGCTGAAAGGCCTTAAATTGCTCATCAAAATTGTTTAATAACCATATATAATATATAATTATTATATATTTGCTATATAATTACAGTATACATATCTGACATATATATGCTATATAATTACAGATGATTTTGGAAAATTTCTACCCTGAATTAAATGAATTCATGAGTCCTTTTTTTTTAACTTTTTTTTTTTTTTTTGAGAGAGAGAGATCACAAGTAGGCAGCGAGGCAGGCAGAGAGAGAGGAGGAAGCAGGCTCCCTGCTGAGCAGAGAGCCCGATGTGGGCCTCGATCCCAGGACCCTGAGATCATGACCTGAGCTGAAGGCAGAGGCTTAACCTACTGAGCCACCCAGGCATCCCTTTTTTTAACTTTCTACTGTGGAAATTTTCAAACATAACCCAGAGTAGAGACACCCAGATCATCAAACCTTATGTACTCATCTCTTTTATTTTTATTTTTATTTTTTATTTAAATTCGATTAATTAACACAGAGTGCATTATTAGTTTCAGAGGTAGAGTTCAGTGATTCGTCAGTCTTCTATCACGTGCCCTCCTTAATGCCCATCACCCAGTTACCCCCACGCCCCCCACACCCGCCCTTCCAGCAACCCTCAGTTTGTTTCCTGTGACTAAGAGTCTCATGGTTTGTCTCTCTGACTTCATCTTGTTTTATTTTTCCTTCCCTTCCCCTATGCTCTGTTTGGTTTCTTAAGTTCTGCCTATGAGTGAAGTCATATAATTGTCTTTCTCTGACCGACTTATTTCGCTTAGCGTAATACCCTCTAGTTCCATCCACGTCATCGCATCTGGCAAGATTTCATTTTTTTGATGGCTCCATAAAATTCCGTTGTATATATTTACCACGTCTTCCTTATCTATTTATCTGTCAAGGGACATCTGGGCTCCTTCCACAGTTTGGCTGTCGTGGACATTGCTTCTACAAAAATTGGGGTGCAGGTACCCCTTCGTATCCCTACATTTGTATCTTTGGTTACGTACCCATCTCTTGGCCTCAGTGATTATTGGCATTTGGCTCGCCTGTTTCCTCCTATCCCTCCCCCCCCCCCCCCCACGCTTCTTCTTTTTTACTGCCGTATTTTAAAAGCAAATCTCAAGCGTGTCATTTCACCTTTAAATATGTCAATGTGCATTTCTTACTTAAAAGGACTTTTCTTTAAACATAACAACCGTGTCCCTGTCACACGGAACACAGCGAACCATCCCTTGATGTCTGTAATACCATATTACAACGTCCCTGATTATCTGAGAGATGTCTTTTTAAAAGTTGGTTGGTTTAACTCAGGGCCCAAACAAGGTCCACATGTGGCGTTTGATTGGCGTGTCTCCTTAATTGTCCACAGTCCCCTCCCCCTCCTTCTTATTTTTGGTTTCATGACTGCTTTCTTTACCTGCAGTTAATTAGTTGGAGAAACCAGGTTCTACAAGACATTGGTCCAGCTGACTTTTTTTCGTAAAGGGACAGAGTCAATATTTAGGCTTTGAGGACTAGATAGCTTTTGTCACAGCTCCCCAAGTCTGCTTTTGCCATGCAAAAGCAGTTACAAGCATGGTGCAAACAAATGAACGTGTCTGTGTTCCAAAAAAACTTTATTTACACAAACAGGCAGGGGGCCGCAGTTTGCTGACCCCTACTTTGGCCAGCTACTCTTTCATGGTGCGGTACACCTGTTCTTCTATCCCTTGTATCTCTAATTAGAGTCACGTAACTGGCTGATTAGATTCGGGCTTAGTGGTTTGGGCGCAAACACTCCACAGGTGGTGATATACCCTTCCTAACACACCACATCCTGGGGCCAAGAGTGCCTGCTTGCCATAGGCTGTTTCTTAAGCAGGAATTACTCTCTGCCCCTAGATTTGCTTTTAAGTAAAATTCTACGCATGCCATCAGCCCTGTCAAGGATGATTCTTTTCTGGCTATGGAGATGAATTGAAGGTGATTACTTCTGACAATTCGTAAATGTATATGAAAAGCCTTAAAATTTAACTCAGCAATTTCACCGCTGAGAATTTATCCTGGAGGAAATGATTTAGAATGTATGGAACTCTGCTGCAAGGATGTTCCTCGCAGCATTGACTATAGTATCAGAAAACCAGGAGCCACCCCGGCCACCCAACATGGTGGGAACAGTTGCAGAGCGACTGTATGTGACACACCCACCAGCCGATACAAACCAGGGCGTGGAGGTGTCACATTACAAAGCGTTTATGATACTTCGTTTCAAGACCGTTGCCTAGCTAGCTACCTGTTTACCAGCATGCGCTCTAAGAGTTGAAATACATAATGATGACTAATTTCCATTGATCCCTTACTACAGGAAGCCTTTTATATGAACTCACACCATCCTTAGAGCAACCCTAGAAGGTGGGTGGTATTATTTTCCTCGTAGGACAAATGAGGAAACAAAGGCACAGGGAAGCTAAATAAACACACCCAGGATCACAAAGCTGGTAAGTGGCCAAAGCAGCGTGTGACCAGGGGATCTGAATCTGGACCACAGCAGCACGAGACACCAGGCCCCTTGGGGCAGGGGAGAAAAGTCTGGAACAGCGATGCTCAGCTGTTACTCATGGTTCCTATGATGAGAAAGCTTTTCAGTTTTCTTGCCCTGCATTTTTTTTCCTATTTGTAATTGCAATTTTCTGATTTTTTTTTAACTTAAAAATATTACAGGCTCATTCTCCCCAGCTGTCTTAGATTCTCTGACACTGATAGTTCTCACACCCCATGGCTCAGGCCACACAGCCCCCAGCTGAGCGAGTGACGGGTCATGCGCAGAGTCACTCAACCCGCCACCCCCCCCCGACCCTGGCTTCTGGTGCCCTGGCCAACCTTGCCCGGGGCGGGGAAGGGGGGGGCATCAGTATGGCGTGGTCCCCAGAACTGGCACCCCACGTCACGTGGATGACAGGAATAGTTGTATTTCCTCCAGGATCATTGCAGAGGAGATATTTCTTATTGTCAGGCACGGGCATGTGTGTAATTTCTCAAGTCCCCCTTTGTACTGACTGACCGAAGCTAAAGTGATTTTTTGGACACTAAAGTCAATTTGTCACAGTGATGCATTGATCTAATGATTCCCCTCATAAAACTAATTCCAAAATGTAGTCGGTGCGGAAACTTTAATTCTTTCTCCAGCTGTACTCTTTTAACCTCTTCGGAAGATTACCTTTTGCCGGCTTTCATGCTGGCTGCTTGGTGGTGGCTTCTGGCCAAAAGCAACAGGCTCTGACCTAGACCGGAACGGGAGGTGTAATGACTTCGTGTGCTAAGGCTCCGGACAGAGCACCGGGCGACAGGGACCGAGGGCTGCAGGCTGCGCGGGTGTCCCCGCCCCCCCATGCTTCCACCCAGGACCAGCCCTGGGGGCCCCGTGTCTCCCGGGGGGCGCCCTGCCGCCTTTGGGGCTCTCCTCCAGACCAGCCCCGGGCTGAGCCCCGGCAGCGCCCGCTACTTCCCGACCCCTCTTCACTGACCGCTGCTTCTTCCCCTCAGGTACGTCTGGGAGAAGGATGGGGCCGCCCTGGGCACCGAGAGCAACCCCCGCATCCGCCTCGACAAAAACGGCTCCCTGCACATCTCGCAGACATGGTCGGGGGACATTGGCACGTACACCTGCCGGGTGCTGTCCGCCGGAGGCAATGACTCTCGCAGCGCCCACCTGCGTGTCCGGTGAGGGCGCCCGGCCCCAGCCAAGTGGGTACAGGCCGCAGGGGGGCCTGGGTCCGCTGCCCTCTGGGAACATACCCAGGCCTCCTCCAGGGCCTTCCCCCGGCTCAGTTAAGCCCTCTGTCCAGAGCTGGGGACTCTGGGTATGGCTCTGGACAGGGGGGTCCCCAGAGTGCAAAGAAGGCCGAGCCGTGTGGCTGAGCACAGGGTGTTGTGACATTCAGTCCGAGCCCCGGGCGCCCGTGTGTCCCCTGACTCCAGGCCTCACAGGTGACCCCCCACATCTCCCCTCCAGGCAGCTGCCTCACGCCCCTGAGCACCCCGTGGCGACCCTCAGCACCGCGGAGAGGCGGGCCATCAACCTGACCTGGGCCAAGCCCTTCGACGGCAACAGCCCCCTGCTCCGCTACGTCCTGGAGATGTCTGAGAACAGTAAGCCCCCCCCCGGCCCAGCCAGCGGGGGGCACGGACTCGGGGAGTCAGCCTGGGCCCGGCTCCAGCTCCCCCGCTTCCCGGTCCTGTGCCTTTGAGCGAACCTTCTGGAAGCCCCAGCTTCCCTGCGAAATGAGCATTGGCCTGTGCCTCCCCCGGTCGTGGTGACGGTTGTACACAATCGCGTGTGGCAAGGGGGGGACGCAGGGCCTGCCACGCCAGAGCCTCCCGGGGGGGGGCGATTTTTTGCTTTTTATCCTCCAAGACCCCAAGCTGTGAACTCCGAAATTAGCAGGCCTCGTTTGAATGATGTTTTAAATGCAGTTTGCCTGGAGCGCATCAGTTTGGGGGGAGAAGAAAAGGCATGTGCATCCCAGTTCCCGTGCCCCTTGCTTCCTCCCCAGGGCCTTCCAGCCTCCTGGGACAGGTGGGCTAAGGGGACCCAGAAAAATGACGTCACCAGCCTCTCATGGACCGAGCTGGGGAGGCTGTCCTCTGCTGGCCCAAACGGGGCTGGGCCCCTGCTGGAATGGGGGTCAGGAGCGGGGCCTCCCGCGATGTCCACCTCCGCCTGCACCCTCTGTCCTCGTAGATGCTCCCTGGACAGTGCTCCTGGCCAGTGTGGACCCCGAGGCTACCTCGGTGATGGTCAAGGGCTTGGTGCCGGCGCGCTCCTACCAGTTCCGCCTTTGTGCAGTCAACGACGTGGGGAAGGGACAGTTCAGCAAGGACACGGAGAGGTGAGGGGAGCCGGTGTGCTTCCAGACGGGGTGTGGGTGACTCCATCAGAGGGAGGGTCTGAGGGGATCTATAGCCGGGTCCCATGTGGCAGCGTGGGACCTGGCTGAGCGCAGACCCTGGCCTCCGCCTCCCTGGCCCTGTGGGCTTACGGTGCCTGCATCTGTAGAAGGGGCAGCATGCCTCACACCTGCCTCACGGGGATGCCGCAAGGAGGACAGGAGGCGACACAGAGGGGAGGCGCTGTGAGCAGTGCCTGGTGGTGGGGTAGGCACCCACCGCGGCCAGTGGTCCCTCTCACTGGGGGCTGGGCAAGTTCAAAGACTCCCCTCATTCATTCCCGCTCTAGCTCCTCACGGGCGCCATCACTGTCACGTGGATGTGAGGTATACGGTCCCTGCGAGCCGTGACTTGCATGACACCAGGTCCTATTAAGCTTTCAGTGAAGATTTTACAGAATGGTGAAAATTAAGTAAAAACAGAGGGTCATCCACTGCAAACATCACCCGGGAAGACCCACTTAGGCAGGAGGCCACTCTGGCCACGTCAGCCCTGGAGGATGAAGGGTCAGCTTGTCGGAGACACAAATCCTGCGTCCCCAAGCTGTGTGCTCCTCTGTCCTTTTTTAGGTTTCTTCTTCATTCGTCCAGATTTATTGAGATAGAGTTAACACATAACAGGGTGTGAGTTTAAGATGGACAGTGTGCTGATTTGATTCACTTACACTGTGCGATAGGATTACCGCCGTAGTGTTGGCTAACCCCTCTATCCCATCACAAAATCCCCATCTCGTTTTCATGCGGAGAACACTTAAGATCTATTTTCTGTGCAACTTTTAAGAATATGAGACAGTATTTTTAGCTACAGTCACCAGGCTCTACTTCAGATCCTCAGCACTTACTAATCCTATAACTGGAAATTTGTGCCCACAACCAATATCTCCCCATTTCCCCCACCCACCGCCCTTGGTAACTACCACTCTCCTCTCGGGTTCTCTTAAGTTCGGCTTTTTTTAGACTCCACGTGTAAGTGAAATCATACAGTACTTGCCTTGCTCTCTCTGACTTTATCTAACTTAGCACCATGCCCTCGGGGTCCATCCGTGCTGTCACAAATGGCAGGACTTCCTTCTTCTCGTGGCTGAATACTATTCCGCGGTATACATGTACCACATCTTCCCGATCCACTCCTCTGTGGGCAGAGACTTAGGGTGCTTCCATGTCTTGGCTGCCGTGGCTAATGCTGCAATGAACACGGGGGTGCAGATGTCTCTTCGAGATCCTATTTCCATTTCCTTTGGTTGGATAAATACCCAGAAGTGGGGTAGCTAGATCATAGGGTAGTTCTACTTCTAATTTTTTGTGGCACCGCCATACTGTTTTCCACAGTGGCTACACCAGTTTGCATCTCCACCCCCAGGGCCTAAGGATTCCTTTTCTCCACAGCCTTACCCACACCTGTTATCTCTTGTCTTTTTGACGATGGCCGTTCAGACAGTTGTGAATTGATATCTCATTGTGGTTTTCATGTGCATTTCCCTGTGATGAGTGATGCCAAGCATCTTTTCATGTACCTGTTGGCCATCTGTGTGTCTTAATGGGGAAAATGCCGATGCAGATTTTCTGCCCATTTTTGAATTGGGTGGTTTTTCTTTTTTTGCTCTTGGGTTGTATGTGTTCTTTATATGTTTTGAATATTAACCCCTTACCAGATATGGGGTTGCCAGTGTTCTCCCCCATTCCGTGTGTTGGCTTTCCGTTTTGTGGAGTGTTTCTTTTGTTGTGCAGGAGATTTTCAGTTTGCTAAGGTCCCACTTAACCTTAGCTTTTCTTGCTTGTGCTTTGGGTGTCATATCCAGAAATCACTGCCCAGACCAGTATCAAAGGGCTTTTCCCCATGTTTTCTTCTAGGAGCTTTATGGTTTAGGGTCCTACATTTAAGTCTAATCCATTTTGAGTTCATTTTTGCAAGTGGCGTGAGATAGGGGTCCAGTTTTCAGTCTTTTGCATGTGGCTGTCCAGTGTTCCCCACACCATGTAGTGAAGAAACTATCCTTTCCCCATTGAGAAGAATTACTATTGCTAAAATGTCCATGTTACCCAAAGCCATGTGTAAATCCAATGCAATTGCCATCAAAATTCCAATGGCGTCTTTCACAGAATTAGAAAAAAAAAAAATCCTAAAATGTGTACAGAGCCACAAAAGACCTTGAGTAGCCGAAGCAATCCTGAGAAAGAGCAGAGCTGGAGGCATCCCATTTCCTGATTTCACACTATACTCGAAAGCTGTAGTAATCAAAACAGCATGATCCTGGCATAAAAATAGACACTTAGACCAATGGAACAGAATAGAGAGCCCAAAAATAAACACTCGCATATATTGTCAACCGATATTTTTACAAAGGAACCAAGAATGTACTTGGCTCTTGAAAAGACTCTCTTAGGTGTATGTACGCAGACTCCTGGCTTAAATCAATCATTTGGTTCCGCCACAGTTCCAGCTAGCTGGAGTCTTTGTGGCTGTCACAAGGGGGATGCCACAGGGGTCATGACACCCTAACAGGAAGCGAGGTGGCAGGTAATAGCCTGGCATGGAGGGCAAGTAGAGGAGGATTTATTCCATCACTGTTTGTTGAGCACCTACTATGTGCCGGGCCATGTATAGACCATAAGGGGTGCCGGGAACAAAGTGGATGCGGCCCCAGATCTTCAGAACTACGAAATCCTGACCACAGAAAGCCTCCAAGTGTTGGGAAAACCACCCTCCCCACTTTCTCCAGGTCTTTGGGCTTCACTTCAAGCCCCGATTCATCTTCCTGATGAATCTTCACACTAATAGCCCTGAGTCACGAAGAAAAAGGTTAAATCACCCTCGCTCGCAGGCTTTACAAAGACATGGGAGTGTGCAGTACGTTTTGGAAAGCTATCCGTCAGAAAGCAAAAACATAGAAATAAACTGAAAGGGAGAGACATCCATCAAAAATAATTAACTTCTGTTTTTAATGGATGCATGTCAGTTAGGCGCACAGTACACCGCAGTGGAACACTGCATCCCCTAGCAATGCCAGAGAAAGAAATGTGGTGACGCTCACTTCCGGAAGCAGGGGATGGGGCCCCCATCCCCAGCCCCACCTGACCTGCCCTGTCCGCAGCCTGGGGCTCAGCTGGGCAGAACAGGAAGCCTGGTCACACGGCACCACCAGCCTGCAAGTGGGAAGTGACTGTTTAACGCTCCTGCTTCTGAAATACCTGAGGCCTCAGGACGTCATCAGCCCCCCAGCAGCTTCTCTGACATCCAGGAAACTGAGCCCCATGTCCCTCCGCTGCACAGACAACCCACACATCTGGGGCTTTGCGGTGTTTTAAAAAGATTCATCCATACATGGTGTCCTTGAGCCTCAACCAGTCTTAGAAAGCAGGCAAGTGGAACTTTATTATACTCCTTTAAAAGATAAAGGAACAAGCTCAGAGAGGTTAAGCAACTTGCCCAAAAGCACACAGCAACTGTGCAGAGTCATCCAGGAACCGAGCAGCCTCCTCATAGCCCATTAAACTCCTGTATTTGCCCTTGAGCCTAAGAGTGAAAGACCCACCCACTCTTGATGTTTTCCTATCCAGAATCTCCCTCCCCGAGGAGCCTCCCACAGCCCCCCCGCAGAATGTCATCGCCAGCGGCCGGACCAATCAGTCCATCATGATCCAGTGGCAGCCGCCTCCCGAGAGCCACCAGAATGGGCTTCTCAAGGGCTACATCATCAGGTAGGCACCCCCCCTCCCTGGAGAAAGGAGGGACAGCCCCCACCCATGGACAGTGTCGGAGTGGATGGGAAAACAGCCAAGTCATGGCAGGTCCTTCTCCAACTCACAAGGACCAGGCAACAAGAAATGACTTTGCTCTGGTAGGAAGGACTCAGATCAGACATAGGGTGGAACGTCCAGAAGGCAGGGTCTTAGAAAACAACGGGAATGCTTGAGAGAGGAGGTACAGTGTAATGTCCTCAAGGCTGTGTGGATGGGCAGGTTGGCCACATGTCAGGGCTTCGCAGGATAGGGCACAGGGAGACGGGTAACTGTCCGAGGGGCCAACCACCCGGGAAGCCAAGAATACTCCATCTGAAGCTGCCTGCTGGGCCAAGGGCTGGGCAAACAGTGGACCTCTCTTATTGGTCCTTGTTGCGAAATGAAGCCCAGTTACCGAGACTTATGTCTACACTTGACCGAGGGTATTCACTGGTAACCTCAAACTGGGTTGTTAAGTGCTACTAATTTGGTATTGTAAATTCAGATTAGCATAACATTAAAGTTACTGAGCGTCCGTCAGTATTCTGAATTCTGGCAGACTGCAAAACGTACTTTTCTTTCCTGTATGTGTGTGCTCTTCAGCACCGGCATGCCCCAGATCGGGAAGGAGTTATCGTTGACTTGACTACTCCATGATCCCGTAATTTTGTTGTGGGTTTTCAGTGAATCCTAATGGGGAGTGGTCCTCCAACGGTGTTCCCTAGACCAACAGCGGCCTCAATTTGAATGCAAACTCTCAAGTCCTACCCCTAATCATGGGAAACTTTGGGGTGGGCCCAGCAACCTATGTTTCAGCAAACCCTCTGGGTATTTCTGATGCACTGTAAGCCACTAAGGACCACCGCTATGGGGTCTTGTAACACGTCAAAACAATTTGGGGCCTCTAATTTTCCAATAACATATGCATTGTGGTTCTCCTGTGAGCTAGCCATCCCCCAAATTTTGCCCATACAGATCCCACTTCTCTATTTCCATGTGTTCTTTTTCCAGTGGAAGGTAGAAATTGGTAGAGTAGGTAGCTCAAGTTCTATCCGGCTGAGTCAGTGGCTGTCAAAAGAGGGAGCCACTCCTTTGAAGGGACAAAAGAAAGTGAGCCCAGCCTTTGGACGTGGCTCTCCACCAATGACCCCTCCAAGGTGAGACCAGTGTGATCTGCCCAGAAACTCTTAGTGTCCATGGTTAGCTAATCCCTCCAATGTCCAACCCCATCCGAAAGAACAGACACATTCTCTAGACCTGTGCTGTACGGGGAGATAGCCGTTGGTCACCTTTATTTTAATTTAAATAAAAGTACACGTTCCCAGCTGCACCAACCACATTTCAAGTGCTCAGCAGCCATGCGCAGGAGCAGCAGCCATATTGGACGGCCATATTGGATGGCATATGGAACTTTGGCAGCATCATATGTGGTTTCCTGGGCAGGCGCCCAGCAGGCTGTCTCCAACCCGCCACCCCCACCTTCCTCCCTGCCCTCAGGTACTGCCTGGCCGGGCTGCCCGTTGGGTACCAGTTTAAGAACATCACAGACGCTGACGTCAACAACCTGCTGCTGGAGGACCTCATCATCTGGACCAACTACGAGATCGAGGTGGCCGCCTACAATAGCGCCGGGCTGGGTGTCTACAGTAGCAAAGTCACCGAGTGGACACTGCAGGGAGGTGGGTGGGGACTGTGACCGTGGAGAAGCTTGTGCCTCTCTCTCTCTCCCCCCGGCCCGCGCCTGTGGGTCCTGTACCTGTCCAGTCCCGCCTCGGCCACGGCACCTGTTCCCCCAGTCCTGAGCTGTTGCCCGCTGTGCCTGGCTACCCCGTAGGGCGGGAGGGTGCCGAGGGGCAGGGGAGTTGTGGGGGAGCATGATGAAGCAGAGGCTTCAGGGGTACAGGGACCTTCTGCAGAGTCCGCGTTACCTGGATCATGAAACGGCTGGCGTTGAGGGCTGTACATAACCACCTGCCCCAAGCACGTTCCCCTCCATCACTTCTGTTTATTGGTACCCTGTGAAATGGGTCAGGCGAGTGTTATTAAACCCAAACTAATGGAGAGAAAGAGGGTACCTCAAGTCCGTAAGGCAAAGGGGCAGGGGCAGGCAGAGCAGACCCCGTGCCTTTGTTTTTCTCTACTTAATATGCAAGACTGACTCCACTCTCTGCAACGCCCCCACCCTGTCCCTCTGCTCACCTCCAGTCCCCACTGTCCCTCCCGGCAACGTGCACGCAGAAGCCACCAACTCCACGACCATCCGCTTCACCTGGAATGCCCCCAGCCCCCAGTTCATCAACGGCATCAACCAGGGCTACAAGGTACGTGAGGCCTCCCCCCTGCCCCAGGAGGAAGGCTGGGGATTCTCTGAGGGAGGCCGCGGGCCGGGCCGAGGAGCGGGGAGGAGGGGAGGGACCTCCTGCGCTGCTGAAATCATTGGTTCAAGCCAAGCAGAGGACACGTGATCAAAGTGAAGGGCACGCAGGCTCACTCTCAGGCCCCTTCCAGGCTGTGGGGGGTTCCGGACACTGCCCAGCCTGTGACCCCGTGCGGAGGAGCTTTCTCGGGGAGGCTGGGCTATAAGCAAAACCAGATTTGTCTCAGGCTCAGGAACACCTGGGCATAGCCGCGGCCTCAGAAAAAACCAGAATCCACTTCTTCCTGCCAAGCTCTGGCTCCGTTAGAGCCACGCGTGTCCTTGGGCTGTACTTGACCCCGCAGAGAGTGTGGTTACGGGCATGGGACTGGGACCCTGACGGATGTGGGTTAGATTCTGGGCTCTGGCTCTGCCTCTTGCCGGCTCCCTGGATACGTCCTACAATCCGTCTGAGCCTCACTTCTTCCGTGTTTGTTGAGCCCTCCCATTGGCTCCGTTCCAGCTGCCAGGAAACCAGAATAAACTCCCCTTCCCCCTTTGTGAGTGAGGATGATGATAAGGCCTACTCTTCAGGGGCCTTGAGGGTTGAATGAGACAATGTTCATGATTCGTTGCGCTCGGTGATACGCGCGTAAGTGCTCTGCGAGGGGTCATAGTGATAGTAGAGACGCATTCACCCGAGCAGGGGGCCCTAACCAGGTGCCACCATCGGGGTGGCTCCAATGACAAAAATCCATTTCCTCCCACTTCCGGAGGCTGGAAGTCTGAGATCCGGGTCTGGGCAGGGCTGGTTCCCTCTGAGTCCACCGTCCTTGGCGCACGGGTGCCGCCTTCTCCCAGTGTCCACACATGGTCCCCCCTCTGCACGCATCCCCGTCTCTTCTCGTAAGGACGCCAGTGACCCTGGACTGAAGCCCCCACTTACCTCCTTTGAACCTCACTGCCTCTGTAAAGACTCGCTTTCTGAATACCGTGAGTTTGGGGGTGGGGGGACATAGGTCAGCGCATGACAATGAGCATAGCAGTGATGGTCGCAGGTGTCATTCAATCCTGGTATTGGTAGCAGGGGCGGGGGCTGCGGTAAATCTACTATCATTGTAACCGCGCTACAAGTCAGGACGTCTCTGCCTTCCCCTCCGAGATCCCAGACCTTGCTCCCTCGCCTGGGTCTCTGCTCCCACCCCGCAGGGAGCACCCTGCCATCCCCCACTAAGAGAACAGAAAACAGATTGCCTAGTGCGGTGTGTGCAGCTTGGGCCCGGGGGGAGGAGGCGGTCGGCCCCCTCCAGATGTGGGAGGGCAGGCAGTGCGCTGGAGGGGTGTGCCTCGGGGAAGCGGGCCTGAAGGAGAGAGCCCACAGGCTCTGGCTTGGAGCCCAGGGATCCGGTGACCTCGTGATGACCGCAGACACTTCCAGAAGGTTCCTGCACTCGCTCCGTTCCACGGGTGCATGCAGGACAACCAAGATGACTTCTGGGACTCACAGCCTTAGCCGTTATTCCTGCGAGAAGGCGGCGTCTTGGGCAGAAAGGGACTGAGATTAAATCACCCAGAGAATTTTCTGCTGGTGTTACAAGTAAAGGGGGGACCTTCTAGAGCCGGGTCTGTTCCTGCCACGGCCCTCTCGCTCCTGGGAAGGCAGGGCGCCAGGGCCGAGCGGGGCTGTCCTGGGGCAGGGGGCTGCCGCTGAACACTGGCTGGCTGGCTGGCCAGCTGGCCTGAAAAGCTTCCTAATTGGGACTCTGGGGGGGAGGCGGGGGAGGGAGGGGGAGGCTCGCGCAGCACTGAGAAGCAGAGGAGCTGAGCTGGGAACAATTAGCTTCTTGCTGCCAATTCTAAGTTTTCCTTCACAAACTGAGGGCGGGGAGGATGGGGCTGGGCTGCAGACTTCTAAGGCAGATGGCTCCTGGCGGGCCGAGTGGCCAGGACTGTCAGGACAGTGACCCAGACAGAGCAGGAGGAAGCTGCAGAAGCCCCCCTGATTTCCAGGTCTGCTTGGTGTCTGGCACCCGTGGGTGGCTTCTCCTTAAGAACATCTGCAGGCATGAACTGCCCAGAGAGTTTGCGTGCAGGAGGGCCCCTTTACCCTTGGCCTGCCTCCCATTCTTCTCTCAGAAGTAGGAAGTCTTCTCTCCTCGTCCCATTTCACAGAGGAGGAAACTGAGGCACGAGAGGCAAGTAACTTGGTCAAAGTCAGAGCAACTGCAAAGCTCAGATTCAAACTTCAGAGCCTGCACCTCTTGCATTAAAAAGAAAATGTGTCGGGGCCCCTGGGTGGCTCCGTCAGGTAAGCGTCCGACTCTTGATTTCGGCTCAGGTCATGATCTCAGGGTCGTGAGATCAGCAGGGAGTCTGCTTAAAGGATTCTCTCTCTTCCTCTGCTCTGTCCCTCCCCCTGCTCACGCACACGCGCTCTCTTTTTCTAAAGAAATAGGTAGATAAAAAAAATTTTTCTTAAAAGTGTCCTATGATTGAACTATAAAATATTAACTATGGGCACAGGGGGGTGTGACAGGATGGGAGGGTGCGGCTCAGTCCCTTTACCGAGAAAACAGGAGGAGCCGGCCTTTTAAGAACCACGCAAAGATGGGCGCCTGGGTGGCTCCGTGGGTTAAAGCGTCTGCTTTCGGCTCGGGTCATGATCTCAGGGTCCTGGGATCGAGGCCCGCATCGGGCTCCCTGCTCAGCGGGAAGCCTGCTTCCCCCCCCCCTGCCTGCCTCTCTGCCTCCTTGTGATCTCTCTCCCTCTGTGAAATAAATAGATAAAAATCTTAAAAACAAACAAACAAACAAACAAAAAAACCAAAATAAAAAAACCAAAAAAAAAAATATATTAACTATGCCTTGATTTTTTTTGTTTTCCTAAGTACAAATGGATTCAAGGAGGGATTTTGTTTCTTGCTGCTCTGGCCTTCAGCGTCACAGGGAGAAAACAGCAGTGCATGGCCTTTGCCTTCCTCCAATGAGAATGGACTCCCCATCCCCTTGGAATTGTTAAAAATTTTCAAGCACCTACCAAAGTAGTGGGGAAACAGGAACAACATTAGACGACCCTAATGTAGCCCAGCTTCGACGATTACCAGCTCGTGGCCAAATGTGTTCTGTCTGTTCCCCGACCCTCCGCCTCTGCCCTGGAATATTGGTGAGCAAATCCCAGGCCACCCTATCATTTCATCCATAAATACTTCTGCCAAGAAGTATTAGAAAGCCTCTGTTTCAAACACGACCACAGTTCCCACACTGTCATCATCGTGCCTAAAAATATCACCAGTCCCTTGATGTCATCGGATATGCAGTCAGCACTCACATTTCTTTGACTAGTGGCTTTATATGCTTCAGGATCCCAATGAAGTCCTCACGACTGCGATCGGTTCGGTATTTTTTAGGTCTCTGCTGATCTATAGAGTCTCTCTCTCTCCTTTCTCTCTTTTTCTTGTAATTTATTTAGTCAAGAAACTTAATCATTTGCCCTATAGAATTTTCCACAGCCTGGATTTTGCTCATTGCCTCTCTGTGGGGTCATTTAACACAGGCCTCTGAATGCTATATTCACAGAAAATTAGAACTTAAAACTAGAGGCTTGATCAGATTCGGGATGGTGAGTTTGTGGGGTTATTTTCCCCCCAAATATTGTTTCCTAGATGGTGCCGTGCATTTATATCAGAAGGCCTAAAGTCTGGCTGTCTCTCTCACTGTGGCATGGTGACCATTGATCACCCTGTGTGATGTTACTTCAGTAGGATTGCAAAATGGGGACAGATATTATAATTTCTCCTTGATGTATTAGCGGAAACGTTTTCCAATAAAAAGAATTTCCCCCTTACCAACTCTTTGATTACCTGAAGCTTCAGTTCGTCTGGGAAAATCCTGGTCAAAACTCAGTCCCTTTCCATCACCTACCAATTTTCAGAGTAATGAATGCCATTCTTTTTTTTTTTTTTTTTTTTTTAAAGAGTTNATTTTATTTATTTATTTGACAGAGAAACAGAGATCACAAGTAGACAGAGAGGCAGGCAGAGAGAGAGGAGGAAGCAGGCTCCCTGCCGAGCAGAGAGCCCGATATGGGCCTCGATCCCAGGACCCTGAGATCATGACCTGAGCCGAAGGCAGGGGCTTTAACCCACTGAGCCACCCAGGCGCCCATGAATGCCATTCTTTAGCATCTTCTAAAGCGACAGATGAATTTGGATGAGGGAGAGGGGGACATCTTTTTGTTTTATTCTTGGTGTATTATTATGTACTCAAGGATTTTTAACGCATCTGGTATGTTTCAACCCACGGCTGCTATTATTCGTGTTGATGTCAGATGGACCCATCGTTGGCCTCTTTGGTTGCTGAGCTCTTTTGACTGGGCCCCGCTCAGCTGATAGCTTCCTTGCAGTCAGACAGGATGGTCCAGACTGTCTGCAGTTCTTGCCCTGTCCCTGGGATCGGCCGTGTCTTCAGGCAGTCTTGTTCTTCTTGGTGGGAAGTGAGAGTTAGATACCACAATCTAGGCACCGGGGGTTCTCATGCTAACGCTAGAGGCCACGTCTAGGCTCGTTAACGGACAGCTCGGAAATGCTCCTTCTCCATCTCCTTTCTTCTTTTCAGATAAGACACATACAGATACGTGCAACTCAATTTCAGGGCTATAAGCTCTCTAATCATCTTATTGGTCTTTTGTCTCTCTTGCCTCCATACCGAAAATCCAGTTCCTACAACACCAATGTAATTACCTGCCTGCTTTTTCCCCAAAACACCCACAACAGTTTCAGAACTGTCATCCCACCACGCTAACGACTGAGGATCATGTCGGATGATTTACGGTGCTTTCCGTTCCTGGGGTGGGTCCCGCTGGGGACGTCCTTCCCCTGGCTGGGCTACCAAGTCTCTTGATTTGTTTCATTTTGGTTTCGATTTTTAGGGATTGATTTTTTAATTTAATTTTGTTCTATAATTATGGAACATATTCACGTGGTTCCAAAGTTAGATATACCAAGTAAGTTCACGGAAAATCAGCCTGAATTCTGCTCCTTTCCCTCCCCCATAGGTTTGATTTCTTTTTGTTCCATTGGTTTGGTTTTTCCTTTCATTTCTTAAACATAAGCAAATGCAAACATATATAAATGTGTGTCCTTCCCTTCTTCGGTAAAGGACACTCTACCACACTTTCTCCATCTCACTTCTTTCTTTCCACTCTATCCTGGGGATCGCTCCCTAGGAATATAGAGATTCTGGTTCCCTTTTTGACATCTGTATTGGGCTCCATTACATTGCTTTCCCATAGTTTGGTCAGGCAGCTCCCCAGCAGTGACATTTGGGTTGTTTCCAGACTTTTGCTCCAATGAACATTCCTGCAGTGGATAGCTTTGTGCATCTATCTTTTCATATTTTTCAACATTTCACTTTGGAATAGATTCATAGAAAGGAGATTGCTGGATCAACGGATAAATGTGTATATAATTTCCCTACTCCTGCCAAATCCTTCCATTATTTTTAAAATTTTTTAATTTTATTTTTTAAACAGGAAGCGTATTTACATGATTCAAAAACCAACAAAAGTAAAAAGATTAACATGTAACAGAAATCCTCCATTGCACTCCAGTTCCTCATCTGCCTGGTTCTGTCCCATCCACCCAACCCCGAAACTCTCCCCACTCCTGGTAACCACTGTTGTTAATATCCTGCCTATCCTTCCAGAATGTTCTATATGAATCTATACACATGCAAAGAGATAGAGAGAGGGGGAGAGACAAAAGGAGAAGGAAAGAATTTCCTCTACTTTTTCGTTAACTCTAGCAGCTAGCAGGCTGTCCGTACCCCTCTACCCTCTCATCCCCATAACACGTCGCCTCCATCAGAAACAAAAGACACATCAACCATCAGAAACAAAAGACACATCAATTCGTCCCTCCTCCCTGGCATCCAGCAAGGCAGCTCTCACTGTCCCCTATAATAGCCTGAGGCTCAGTGACTTTCCCAGGGTCACACAGTAAGGAGCAGAGCAGGGTTCTGTTCTTCTTCCTCTTCTCTGCTCTCCAAGGCAGAATTGCCTGGCCCAGGAACCTCGATCTGGTGCTGCTCCCCAAGCTCATGGGCACCCACATCCCCCAGCCACACTCAGAACAGCCCAGTCTGCCTAGACTCCGAGACTAAGGGCCTGACGGAGTAAATCAACACCGAGCCTGATGCAGAGAGCAAAGAGAAACTCCGACGCTCACCTAGCAGCTGTGTGTACCTCGGGAGGCAGAGGCCTTCATCCAGGGTCTGCAGGGCGGGAGGGAGGCCCACAGATCCGAAGCCAGTCCCTGGCAGGTCTGTGTGCACTAACGAGACCTCAATCTCTGCGGTCCTCAGTTCCCTTCCTGCAACAGAACAGGGCAGGGATGCCCATCCAGTCCCCATTGTGATGATGCAGTGGGACTGGTGGGAGACGGGCTTACCCCTGTGCCTGACGCAGAGGATGAGCTCATCCGACGGTAGCCCTGGGGTGCATTCACTCGAGCACAGATCCCGCCCTGAGCCCACCTGCTTTCAGGGAACAGAAGGTGGAGAAGGCAAGGGTGTACTCTTCCTGGCCTGGGGGAGAAAGCTCTTAACACTAAGCCTCCTCGTCTTCAGACGTAGCCAGAGAATGACAAGGGGTTGACATGCCAGAGTAACTATTTTGAAGCCGCCTCCATCCTGCTACAATCTTGGGCTTCAGGCCTGGAGCCATAAGATGAAAACCACACAACCCTGTGAATGTCTGGGTCATTTTTGAAGCCAATTCCCAGTGATCATGTTTTAAGGCACCTGTAAAGATATTCTTTGTTCTTTATTCCTATAATAATGGTACTGATTATAATTGGCCTAAACCCAATAAGATAATATTTACCCAGATTTTGCACTTGCTGGGAAACACACCACACAATTAATTCTATCGGCATAATTAATTCAAATTTACATTAATTAAATTAAATTAAAACATTAAACTTGTTTCTTAATCTACTCCAAAGAAGTTCGGCAATTTAATTGCTCTGAAACAAGATAACCAAAATAAGGAGGATATTTAACATACTTATTAAATGCCACTTAGTATTTCTGATTAGTATTTTTAGGGTCTAATTAGTGTCTAATTAACTTGCTATAGGCTATCTTTTCACAATACCAATTAAATTTCCAAACATCCTTTATAAGCACGCAGCCACGAAAGGAGAAGATGAAGCATTGTTATGGGGCAAGGTAATCAGGAGACATCAGTGTGGTATTGTTTTATATCTATAAATACCCGTGCTTATTAAAACTCATCAAGTGTTGCTTTTCACCATTAATTGCTAGCTAATCAACTTCAAATGAACAAGGAACTCTCTGAGACCAGCTGTCATTGTTGGAGACAGACGAAGGGCCCAGAAAGCAGGAGTGTGAGGTGACAGATCGAGAGGCAAGAAGAGAAGCAGGGTAGGAGGGAGGCGGGACGCGCGAGCAGCACAGGCGGGGCGTGCAGAGCGCAAGTCAGGCAGGAAGGCGGTGCCGCGTCCCGGCTGTTCTCGCCGACGCCCCACCGCCAGGTCGGGCCTCAGACTGAAATCCCAGCTCGGAACAAGTTGAAAGGACTCGCAGAAGTGGCAGCTCGGTGGGGACACTCCGAGCCCCTGCCCAGCTCAGATGGGGGAGCTGTCGGAGCCTCGGTGTCGGAGTCAGAGCCCCTCAGCTCCCCCCTTGCTGTGTGGTAGAGCGGGAGTCGCTGAGCCTCTCTGAGCCTGTGTCCTCATCTGGGACACAAGGGGCGGGCTCTGCGCTCAGAGGGGACCCCCTCCCCACCGCTCCCTTCTGCTCAATGCTCAGCTGCCGTCCCCTTGGATCTCTTAAAAATGTTTGAACCAGGGGGTCCTGCATTTGCATTTTGCACTGAACCTGCAAGTTAGGCAGCCAGTCTTGGTAAAATCCTCCCTGGTGAGAGACCCCTCGTGGAGAGCACTCAGCCGGGTGCCGCGCTGAGTAAGTAGCTCGGGGAACGACCAGCACACCAGCGGGAACCCCCAGGAGGACAGACGCTCGTGGCCTAGGGGAGTCTGCGCGCTCATCCCTCGCCTGGGAGGAGGGACCCTAGGGACCCTCGGGCTCCTAGACGCTCTCTGTCCGTTGGCCCAGACTTGGCCTCTTCTGGAACATTCTTGCTGCCCTGCCTGAATTGCTACCTTCTCCCCAGCTGATTGCCTGGGAGCCGGAGCAGGAAGAGGAGGTTACCATGGTGACTGCCCGGCCCAACTTTCAGGACAGCATCCACGTGGGCTTCGTGTCCGGCCTGAAGAAGTTCACCGAGTACTTCACCTCCGTGCTGTGCTTCACCACTCCCGGCGACGGGCCGCGAAGCAGCCCCCAGCTGGTGCGCACCCATGAGGACGGTAGGCACCACCCAACCCCTGCTGTTCCTGCCCCCCCCACCTCCCACCCACCCGAGAGCGAGGCCAAGCGCTCCAGGTGCGGGCCGATCCCGGCCGCAGCCCCCATCCTGGGGTGCCCCTGGAGCACGCGGGCTGCCTTGCAGACGGCGGTCTCTCTCTGGCTCTAACGTGCATTGGGGGGCCTTTTGGGGTACAGTGCCGGGTCCTGTGGGCCACCTGAGCTTCAGTGAAATCCTGGACACCTCGCTGAAGGTCAGCTGGCAAGAGCCAGGGGAGAAGAATGGCATCCTCACAGGTAAGGGTTCCAGGGGGCCGGGGGCGAGACACGGTCAGCCAGGCCATCCTGTTGTCCCGTGGACTGGTGTTCATCCAGAACCGCCCGGCAGGCCACTCTTTCCTAGAAAGTCCTCAGCGGGGGTTCTCAGTCCCTCTGCTCTGTAGCACGTCCCAGGGCCTCCGCCACAGGCCTCAAGCAGCTGTCATAAGTCTCGCTCCCTCCCACGGTCCCCACCCAACTGGGGCGTCCGACCCAAGTGATAGCTGGGGCCCCAGGCACGAGGTTCCCGGCTCCGTCGGCCCCACTGATCCCAACCCAGACTAGTGAAGAAGGGAGAAGCAGAGCAGAAAAGCCAAAGCCGGCATTTGGTCACAGCCAAGCTCACGGTACAACTGGGGGCTCTCCCTAGGGTACCGGATCTCGTGGGAAGAGTACAACCGAACCAACACCCGCGTGACCCACTACCTGCCCAATGTGACCCTGGAGTACCGCGTCACGGGCCTCACCGCGCTCACCACCTATACCATCGAGGTGGCCGCCATGACCGCCAAGGGCCAGGGCCAGGTGTCCGCGTCAACCATCTCCTCCGGGGTGCCTCCAGGTGGGTGCCCACTTGCAGGGCAGGACTCCTGGCCTCTTGGGGTCCTCCTGACCAAGAGCTTCCCTTTTTCTCAGGAATACTAGCTTGCTTCCCCCAGAGCTCTCCCCTGCCTTGGGTCCGCGGTCCCTTGAGCTCTCCCCCAAGCAGGCTCACGTCTCATGATCCCAGGTCTCTGGGTGGAGGCTCGGTGGGCTCCCTGCTGCTTCGTCCCATGGCTCTCAGAAAAGCACAGTCCCCCGGAGGACGCCCCCCGCCCCCGTCTCATCCAGTCCCGTCCCACACCAGGTTCTGCATGGAGCGGTGGTATCTCTGATCCAGGGGAAGAAGTCTCACTGTCGCCCAGACAGTCTAAATGGGATCCCAGCCAGTGGAAGTGTGGGTTGGGAAAAGGGTAGCATAAAGTGGGGATCGTCTGAAAACCTGGTAGAAAGAACAAGCTGAAATCTACCCTCAGCCCTGCTTCTGCCAAGCTCTGCGACCTTGAGCAAGTTGAGTGGCCCTTCTGTGCCTCAGTTTCCCCATCTGTATCTGTGGGAGGTGGACTAGGTAACCCCATGGTCCTGGCTGGGTCTGTGAGTCTATGCTTATGGGACCCAGCCAGAATCCCTCAACCTGCCCCCCGCCCCCGCCCCCCACTCCCAAGATGGCTGAGGTACCCAAGCTGACTCAGTCAACCACACCCGATAGTAACACTGACACCCATTTACGCCTGGAGCTAAGTGCCATACCTGCATCAATTCAGTTAGTCTTCACAACAGCCCTGAGGGAGGTGGTAGTACCATCACCATTTGACTGAGGACACTGTGGCACAGAAAGGTTAGGTGACTTGCCCGAAGACACACAGCATGGAAGCAGTGAGGTTAGATTCCAGCTCAGGACAGTCTGACTTCCAGAATCTGTACTCTTTCTGTTCATCCTGAATCCCAAGATTCCTGGTCAGAAACTAGGGGCTGATCCCTCTGATCTTCCTCAGCCATTATTGGGTTTGGGAGGACTGAACGGAGTTGTGCGTGTAGATGGAGAGAAGGATTCTTTCGGGAAGCCCTTGCATGCCCAGCCCCTGTTCCCCAGCCCAGTCAGCCTCCCTGTGGCCCTGGAGGCCCTCCCAGCCCCCAACCCTGCCTCAGGTGCCTGGTCTGGACACAGAGAGCCGTCGATGCAGGAAGAAGACTGTCGAGGGCCCGGCTCCTCCCACCAGGCTTCTAGAAAAGCGTGACACATAGACCCCGGCCCAGAGGCCTAGTCCATGTGGAAGGACCTTGTCCTCAGCGGGTCTCCTTTCCCACCCTGTTTTCCAGAACTCCCAGGGGCCCCCACCAACCTGGGCATTTCCAACATCGGCCCCCGCTCCGTGACCTTGCAGTTCAAGCCAGGCTATGATGGGAAAACCTCCATCTCCCGCTGGCTGGTGGAGGCCCAGGTAAACCCTGCTGCCGGGGGCGGGGGGGCCACAGCCCATGCAGCCTGCTCCCTGGCCCTCGGTGCGTCCGTGCACTTGAGAGAGAACCATGCATGTGTTAGGGATTTTCACATGCAGCTGTCAGATGGCCAAATACAGCAAAAATGCCCACTGCTCCAAAGTCTGCTTCTAATTCACCTGAGCACTGTGCACACACATGTACACACACATGCACACATGCACATCCACTCACACGAGCATGCACACGTGCAAGCACATACGCACACATGAGCATGAACACACATGCACACACATGAGCATGCACACGCGTGCATGTGCACACACACAAGCATGAACGCGTGCATGTACGCGTGAGCATGAACACACATGCAAGCACAGACATGCGTGAGCATGCACATGCACACCCACCGGTCCCCGTGGGTCAGGTGGGGACCGGCCAGCCTGGAGAAATACACAGCTGCTGCCCATAGCCCCGTAAGCGGCAAGTCTCCGCTTTGGTTGCAGCCAGGGAGCATCCTTAAGTTCCAGCACCTGGGCTGCACCCCCCAGAAATTCAGATTCTGATGAAGCTGGGGTTTGAGAAGCATGCCGGGTGTTCAGTAGAACCCCCTGGGGAGCTCGTTAAACACCCCGATTCCCGGGTACCACCCCCAGGGATTCCGATGGGCCAGGTTTAGGGCAGGGCCCTGAGGTGGGTTTCTAGTAAGCATTCCAGCAGCTTCTGATGCAAGATGGCTCGGGGTCATGCTTGAAGTCATGTTTCAGGGCCTCGAAAGGTGGTGACCCCATTTGGGGCCCTCCAGATGAGCCCTGGGATTGAATCAAGACCTTCCATGGGCAGGGCTTCACCTCCAAGAACCTGGGGCACAGAACATCTCAGCCCCACTAGCTGCGCAGGTCTAAGAGTGTCTCCCTCTTCTAGGTAGGCGTGGTTGGGGAGGGAGAGGAGTGGCTGCTGGTTCACCAGCTCACCAACGAGCCCGACGCCCGCTCCATGGAGGTGCCCGAGCTCAACCCCTTCACCTACTACAGGTAAACCGGGCTGGACGCAGGGGCTGCCCAGACCCGGACGGGCTTTGGCTCTGGGGTCCTGCCCTCATCACCTTGCTTGCTCCCTTCCCCCACCCCAGCTTCCGAATGCGCCAGGTAAACATCGTGGGCACCAGCCCCCCCAGCCAGCCTTCTAGAAAGATCCAGACCCTCCAGGCACCCCCTGACATGGCCCCGGCCAACGTGACCCTGCGCACGGCCAGTGAGACCAGCCTGTGGCTCCGCTGGATGGTGAGGCTCCCACGAGGGCAGTGGGGGTGGGATGGCTCCTTGGTCCTTGTCACCCTACCACGGTCATTGCCTCCGAGGGGCCACATCAAAGCAGGGGAGTCACTAGAATACCCACAGCTCCCTTCTCTTTCCTTTACACCTAGCACCTCTAAAGTGCCTGATCCTCAATCTCAGCCAAATGAATAAGTCCCTTTCATGAGAAGGAGCTAGAAGACACTGTTTAGTGAGCATCACCCGGTGCCAAGCATTTTACATGTTTTCTTCCGTTTAATCCTCCCGGTCATCCTGCAAAGGGCACATCAGGACTCCAGTTTACAGCTAAGGAAACTGAGGATCAGAGAAGTTAGGAACTCGCCCATGGCCACACAGCTCCCAAGTGGTGGGCCTGGGGTTCAGATGTAAGTGGTCCCCTACACCAAGTCAGAGTGAGGGATCGTTTCTGAGCTTGCGGGACAGGGGCGGGAGACCACGCCCGCAGGCTGAGGGCCACTACCCCAGGTAGCCCCGCACGTCCTGAGGGCTTCCTCCTGGCAGGCATGGTTCTGAGCGCTTTATTCAAAGTCAGGCCCGGAACCCTCTCCACAGACTTGTGACAGCAGATCCTGGGCCCCTACTTTACAGATGGGGAAGCTGAGGCAGAGAGCAGTCAGATCACTGGCCCAAGTCCCACCTACCCACCCCCGCCAACATCCTCCTCCATCCTCTAGTTAATAGCAGGGCTCGGTTTCCCACCCTGGGGACTCTGGCCCCCCAGAATCCGCAGCCCTAACCACTGAGCACACTGCCGCCCCATCTCCTGGGGATCTGGAGAGAACGTGTGTCCCTGACGCCATCCCCCGAGGACAGTGTTTTCCCAGCTGCTGCCCCACACAACAGCCGTCCAAGAGGTGCTGGGCGCATCCAGGAATTCTGAGACACCCCGCAGCCTGGCTTCTCTCCTTAGTGCTGGAGAGAGCCTGCCTGACCCTGCTTCACGCCTGACCCCGCTTCGCCAGCCGGTCTGGCCACGCACGACTTGGGTTTTGTTTCCACGTGAGCTCTCTTACCACTTGCACCAAACACAGTTTGCAGAACACCATGCCGGGGGCAGGGGGGTTGACTAGAAAGCCCTTACGCCCTTTCACTCAGGTGGATGCCTGGTAGAAGGAGCTCATGGCCCCGTCAGCCCAGGACAAACGGTGGTTGATAATTCTGAGTCCCCTCCCAGGGGGCCGGCTCCAGGTGGAGCTGTCTGTCCGTCCAGCTCAGCGCCCCACGGACCCCCGGACGCGTGGAGCCCGCACTCCTGCTCACTCAGCCCCTTCCCGCCTAGGCTCTGGCCCCCTCCAGGCTGGCTCCCTGCCTTCCTCCTGCAGCTCACGTGAAGGTTTCCAAACACTAAAAGACTAGAGACTGATGCCCAGGGGGGCTGGAGGAGGAATAAAAAGGCAATTGGTGCACCGCGCAGGGCCCCAGGCACCTCCAGTCCCGCTTAATGGTGCGTGGCCCGTTACCTTTCCACGGCAGGTAAGGAAGCGTGCGCTCTAGGCCCATCGATTGCTGTCTTAATGGTCTCTGGTCGGCTTCACTAAGTGTGCGTAGGAGCAGGGGCTGGCAGGAGGCAGTGAGTATGCGGGGAGTGAGGCAGAGGCCGAGGAACCAGAGGAAGTGGGTCAGAATGTGGGAAGCCTGTGGACCGTGGGCTCTTTGGGTCCCCCGGGGAAGCAGAGTGGCAGGGAGGCGAAAGCCATGGGCCTTCGGAGAGAGTCCGAAGGCGGAGTCCTCAGCTCACACCTGCTCCAGATCACAGGTCCCCCCCACATGCACACCCCCCCACTGCTTACTGACGCTGCCCAGGTTCATGCAAACAACCTTGCGCCAGCAGCCACAGCCCCAGCAGCCTAGGAAAGGAATCTGTCTGTTCTCTTGGCTGAAACTCCCTAGAAGGAGGAGGCTGAACACGGAGCAGGAGAGACTCAGGCCTGCTGTTGGAAGGACTGCTGCCAGTGACAGGTGATCCATCCATGCCCGAGACGCTGTGCCCCACGCTTGCTTCTCCACCACGGGCAGGCAGGAGCTGGGAGCAGGCATGTTAGAGGCAATTAAGGAAGTGTATGTTGGCAGCCTAAGCAAGAGTTAAGTGGTAGCGACAGCCAAGGCCAGAGGTGCTGTGCTCATCAGCCTATTGGACAGACAGGCTTTGTGGGCCGCCTCTCCAGTCTGACTGCCCCAGCCGAGTACTCGGTTTGCCCTGGACACAGCAAAGAATGGATGCGGCCTCTCCTCGGAGCGTGGCACAGACAGGCAGGGGGACGAGGGTGCGCTGTCAGAAACACAGACTCACGCAATCTAAGCCCCACCCGGCGAGGGCACCTCACACGGACACACACAGCTTGGACGGTGGGTATGATAATCCAGTAGGGCTTCCTGGAAGAAGGTGCACAGGCCAGATAGTCCCCCGCACGGGGTGGGCCTGGCCTCACGGCCACTCTGCCACCCCACCTTCCCGCAGCCTCTCCCGGAGATGGAATACAACGGGAACCCCGAGTCGGTGGGCTACAAGATCAAATACAGCCGGGCAGACGGCCACGGCAAGACGCTGAGCCACGTGGTCCAGGACCGCGTGGAGCGTGAGTACACCATCGAAGACCTGGAGGAGTGGACAGAGTACCGCGTCCAGGTCCAGGCCTTCAACGCCATCGGGAGCGGGCCCTGGAGCCAGACGGTCATGGGCAGGACCCGGGAGTCAGGTACTGCGGCCTTTGCCCTGGGTCCCCACAACCTGTGTGGCAGGGACCCCCCCCCCACCATCGTCTCTCTGCCGTCACGGCCTTCCAAGGGCACAAAGGCTGGAGCCATTGTTCAGAATAAGCCCAGGCTCACTTTCCCGTTCATGCACAACATCCCGGCAGAGCACCTGACCTCGTGGCCCTGTCCTCCAGCGTCTTCCTTCCCACTGCCCCCAAAATCAGGGGGCTGGGGAGATTCCCATCCCTGCGGGCTAGCCAGGTCTTTCCCTGCAAACTGCCCATGTCTCCGGGCCCTCCCCTTCAACCCTGGCACCCAGTAGTGGCTGAAAGAACCGGAGATGGGGAGGTTGGATCAACTCACGGAACATTCCAGAAGCAGAACCAGCCGCTCACAGGGCCCTGGCAGGGGGTCACCCCCAGAACACGAGCCCCCAGCCTTCAGGCAGCCCTCATGCACCCACGCGTGTTCGCCACTCTGAGGCTTTTTCCTGGCGCCTTTTAAAGAACGCCCCTCCCCTTTCAGGCCCCTCCACCCCTCACTGCTGTGCAGACAGTAAACAAGGGCTCGTCCTCACGTTGGTCCCACAGAGGGTAACGGGGAGGCTAATCTGGAAGCAGAAGCGGCACCTGCAGTGTTCTAGAGCTGCCAGGAACCCCTGCCGGATAATTTGCTACTTGGGGACCGGGCGTCACACCTCCTTCCCCTGGAGGGCCGCCTGGGTCCTGAGCTCCTTCTCTCCGCTCCCTCCTCCCCCAGTCCCATCCTCCGGCCCCACCAACGTGTCCGCGCTGGCCACCACCTCCAGCAGCATGCTGGTGCGCTGGAACGAGGTCCCTGAGGCCGACCGCAATGGGCTCGTGCTGGGCTACAAGGTGAGTCCTGACTCCGAGGCCGCCCACGTCCCCATCTAGGTGCCCCGTCCTCGTGACCCCTGGGGCCCGCGTCTCCACCTTCTGCACTGGACGCCCAGGAGATGCCAGCATCTGCGCTCCGGCCGGCACGGCAACCAAGGAACCCTCCCTCGGGACTGGGGGCTTCCAGGGAGGCCCAGGTCCCCCCGACCCATCCCCACAGCCCCCGGGAGGCCCTGCTGGCTGTCCCCGCCTCGCTCGGCCCCTGGGCCCGGTTCCCGTCATCTCCTAGAACTGCTGCCAAAGCTGCGCCCAGCCGCAGAGTTCAGCCCTGGCCCACAGGTTGGGAGACGTGGCTCGAGGTCGCCGCTCCACCAGTACTGGCTGTGTGACCTCATGCCAGTCACGCAGCCTCTCTGAGCCTGTTTTTCATAGCTGCATGCTCTTAAGGAACCTTCCAGCTCCACAGCCCAGTGCATCTTCGTGTCCCCTGCTCTCCCAGAGCCAAGCTCCACCGTATCCCATGCCCTTCTGGGGCCAGGCCGCTGCAAGGAGCCCGGGGTCCACCCGCTCCATTCCTGCCTGCCTAGCTCCAGGGTGAGACTTGGGGAAGGTGCTGGCAGGCAAGACCCAGACCCGAGGCCCTGACCCTTGCGCTGTGCTCTGGCAGGTGATGTATAAGGAGAAGGACTCGGATTCTCAGCCCCGGTTCTGGCTGGTGGAGGGGAACTCGTCACGCAGCGCCCAGCTCACGGGCTTGGGCAAGTACGTGCTCTACGAGGTCCAGGTGCTGGCCTTCACGCGCATCGGGGACGGCAGCCCCAGCCACCCTCCCATCCTGGAGCGGACGCTGGACGATGGTGAGTCGGAGGCCCTGTGCGCCTGGGGAGGCTGGGCGCTCCCCTTCCTCCTGCCTGCCCGGCCCTGCCCCTCTGGACTCACACTTTGCCCCGAACGGAACCGTGGCGTCAGGCTTCTCCTCTGGGGGGGCAGGTCACCGAGGGCCACCAACCTGTCACAAGGGGTGACACATTCCAGACTCTGCTTCGAACAGTTTGACATTGGATTCAGTCTCTTGCACACTCTCTGGAACAAGCACACAGAATAGAGACTTGGCACCTGTTTTAATTTGGGTTTTGCCTGGGGCGGGTTCACTTGGAGTGGAGCTCTGTGCAAAGAAAAGTCTTGCTTTTTCCTGGGCACGAGCCTCCTGGTCTCATTTACAAAAGAGCGATGCCAGCGGGGCTGCAGGCATTCATCCCTGCGGCAGAACTTTCTATCAAAGGCTGACTGACAGGTCCTTGGCTCCCTCCCCTCCCCCCACAAACACTGCTGGGGTCCAGACAAGAGTGCAGAAGGAAGCACAAACACCATATGTCCACATATTCTAAAGTTATAAATCAAGCTAATGATGTGTTAAATTCAATATGTTTGATCTTCCTGCCTTGACCCGGAAGGCCAAGTTCAAGTTTAGAAATCTCAGACTTTGGGGGATTCTCTGTTGGGATGAGGCCGCATAGGAAGAGTTGCCTGCCCCCAGCCACCCTCCCCTCTGCCCTGTCTCTTTTCCCTTCTCTCCCCTGGCACATGGTACTACATCTCCATCCACCTGCCCCAAACAGCTGCCCCCCCCAATCATCCATCGGTCCGGAGGTGCAAATCTGGAGGGTGGACCTGGGGAACAGGCCCATGCAGACCCTGAAAAAGGAGGGTTTCAGGCTCAGGGTGGGCCCCACACCCACCCCACCCTATGGGTAGAAGAAAGAGTGGCGCCTTCTGTAAAGTGCAGACCCAGGACAAGGCCCCCTTGCCCAGTTCTGAGCTCAGCCCTGCCCATACGTACATGTGCACACGGACACGGACCCCGAGCCAAAGGAAGCTGAAGCCTGGTCTCTTCTGGCTCCTG
Source organism: Ailurus styani (assembly GCA_002007465.1). Taxonomy (NCBI): domain Eukaryota; kingdom Metazoa; phylum Chordata; class Mammalia; order Carnivora; family Ailuridae; genus Ailurus; species Ailurus styani. The sequence continues at coordinate 3,666,088 of LNAC01000098.1, read as the reverse complement.
CCAAATAATGGCAGTTTTTGAGGGTAGAAACTTCACCGATAGCATCTCTGTGTCCCATGTTGGATCGCGGTGCCAGAGACAGAGCAACGCTCCTCAGAAGATCACTGAGCTGAGTGTGCCCTTCCCCCGCAGCCCACCCACCTGCTCTGCTGGAGCCGGACCGGGGGTACGGGGGAGGGGCTGAACAGCAGCTGCCCTGCCACCTGCTTCTCCTTTGTCGCCCCCAGTCCCGGGACCACCCATGGGCATCCTCTTCCCAGAGGTGAGGACCACATCCGTGCGACTGATCTGGCAGCCCCCCGCTGCCCCCAACGGCATCATCCTTGGTAAGCCTCTCCCCTCTCCGGTGTCCTGGCTGCAGGTAGAAGGAGGAGGCTTAAGGTGTAAAGGTGGCCAGAGGGAGACTAGGCCCAGGAAGTGTCCACATCTCCTCAAGAAAGATTTTGAGTCTTATTTCTCCCACTAGAAATATTGTTGGGAGGGCACGGTCAAGGTTGAGGTTTCTTAAGGATGGTTCATTAACTGTGTGTTCCTAAATATTCCCTGATGCCAATGGACTGGCATCTGGTAGACTTCGGCTGCAATTCCAAAGCATGACCAGGTGAGGGCGCACTGGCCAACTCCGCCCAACCAGTCCGACCCTACCCAAGGCACCGGGGACCCTGCCGATCAGAAGCATCCTTTCGTATTCAAGGATCCTCCCCTAACACACATGCAGCCCCCTGGGGAAGGCTCACGGGGTTGAAGTGGGCAGCCATGTGAACTTGAGCAAGCCAGCTCCCTCACGGCCTCAGCCCCCTCCCTCACCTGCAAAACGGTGGCAGCCACCACCTGTGCCCAGCGTGGGGCTCTCAGTGCTGGCGTCCGGGGGTGCCCGCCCCAGAGGGAGGCCGCACCTCAGAAGGCTGAGTGGAGACCAGGAGAGGCATGTGCCTTGGACTCAGAGAGACAGGGGCTGGAATTCCAGCTCCGTCGCTTCCTAGCAGGGGGTCTGGCCCCTCTGAGCCTCTGTCCCCCTTGCCTGAGGCCACCATGGGGGTCATGCACTCTGTGTATAGAGCGCCCCCCACAGCCACGCTCCCCGAGGGGCAGCTGAGAATGACCAAGAGGGCTTCAAGCCCACGAACCAGAGCCGGGCGAGCCCGCCGCAGACATGGGGGCCGAGGAAGGACCGTGACGTGCCTGCCAGCACAGCCCGTGTCCTCCCTTCCCGCAGCCTACCAGGTGACACACCGGCTCAACGCCACCACAGCCAACACGGCCACCGTGGAGGTGCTGACGCCCAGCGCCCGCCAGTACACAGCCACCGGCCTCAAGCCAGAGTCCGTCTACCTGTTCCGCATCACGGCCCAGACCCGCAAGGGCTGGGGAGAGGCTGCCGAGGCCTTGGTGGTGACCACCGAGAAGAGAGGTGACTGCCCCCACTGGGGCTGGGGAGGCCTGGGGGCAGCCGGGGTGGGGGCGGGGGGGGGAGTCCCAGCCAACAGGTGCTCCTGTCCTGTCCTCGCGGAGGCCTGGGGGTTGGCCAGTTACGAGCCACATTGCCCTGCCCTGGAATGGCAGGTGGGCTGAAGGCTCTGAGGTCAGGGTCAGCAGGGGCTCTGGCGGGCTTCCAGAAACTGGGCTGGGGGGGCCCTTCCCAGGGATCCTGCTTTGCCTCAGCTGCTGGCTTTCTGAAGGGGCAGGGTTGGTGAGACCAGCTTCGTCCCCCTCGCCCCTCCCCTCGAGGATGATGGTGTCCAGGTGGGTGGCGGTTGGGACCGCGGCCTGGAGCTGGGGCCTCGCCGGAGGCTGGGCTGCCCTGAAGCAGGCTGAGCCCCCGAGTCCTGCGAGTGTGATCTGTTAGACGGTGTCCCCAGGAAGAACCAGTAGGACAGCGGTTCTCGACAGGGAGCTGCTTCGCCCCCCAAGGAACACTGGGCAGCGTCTGGAGACATCGCAGTTGTCACAGCTGAGAGGGAGCTATGAGTGGCTTCTGGGGGTGGAGGTCAGGATGCCGCTAACACCCCACAGCACGCAGGGCGGCCCCATAACACAGAATCAGCCGCCCCAAGTGCCCGAGCGCTGAGACTTTAAGAACCCCTGCAGCAGGGGCCGCGAGAAGGAGGCCAGGCGCAGGCCGGGCACCCGGCAGAGCCCCACCGAGGGAAGCGTGGGCTCCGTCCACTCCATCAGGGACCATGCAGGCCCCGGGTCGGTGTTGGCGCAGGCGGGCGCAAAGGAGCTGGGTGTTTGGACCTCCTCCCTGCCGGTCCCTGGCTGGGCTGCCCTCGGGAGATCTAAATTCCCAGGCACCTGGGCATCTAATGAGCTGAGGACAGGTCACCGACCAGGAGCCACGGAGCCACGGGTGCTGGCTGTTGGGACACGTGTGCCCGGAAAGCGGATGGGGCCGCGGGCATCCGGCACCTCCATCTCTTCCTTGAAAAAGCTCACCCCCCCACCCCCTTCCTGGCTGACTCCTCCGCTCCTGTCCCCCTCTGCTGCCTCGCAGACCGCCCGCAGCCCCCCAGCAAGCCGGTGGTGCAGCAGGAGGACGTGAAGGCGCGCAGCGTGCTGCTGTCCTGGGAGCCGGGAAGCGACGGACTGTCCCCAGTGCGCTACTACACGGTGCAGACCCGCGAGCTGCCCGGTGGCCGGTGGGCGCTGCACTCGGCCTCCGTGAGCCACAACGCCTCGGCTTTCGTGGTGGACAGGTGAGGCCCGCGGCCGCCGGCCGCTGCCTCCACCCCTCCCAGCCCAGAGAGCTCCAGCGGGGTTCCCGGGAGGGGGCGTGGGGGCTCTCCGGCATGCTCCTGGAGCCTGCCCACCCCCCGAGGTCTTCCACAGCCCGCACCTCCCGGATCCCCGCCTCCGGCTCTGTCCTAACCACCCCGCACCCCGCACCCCTGCTCTCTGGAGCCCTGCGAGGCTGCCTCTTCATTATCTATTTCTGGAGCCTGGAAGCCCCCTTAGTGGGGGCCTCGCCGTTGCTCATCAGCCATCCCCCCAGCACACAGCATCTCCCTCCGTCTGCAGCAGGCGAGTGGAGCCTGCTCTGACTCTGGCTTCACTTTCATTCCTAGTGGGTCATACGTTTTTATATTCCAGTTGATGTGACCGAGAGATTTGAGCAATCCTTTCCTCCTCACCCCCCACCCCCAATAAATCCAAAAGGAAGACATTTGCCTGGAGAGGAACAAGGCTCACAGAGATGAAGTGCTGGTTAGCCCTTGAGAAGCTTGGCCCTGGCTAAGTTTACTAGACTGTAGAAAGGGATGGCCTTTCTCGGGGCAGGAGTTTGCTCTGAGAGAGAGTTATCGGTGCTGGCCCAGCAGCTGGCCCCTGGGAGGTAGGGGACGCAGAGACAGGGCCACCTGGGGGCTGAAAGTGAGGCCACACCCAGGCTGGCATCAGACCCCAGACGGCCTGGGCCCTGTGTGCCCAATGGAGCGCTTCTTCTTTTTGAGCCTTGACATTCCCATCTGTGTAACGGGTCAGCGCCCTCTGCCCCCACCTTTCCCCAAGCAGAGATGGCGGGGTGAGGCATTAGGGGTTCGCTCTGTTCATGGAACCTGATCACCTGTAGGCTCAAGCCCTTCACGTCCTACAAGTTCCGCGTGAAGGCGACCAATGACATTGGGGACAGCGAGTTCAGCGAGGAGTCGGAGCCACTGACCACTCTGCAGGCCGGTCAGTGCCCCCCTGCCCCGCCCGACTCAGATCTCTTTGTCTTGGCCCCTGGCACTTCTGGGGCACTGGGCGTTCACTTCGGAGGGGAGGGGCCCCCAAATGTGGGAGGGGCGGAGGGCCCCTGGGCCCTGGGCACAGGCCTGAGGAGTTTCAGGCCAGAGGGGCCTTTGCCGTGGTTCGGGCTCCCATGCCAAGCGCAGCATCCAAGTGTGTCCCACCTCTGCCATGCCCAAGCTCGTGGCCAACCCCAGGAAACCAGTGAAGGGTCATGGGGGGAGCCTCAGCCACAGCAGCATCAGAGACCCGTGGCTCCAGGGACAAAGAGGAGGGGGCTCTGAGCTCTTGGGGGTCCTCTCCCTCCACACTTGCAGAAAAATCCGCTCCCTGTGGCCTCCCAGGGGGGCCCAGCCCCAGCCCCCGGAGCTCACTCGTCTGTCTCTCTCCCCAGCGCCCGACGAAGCGCCCACCATTGTGTCGGTGACACCCCACACGACCACCTCCGTGCTGATCCGATGGCAGGTACGGGTTCGCAGCCGGCCGGCGGGCAGAGGCCCGTGGCCCAGGAGGACTCAGACTCCCCCTGTGCGGGGACCAGAAAGGCGACAGCCCCCGGCAGGGCTGCGGCATCACACACACCCGCGCAGGCGTGCCTCCCGTTCCGCTCTCCCAGGCGGGTCCTGCTCCGGTCCCTCCTGCGGACCAGGACCCGGTCCTCGGGGAAGGGACGTGAATGGCCTGGGTCACACAGCTCGTAAGTGGCACGGTCAGGCGTCATGCCCTCAGAGCTGCCCATCCTGGGACGGAAAAGTGCGTGGGGCTTTCAGGGCCCCTGAGTCCCCGTGAATCCTGGCGGACTGTCCATGAAGGGATTCCTGACCCAACCAAACCGAACGCGGGTGTCCGCGCCTGGCCGGGAGCCGGAGCAGGAACCCATCGTCCAGGGACAGAGAGAAGCCCCTTCCTCCATGCCTCCTCCCGTCATCTGCTTTTTGGTGGGCACTGTTTTGTTTTTTAAGATTTTATTTATTTATTTATTTATTTATTTGGGGGAGAGAGAGAGAGATCACAAATAGGCAGAGAGGCAGGCAGAGAGAGAGGGGGAAGCAGGCTCCCCGCTGAGCAGAGAGCCTGATGTGGGGCTCGATCCCAGAACCCTGAGATCATGACCTGAGCCCCAGGCAGACGCTTAACCAACTGAGGCACCCAGGTGTCCCTGGGTGGGCACTGTTGGTCCTGCCGTGGTCTGAGGAAGACCACCAGACACGTCTGAGACCAGGCTGCCAGTCTCTGCCTGCGGGACCCTCCCGTCCGCTCTCTAGTCCAGCCTCTGGACTCGGCAGGTCACCCACAGGGGCCCCAAAGCAGCAAACCCTTGTCTTTGCTTTTTGGGATCAGAGGGGTGGGCATCTGTCCACTGCAGCCCCCTGACTGGAGACCCCCTGAGAGGAAAGGGGCCCGCAGCCCCTCCCCAGCCTGAGGCCTCACGACAGCAGGATGTTCCCTCCAGTGGAAATGACCTTGTGCGCCGGAAGCCAGGACAAGGGCGGCGGGGCCCCGGGCCGTCCTGGCGAGAGGGCAGGGAGGTGCCAGCAGCCAGGGAGACAGTGAAGGAACTAATATAAGGCTGCACCCCCTCAGCGGGATTTTAAAAAGCAGTCTCCTAAGAAGTAACTTCCACCTTCTCCTAAAGCCTGTTCTCCCACTGGGCGGTGGTTGGGAGCAGAAAGTGAAGGAGAAGATGATAAAAGGCCGGGCAAGGGCAGCGCCTCCGTCGACAGGGGGCGGCCTCACGGGAAACCCAGGAGACCCTGGTCAGGCGGGAGGTGGCGGGGTGGGTCCCCAGGCCCGGGGAAGCTGGTGCTGTGTGCCCTTGGGCAAACTCCTTACCCTCTCTGAGCCTCCCCTTCCTGCTCCGGGAATGGGAATGGCACGGAGCTTCCAGTCCTCCCTGCCTCACAGGGACTATTCCAGAGATGAAATAACCTCATCAGAAATGCTTCTTAAATTAAAAATGCTCAGCGTTCTTTTGATTTCTTTTCCCGGTGGCCGCTCAGGCTCTGCCCTGTGGTCACAGGAGGCAGCATGGGGAGGGAGGGAGCAGGGCAGAGTGGAGGCGGGTGAACCTCAGTGTTTCCTGCCCCTCCCCATCCTCACCTCCCTTCCCTGCAGCCCCCAGCGGAGGACAAGATCAACGGCATCCTCCTGGGCTTCCGGATCCGGTACCGGGAGCTGCTCTACGAGGGGCTGAGGGGCTTCACGCTGCGTGGCATCAACAACCCGGGGGCCAAGTGGGCCGAGCTTACCTGTGAGTGGCAACCGCAGGGGTCAGGGGACAGCGGGGCGGGTACACTCCCCTCCCTGCCCGGAAGCTCTCCGCTTCCTGGAGCCACCCGGACCTGAAACCCACCGCCCTCTCCTGAGCGTGCCTCTCCCTGTCACCCCTGTCCCATTCAGCCGCTGGGTGTTTATGGAGCACCTCCTGCATGCCCTCGGACACTGGGGGGCACAGCGGTGAACAGGATAGACGGCCTCTGCCCGCTCAGAGCTTGCGGGCTCAGGGAGGAGCCGGTGCTCGAGAAGTAAACTCACTATAAGTGTCTAAGACAGTTGGCATGATGGCCTTGGAGGCCTTTTCCAGGGAAGCCGGTGGCAGGAAGTCCTCCCAGAGGATGGCCTTGGCGCTCACCTTGATGGACGATCCCAAGTCAACCCACCCAAAGCTAAGGGGAAAGCCCAGCCAAGGGCCTGAGGTGGAAAGGGCCAAGGGCCAACCCTGCCCAATGGCGGGCTGGTTGGAGGTCACTGTTCTGTCCCGGGATCTTCGGAATCCGGGCTGCCTCTGACGGAGGGGAGGAAAGAACCAGGAGCCTGGTGGGAATCCCAGGAGGAGTCACAGCCCTGGGGAATGACACGCTTGCCCTTTGGGGCCAGAGGGTGATGACCGGCCGTGGAGGACCAGAGACAGGGGTGCAGTCCCCGAGAGAAAGCAGGCAGCTGAGGCCAAGGCGGCGGCTCGGGATGGACTGGAGGGCCAGGATGGGGACGGTGTGCCGTGTGGCCTCTGTGACCGGCTGACGGAGGGCGGGGAGTGGGCAGCAAAGGGGAGCCCAGGGGACGGGGGTCCCTGGGAGCGGGGGAGACGAAGAGCATGCGGGGTGCTCTCCCATAACTCTCTTAAAGCTTTCGTGCCTTGGCTTCTAACGAGTATTAGCAGACAGCGAAATGAGTGAACGCAGAGCAAAGGAATATTGTAGAAAAACGCAGATGTAGCTGACCCAACAGCTTGCACAGTTTTGTTATTTTTTGGCAGACCTGCGCTCGTGGTTGTGATGTTATATGCCTGTAGATGACGCAGTCCTAGTTGCTGGGAGTAAAAGGGTTTCTGATTCAGAGGAGGAAATTAACACCCCCCCCCAGTTTCGGGATGGTTCTATCAAAGTCCCGCCTCAGACGAGGGAGCGATGGGGACCGAGAGTCCCCCCGAGTCGCCCCCAGGGGTGCCGGGCCCCAGGGGGCTCGCAGTGTCCTGTGTCCCCCTGCCCTGGTGCGCACCCTCGCTCGCTCCTGCCCGGGGCCCCTAACTCACCATCGGGCACCCGGGCACCCCTTCTGTCTGCGTGTGTGCTGCCAGCCCCCCCCCCGCAGCCCGCCCCTCTCCTCGGGGTCTTTGCGGGGCGGGGGGGGTGTGTGTACTAACCTCCTCTGTCTGCTGTCTCCCCCCTGGCCCCCTCGGCCTCCTGCCCCGTAGCCACGTACTCCATGCGGAACCTGAGCCGGCCCGGCCTCACGCAGTACGTGCTGGACAGTAAGTCTCCCTGCATGGGGGCTCCCGAGGCGGGCCCGGGCCTTCCACAGGGATGGGGCGCGTGGGCCTCTGAGGACACCTGAGCCCGGGCCGGGGGCTGTGCCCTCCTCAGGCCACCTGAAGAATGGGATGGCCCCAAGCCCACACGGGGCTTTCTGGAAACACACAGAAATGGAGAGGGTGACCAGGGAAGCGTGCGTCCATCGGGCGCAGGACGAAAGAGGGAGCAGCTCTGGTCTTGTGCTCCGTGGGGGGACGGCGGGAGGGGTGACCGGGGGTCCGTGGGGGGAGCTCTGGGTCTACCGCTTGGAAGGGCAGGTGTCCACGGCACGGCCACCCACCGCGTCCCGTCGAAGGCACTTTGCGGCACGGCTCTGTATTCCAGGCCGACCCCCACGCCAAGGACCTGGGGATGTTCCTGATGGGTGCCTGGTCCAAGTTTCTCACTCCCTCTAAAGTCCGTGCTTCTCCCTAAGGCAGAGGGACCCCGTTCTCTGTATGACACAAAGCATGCGACCATGTTGTCCTTCCCCTTCCTTCATCAGCCAGTGGCCCATACGGGCCGTGTGGCCGGTTAAATTAGGGTGACTCCCCCTCCCACATTCCAGCTGCGGGGCACAACTGCCCCCGAGGAAGGGGAGCAGGGCAGGTGCCCAGGGAGAGCGGTGGGAGAACCTTCTAGCCACCCCGCGACCAAGCAGGATGACAACTCCCATCCAAGGTTTCGGGGTCCATTTTGCTGCAACTGCCCGTGTCTCCCAGCGTCTGTCCAGACATCCCCACCCAGGACCCCCAAACTCAGCATCTCTTAGCCCAGAATTCATCCAATCAGCCCCTGCCCCGAGGGAAGAGCTGCCTGCTGGGGCCGGAGCAGCTGGGAACTTCAGGCATCGGCCATGGTGGGGACGGGGTGCCCCGTGACCGCGCGTCCCGGAGAGCAGCATTGGTTCACACTAGCTGGCCCTGCGTAAATATTAATAGCGTCTCTTGCAGTCTCAAAGTGCCGACTGTGCTCACCCTCGCCCGGGAAGCCACCCACGGGCATCCCGTGTCCCGATTCCTGGGCAGGCGGAGCACCTCCCAGCCACCCCGGTCCTTACCTCTTCTTTCCTGAACCTTCAGGCGGGAGCTAGAGTCACGGGTGCATCATCACAGGCTCCGCCCTCCCTGCTGGCCCTGTCCCCCGCAGGGCAGTGACCTCTCTGTGCTTCTCCCTACCCCCCCCCCAGATCTGAACCAACACCGGCGGTATGAGATACGGATGAGCGTGTACAACGCCGTGGGGGAGGGGCCCTCGAGCCCCCCCCAGGAAGTCTTCGTCGGGGAAGCCGGTGAGCCCGCCTGCCCTTCCAGCCCCAGCCTCTCCCAGCCCAGAAGTCCAGCTAGAGGACATACGGGACTCGGGGGCCCCCGTCCACCTCCTCGTCCTCCCTGAAGCCCACTGTGCCCCTCACTCGCCACCTCTCACGCCCTCCAGTGCCCACTGCGGCGCCCCGGAACGTGGCTGTCCACGGTACCACGGCCACACAGCTAGATGTGACGTGGGAGCCACCGCCGCTGGAAAGCCAGAATGGAGACATCCAGGGCTACAAGGTGCGGGGCGCCCCAGCGGAGGGAGGGCCCGGGGGTGGGTGGAGGGCAAAGGGCCAGCCTGGGGGTGGGAGTGAGCCCTGGGTGGTAGGAGGGAGAGGTCGACAGGTCTGCACCTGCTCCCTGGGCCGCGTGCACCCGATCCACGGGAATACTGGGCGGCGCGACGCCCGTCCTCTCCAGCGTCCTCGCCAGGCTGAGCTCAGAGGCGAGAAGCCTGGGCCTGCCTTCAGGCAACGCCCCCACCCCAGTCCCCCAACTCCCATTGCCAGCAAAAGACTCCTCCAGCTGGTCTTTTGGTCGATACCAATTACAGTATCGATTTGGCCAAGCGGCAAAGGAGCCTTGGCTAAGGATGTGGAAATCGTTGAAAATTATTTCCAGATTTCAGAGGATGTCACGTGTTATAACAGAATTCAGTTCATCTCCAGCCTTCTCAGAGCCCTTTAGAACTCCACCCTCCTGAATGCTGTGGGTAGCGGGCAGATTATAAACGTTTGCACCCATTGTGCAGATGAGGAAACTGAGACCCAGTTTAGGTGGTGTGGCAAGATCACAACAAAGGAAGGAAGCCGAGAGTCGGACGCCAGGTCTGCCAGCCCTGACCCCATGCAGGGTGGGGTGGGGGCCGTGGAACACAACCACCCACCAGAGGAGGCAGTGGACAGAGTAATACTGAGTCTCCTTGGTCGGAGCCATTGGCGTGTCCGACGCCTGCGTCCTGTGCCAGCGCCCAGCGCCACTCCGGTTCCTGGTGGGGGGTGGTGGTTGCAGGGGGAAGCCCAGCGCCGCAGTGGGGTCGGGAGTGAGACCCACGCGGGGGCCCCGTGGTTTCCTGGCTCAGCCCCCTCATTCCGCAGGCAGAACAGAGTTCCCACAAAGGCTGGGCACTTACCCGGGTCACCTAGCTTGTAATATAGGTGGCCCCCACTGAAGACAGAAACCCCCACAGGAGTCTCCTCCCATCTGGGGTGCAGGAAGTGGGAGGCAGGAGGAGAGGCATCTTGCCAAGGAAGCTTAAAGATGGGTGACGCCCCACAGGCCTGCCCAGGAGTGCCAGGGGTTGGAAGGCTAAATACCGCACCCCTAGCACAGGTCTCCCATGGGAAGGAGGAGGAGCCGGGGCGCCACCTGCCACAGTTTGCGGCCACCAGACGCACGGACACACGAACACGTCTGTCACACGGCAGGTGTCTGTGTGCTCGGAAGACGTGGAGACTGTGGGCATTCTTAGCTGGGGGCCCGGGTTGGTGCGTCCCAGACATGCGTTAACCTCCACGGTAATCAGCACGGACGTGCATGATGGGCGGACGTCGCCAGCCAAGTGAGCCCAGCTCTGGTGAGCTTGGTGTGGGTCCGACTGAGCCGTGACGTGTGCCCGGGCAGCCACAGTCTTTCAGGGACACGTGTGTATTGAGCTGTTATTTTGTGCCCAGCAGTGTTTCTCAGTCTGGGAGTAAAGCAGTGAACAGAGAGGCAACATGAGCTTAAATTTTAGGGGAAGAAGACCAACAGTGTGCAAAACAAGCTCCTCCAGAGGCAAAGGAAGCCAGTGGAGGGCAGAGAGAAAGCGAGCCAGAGGAGGTTTGGAATTTTAAAGAGGGTTGTTAGGAGAGACTTTAATGGGAAGCGGACGCTTGGGCAAAAATGAAGAACGGGGTGAGCATCACATGTTCTTCTGGAGGAAGAACATTCCAGAAGGAGGGAAAGAAGAGCAAAGGTCCTAGGGTGGGTGGATGCTCGGCATTCACAAAACTCAGCGAAGAGCCCAGCGCACCCCAGTGTATGTGGAGTGACCTGGGCTACGTCACACGGCGCCCTCACATAGTGACCTTGGCCTTGTCCCTGCACCCCAAATGCAGCGGGAACTTTGTCCGCTGTTGTGTGCCCATCACTAGGAATGGTACTTGATGAACGGCCATACCAACTCTTTCTCTGACATCTCCTCGTATCAGAAGGATCTGTTTTTAAAAGTGGGCGGGGTTAGATGAAAGCAAGGATTTCTGGGTGACAGCCTCCATCTGTCACTCAAAATGAGAGGACAGCTGTGACGGGTTTGGGGCAAAGGAGGGCCACAGGTGACTTGGTTTTTAAAGGGCTGTACCGAGAGCAGTCTGAAATGGGGAAAGCGCGAAACCGCAAAGAGGGGACTGAACCATCAAGGTGAGGCATCAGCCGATAGCGGCCATGAGAAGTATTTTCTCTCTGGCTCCACTGGAATGGTGAAGCTGGAGGAGCCTGCTGAACTGAATGGGGAGAGGGAGAGAGAATTTACAAGCAATTCGATGAGGAAGCTTCCAGACACAGAGCAGGAAAAGACAAAAGGGGGCGGAAGGAGGAAGCTTGTGGGGGAGAGCTGGAGTCGGCTGGAGAAGTCGGTTGGATCCCCAAGGGGAGACATCAGATGGAGCTGGGTTTACGTATCTGGAGTTCAAGAGAGAAGGTCTAAGCTGGAGATGTGAATTGTGGAGTCCTCAGTATATACATGAAAGCCCAGAGATTAGACACAAATAGGAAACACAAGAAGACTGAAAGCTGAGACCTAGAACCAAAAAAAGGGACTGAAGTCTCAAAACCTACATGAAGAACGTACTTCCCAGAGGAGGGAGGACTGTGATATACCAAATACTCCTGAGAGCTCAAGCAAGGTGAAACCTAGGAGGCAGCTGTGCAAGGACTGTCAGGCTATAGCCCAAGGGCTCAATCTGGCCCCCCACTTGTTTTTGTAAATAAAGTTTTATTGGAACACAGCCGCACTCATTTGTTTATAAGTTGCCCCTGGCTGCTTTTGAGTTACCCCAGAGATGTGTGGCCTGCAAAACCTGAGATATTTATTACCTGGCCCTTTACAGAAAGCCTGCAGAGCCCCAAATTATTGCATTAGCCAGGTCAAGTTCACAGGTGACTCCAACAAGGGTTGGGGGCGGGGATGGCAGCTTGGAGGGATTTGAGAGAGAATGAGAGGAGGCAGCGAGTACAGATCCCCTTTTAAGGAGTTTTTTGCTTTAAAGGGGAAATGAACAGGAATTAGAAACAGACTGTCAATAGAAGGGGTTTTAAGACAGAAGAAATGCCAGCTCGTGTACGTGCTGATCATGATCCCAGGAAGAGGGGGAGTGTGGTGATTCTGGGAAGAGCAGGAGCTGTGCTGTGGGGCGGGGGGGCGGGGGGGGAGAGGTGATGAAGTCCTGGAGGAGGTGAGAGGGGCTGGGATTTCTCGCTCTCGAGTGTGAAGTAGTCTTACAGAGGAGGCTGCCGTGCAGCCGTGGCGGAGGGAGGCAGGCAGAGGGTGTGGACACAGGGGCCGCAGGAGGTATGGACGGCGCCCGGAGAGTATGGAGAAAGTCTCATCTGATTGCTTCCCGGTGAAGGAGCCTCAGCTAGGAGTGAGGAGGGGCGCAGTGGGGGAGGAGCGGATGAGACCCAGGTGTTGGAGATGTGCCCAGGGCCAACAGACCAGGGCGGCGTAGCACGGTGACAATTCAAAGTGTGAATTCCCTGCAGCAGCGCGTGGCCGTGGACCCGACTCAACCAAGGGTGAAGTTGGTCTCTTCGACCCCATGAAGCCCGAGGGGCAAGGGAGTGACATGGTAGATACGAGGGGGTGGTGACTCTTTCCACATTCGTTGTCTCCATCTGCACTCAACAAGTCCCATCTGTGTGCTGAGAACACCCAGATCTCTGGTGTCGACCTTGGCCTTGTCCCTGCACCCCAAATGCAGCGGGAACTTTGTCCGCTGTTGTGTGCCCATCACTAGGAATGGTACTTAATGAACGGCCATACCAACTCTTTCTCTGACATCTCCTCGTATCAGAAGGATCTGTTTTTAAAAGTGGGCGGGGTTAGATGAAAGCAAGGATTTCTGGGTGACAAGATGTCCTGAGTGCCAGGTGGGGACCCTTGCATTAGCTTCCTCCAGGCAAATTGAGAAATCCAGATCCAGGTCCGTAGCATACAGAAATCTGCTCCCTGGCCAGCAGATGGCGCCAAATACTCGCTGATCTTCCCGGGGGCGGGAGGCTTGCCGCTTTCCTGTGCGGGGCCTCCGTGCAGAGTCCGGACTCTAGTCCTGAACTTCGCTGCCCCTGAGCGCTAAGTAATCAGAAGCCATGTGGAGTCCACAGGTGGCCTAAAACCTTCACTCTTTACCACCTTTGCCCCTCCTCGCCTTGGTCCTGGACAGTGGGGTGTCTTCAGCCCCACTAGTCAGCCAACAAAACCGTGGCTCGGGGGTCACCTGGCAACGTCACCGCGCTTGTGAATGGTGCGCTGGGGGCCGAGCCCCAGGCCGCCCTGCAGGGGACTTCAGGGGCCTTGCCAACCAGCAGGTGTTCTGCAGCCGGTGCAGGGCGGGCCTGACATTCCGCAGCCCTAACCAGCTCCCAGGTGCCGGTGATGCCCACAGGCTGGTCCTCGCTCTCTTCTCTCGGGTGGGGCGGAGTCCACCCACCCGGCACTTCCCTCCCGGGCTCAGGGTCCTGAAGAGCGGAGTTGGCTTCTTCCTCCTGTAACCGTATTCCCTACCCCGAGGGCTGATGGGCGCGTGCGAAACCCTCCCAGCAGACAGATACATGGGGTCTGTGCTCTCCTGGGGTTTAGCCTGGCAGAGACTGAAGTATTCGCTGTGAAGAGGAAGGTTCTGGAAGGGTTTCTAAAACAGCTCTTAAATCCTCCTTTGCTGTTCCCTGAGGGACGCACACCCACTGTCCAGGGCGTGTGGACGGTATGAACGAGGGCGTCTCCGAGACCCTGGGGCTGGCAGGGGGCAGGAGGAAAGCCGGGTGTGTCCACCTCACTCCCGCGATTGGCTCTGCCCACAGATTTATTTCTGGGAAGCCCAGCGGCGCAACGTCACGGAGCGGGTGAAGACGCTTTTCCTGGCCGAGAACAGCGTGAAGCTCAAGAACCTCACGGGCTACACTGCCTACATGGTCAGCGTGGCCGCCTTCAACGCCGCGGGGGATGGGCCTCGGAGTCCCCCCACCCGGGGCCAGACCCAGCAAGCAGGTGGGGGAGAGGGGCGGGGGGAGGGGTGCACCTGGCACCTGTGTTCCTGGGGTGGGGGGGTGCGGTGGACGCAGCTGCCGTATCTGCCGAGACATCTGGCTGGGCACCCAGGCCCCAGGAGCTGGCCTCCAGAGGCAGAGAGCACAGCCCAGAAAGAGGGGGCCTCCGTGAGAGTGCTCAGAAGACAGAGGCTGTCCCCAGAGAGCCCCCGAGTGTCCCCAGTACATCTTGTAGCCCGCCAGCCCATTTCCGCCCGTGCCTTGTTCCCACGTGGCTCTTATATGGCCCCAGCTTTGTTCCTCGAACAAGTACCTCCTGAGCATCTGCTAGGGACCCGCACTGTGCTCGATGCCGGGAACACAGCGGTCAAGGTCCCCACCCTGGGGAGCGGGACAGATCATAAACACCTGTCTAGACGCATCTGTCTCAGGTGCGGTGAGTCTGAGCAGTGGGAGGCCGGGGTGGACCTGTGGCCTTGGACCGGTCTGTCTGCACGGCCTCCAAGGGCTGCCAGTGAGACCTGAGTGGGAAGAGCCCCGCGCGGGAAGCTCTGCAGGAGGGCTTCCGGGCAGAGGGGACAGCAGGTGCAAAGGCGTCGAGGCCGGGGGGAATTAAAGGAGCTTTAGGGGGTGGCTTGAGAGGAAATGGCCCAAGAGGGTCGGGGGGCCCTAGAAGGAAGTCCGGGATGGACCCCCAGTGCGCTGGGCAATCTACGGGTGGGTTTAACCAGTTGGGCGACAGGATCCGGTTCCTGTTTTTAAAAATTCCCACTGCCGGCAGCGTTGGCCGGTTCGGTGAGCAGGGGAGGCCCGGGTAGGGGTGCTTCTTGCCCAGGAACCCCTGGCCCGCCCGTGGGGAAGCAGAGGCTGGAGGCCAGGACGGGTGAGCTGGTCCTGGGCTGTCTACACTGCCGTGGGGCTCCCTCCTCGGGGATTAAATACAAGCCTTTCGTCCCGAGGCCCCTGGAACATCCTTCCCAGCCCGCTGCTGCTCATCCTGTAAATTCGCTTCTCTCTGAAAGACAGGGCCAGACCGTGGAGTCCGTTCTCAAGCATTGTCCTCTTTGGGGACAAGCCGTGGCTCCAGGGAAACCCTTTTCCTCCCCTGGCTCCCGAGGGTCTGGTCTGTCTGTCTGCCTGCTCGTCCAGACCACTCTCCGTCAGTGTCACAGGCCGGATGTGAGCCGCTGGGAGCCTGGAAGCTTCCGGCAGCAGGACAAAGTGTTCTGACCCGTGTCCCTCTTGCTCCGGGGAGGCAGGAAAGGCCCCCTGAGCGCGCCTCGCTCCTTCAAAGGCTGCGGGCTGGGGCTGCCTCCCGGAGCTGGAACGGAAGCAGGGTCCAGATGAGCTGCGGCTCGGTGGGGGGCGGCCCCGGACAATAGGCCCAGCCTGGCCAGCCTGCCCGAAGCCAGCCCTGTGCTTGCTTCCCTTCCTCTCTGTCCTCCCCACCGGAGTCCCCCACGGCCCCCAGGCTTTCAGCGTCGTTCCAGGCTTCTCCGGCCAAGAAAGCGTCCCTTCCACATGGTTTGACCGTCCCTATTTTGGCTGCTTCTGACAGCGCGGTCTCTCCGTGACGGGCCCTGGGGCCCCAGGGACCGGAGAAAGGCCACCTGGTTGCAGGTCTGGTACCTTCTCACTCACCGGCCGCCTCATGCTCTGAGGCCCAGGCGGACCTGCCTCCTCTACCAGGGAAGGCTGAAGACAAGCCCTCCAAAGCCGGGACCTCACCTGACCCCACAGAGACCCTGGAGATTTAGGACCACTTAGCAGGAAGAAAGGGAGTTCTCTACCTTTAGGGAAAAGACGATTCTCTTTCCTCCCCATTCTCGGACTCCGGTTATTGGAAATAGAGTGTTAGCGGCATCCGTGGGGGAGGGGAGGGGCACGGATGACCCCTGATGACCCCCCGATGCCCCCCTGCCCTCTCTCTCTTCCTGGGGCCCAGACCCAACGGCCCCTGCTGGTTTCTGGGAAGCCAAGCAGGGCTTTGAACGTCCGTCCGAGGGAGAACAAAACAAACCCTTTGCTGTCTCCCTGCAGCCCCCAGTGCTCCCAGCTCGGTCAAGTTCAGTGAGCTGACCACAACCTCGGTGAACGTGTCCTGGGAGGCCCCGCAGTTCCCCAACGGTGTCCTGGAGGGTTACCGGCTGGTGTATGAGCCCTGCACCCCAGTGGACGGTGAGTGGGGCCCCCCCGAGCCCGGCCCCATGGCATTTCTCTTGTCGGGGTCACTACACAGCGTTGGACGTGGCGAGCGTCTCCCCGGCTTGTAAAGGGAGACCCCGGGGCCAGACAAGAAAGGAGCATTTCCCCAGCAGCAAGCAGGGGCGCAAAACCGAGCAGCGCCCTAGGCCTCCCCAGTCCTGCCGAAGTGAGGAGGGAAGGAGGGGAGCCTGCAGGAGCTACGACGTCCCACGGTGGCCAGGCTGCTGTCGCGCCCAGGAAGATGGGGGAGCCCCCGATGGCCCCTCCTGTGCCTGCCCCCCCAAATTTAGGGTGTCAGCCTTATTCCGGTTATGTCTTTGCCTCTCACGGGGTCAGGAACTCATTTGAGACTCTGTTAAGAGCCTTGGATGGGCGCCTGGGTGGCTCAGTGGGTTAAAGCCTCTGCCTTCGGCTCAGGTCATGATGTCAGGGTCCTGGGATCGAGGCCCACATCCCAGGCAGGGAGCCTGCTTCCTCANTAAGAGCCTTGGATGGGCGCCTGGGTGGCTCAGTGGGTTAAAGCCTCTGCCTTCGGCTCAGGTCATGATGTCAGGGTCCTGGGATCGAGGCCCACATCCCAGGCAGGGAGCCTGCTTCCTCATATCTCTCTGCCTGCCTCTCTGCCTGCTTGTGATCTGATCTCTCTCTCTGTGTCCAATAAATAAATAAAATCTTTAAAAAAAAAAAAAGAGAGACTTGGAGCCTCTCCCCGGAGAGGGGGAATCACTATCCCCCTTTCCCTGGGAACCTCCGATCAAGAACCCCGATGCACAAGTTGCCTTCCTCTCACCTGGAGCCTATTCGTCTAGCTGTCCCTGGAGCCCCCAGAGACCCCTGCCCCACCCCTTCCTCCACCCCTTCCCCACCCCCAGGCTCCCAGGCCGGGCCATGCTAACCCTGACTGTGGGTGTCAGACCCTCGTCAGCTCACTACCCCCACGCCATGTGAGCGAGCCCAGGGCGAGCCTGGAAAGCACGTCCATCAACTTAGAGGGGCTCCTGGCTGCCCGGTCCATCCCAGAGACCAGCGAGGACTCGGGGGTGTGGCTGGCTCACCAGTGGTGGCCTGATGGCCTGAGGTCACCTCCTCCCTCTCACCTTTCCCTGCCTGCAGAGGCCGGCCAGAAGGAGGGGCGGTGCCCCGGGAGAGCCACGGTCCGCAGTGCTGGGCCCGCCAAGGGAACAATGGCCCTCAGTCTTCCCGCTGTCACCTGCCTGCCAGTGGCTTGTTCCTTGGGCACAGTAGCACCGGTCACTGTGTTCTAGGACACGGGCGGGGGCGGGCCAGGAGATGTGGTCAGGTGCAGGCCCCGGAACAGGGGCCGTCTCTCCCTGGGACAGGAAGGAGAGGGCGGAGGTCACGGGACAAGAGGCAGGCGGACGGGTCAGGCCGTCCTCATGGTGGCCTCCACCTGGCCCACCCAGGGGGCTCCCCGCCCCGGAGAAATGGGAGCCCCTGGCCGTCTGTTCCTCTGGCCCAGCAGTCCGGCCGCCTCACTGACTTCATGCCCTCACCTGTTCCTGTCCACATGGCGGTGACCCAGCCGATGGGACCGCCAGGTGCTGGGTGTGGCTGAGCCAAGCCAGCGCTGCGTCTGTGCCCCCAGTTCACGCCTCCAGCCTGGGTTCAGGTCCCCCAGCAGACAGCCCTCACCAGAACCCAGCAACGACCCCTGCCCCTTTCCTGTTGGGGAAGCCACCACCCAGACCCACAAGGGATTTGCTCAGAAAGGCCAAGGAACGGGTACCCACAGGGGCCTGCCTGCCTTCAGAAGGGCCGCTCAAGCTGCCGTCATTCTGTCATTGGGTACTTACTTAGTCGTGAGCCAGTCTCGCCACGTGCCAGGTGCCAGGTGCTCTTTCATTTAACCCCCTAACGTCCTGTCCGCGATGCTGTCGCTACCCTCGTTCAGTAGGACAACAGCCCACAGCTCGGGCAGGGGACAGCCAGCACTGGGCTGTGACCTGCGAGCCCATCGCCCAGGGCTCACCGCCATGCTCGGGGGACACGGCAGAGCACCCCGGGTCCCGACCCCTGGGGAGGCTGGTGCTCGGAAGGATTTGGGCCCATGAAGCATGGAGCACAAACCTTGACCTGAAAGCCCTCCCAGCCTCCCCCCTAGTTGTCGTGACTTCGGGTGCAGTTGGAGGGCCCGCTGAGAGCCCCCAGCCCTTGTTGGCAGACCCGAGACTGTCCTCAGAGAGGGGGGGGGGTCACCTTTGGGGAAGGGCTCCTGTAGAGGCACCACCTGAGTCCCGAGTTGGAGGGGGGACCCCCGAAATCACAACAACTAGGGACCGCTGTGACCCTTGGGATTCCAGCTCTGTGGGATTCGGGGGGTAGAGCACATTTGGGGGACGGTGGTTCAGTGAAACAGGTGGGGAGTCACTTCCACCAGATGCCGACGGACCCCGTGCGGACTCCCCGGACAGACCATCCCTAGCTCTTCCCCAACTTCTCCAGCCGTGGAGCCCTTTCTCCGAGAACGGCCTGCAGGACCGCGTGTTGGGGAAGCGCGGCTGGTGGCCTGGCTCCAAGGCCCCCCACGGCCACCGCCTGCCCCCGTAGCCCCCCACGTATGCTGTGCTTTCTTCCCAGGTGTCAGCAAGATCGTGACAGTGGACGTGAAGGGGAACAGCCCTCTGTGGCTGAAGGTCAAGGACCTGGCCGAGGGGATGACCTACAGGTTCCGCATCAGAGCCAAGACCTTTGCCTACGGGCCGGAGATCGAGGCCAACGTCACCACCGGCCCGGGAGAAGGTAGGGGAGCGCAGGGCGGACGGGGGGCTGCTGCCCTCCGCACACCGCGTTCAGCCCCCGAGTCCGAGGGGGCTGTCCCGAGCTGTGCCAGATGCTCGAGGTGCGGAGATGAGCGGGACGGGGTCTAGTGCGGACAGAGCCCCAGCCCGAGAGAGTGCGGGGCTCGGGCCTGGGGGGAGGAAGGGAGGCATCAGGCCACAGGCAGGGGGACTGGCCAGGCTGCATCCTCCCTAGACAGAGGTGACAGAGGGAAGAAGGAGCAGGGCGCTTAGAGGCCGGGCTGAGCGCCGGGCCTGAGCGGGGAGGGGAGGGGTACGCCGGGGACCAGGACCGCAGACTGGTTCTTCTGAGTCTGTGGCCCTTCTTGAGGTCAGCCTCGGGCTGGGGGAATCGTTCCGGCACCTGCCCTGGTCTAGGTTTGTCCTCCAAAGTCCTTGTCACCCCAGCAGGGTGTCCCCTCCTGAACCCAGAAGCCATGGCCCAGCCTCTGCTCTCTCCTTCCCTGAGAAAGGACATAGCCCGGCTCACACTTGCCCTGAAACCCCTCCTCCTCTTCCTCCTCCTCCCTCCGTTTCCCCTCCTTTCGCTCCCTGCCCTGTGGGCTGAAGCGCAGCCGGGCCTGGGGGAGGTGAGCAGGGCGGCGAGGCTGCTGGCCCCTGCCTCGCACTGTCAGACAGGTGTGTTCTCCCCGCGCGCGGCCCGGGCTGGGCGGGGCTGGGCCGGCCACCCCACGCCTTCTGCTTGTGGGCGCTTTCTGCTCCCTGTTCCTAGGCTCCTGGGGAGCAAAGCCTGCAGGGCCTCAGGGGAAGGCTCGAGAAGACAAAGCCGGCCCCTCTGCCCTGCACCTGCCCCCTCCCTCCTGTGCCGCCTCTTCACCTGAGCCAACTTCCCTGGGAAACAAAAGCTGGAAGCGAGCCGGGCAGGGACAAGGGGAGGCCGGTCAGTGGGGACAGGAGGAGGCTGGAAGCGAGCCGGGCAGGGACAAGGGAGGCCGGTCAGTGGGGACAGGAGGAGGCTGGAGACAGGCTGTTCTAACGTGAGGCGTGAAGTGTCCCAAGCCGGGCTTGAGACGGGGGCGGGGCGGGCAGGAAGTTCAGAGCAGGCGGTGGGGGTCCCTCTGAAATAGAGCGAAGCTGTGCCCAGCGAGCGTGGGCGAGGGAAGGACGTGCCATCGCACATCCTCTTCTCTCCAGGCCAGGCAGGGGCTGGAAGCGCTAGAAGCTTCTCGTCCCGGGTTGATGACAGCTGTCAGCCTTGAGTTCTGTCCTGTGCAGAATGAGAACTCAGAGCCCCGAGGGCGCCCCCGCCCACCCTTCACGCCCCGCTTGGGCTATGTCCCACACCCCTGACCCCTCAGCCGCCTTTGCCCTGAGCCGTAGGCAGGATGCACATTGGGGAAGGAAGGAAGGAAGATGAGGCTGTCCGAGGTCACGGGCTGGGACTGGACACGGGCCAGGCAGTGGGCAGCCCAGCCCTGGTCGTGAGCCCCCAGCCTGCTGTCCAGCTTGCCAGCTGGCTGAGGCCTGGAGGATCTTCAGTCCGGAGCTGGATTCCAGGCTCCTTGGCTGGAAGCATCCATAGCCAACACTCGGTGCAGCGGTCACCCCCCACCCACTCACCGACTTGTTCCCCTCCTCCCACAGGCACCTACTCTGCGTAGGGAGCACCTGCTCCGCGCCCAGCTCACGGGGTGCAAGGCTCCAAGTCTAGCGATGAACAGACCTGTAGACCAAGCGCAGGGTCAGGGCTCTGGAGACAGTGAGAGCCCGGGGGACGGGCACCCCCAGAAAGGAAGGGCTTGGGACCCTCCAGAGATGAAACAGGCTCACTCCCCTGACCCTCTGACTGCACAAGTGCGCTCTCCCTGCTTCGGCTCCTGGGGCTGGTGACCAGGTGGCCGATGTGACAGGCCGCTGCCCTCATGGACCCGCCAGGACAGCCAGCACCAGAGCCCACCCCGCTCCCGCGCTCCCAGCCTCCTCCCTGGCCCGGCGGGGTGAGTGCATTTCAGGCAGGAAGTAGGGAGCGCACTGCCATCCTAGGCCAGGAGACAAGATGTCAGGGAGCCCTTCGGCCTCTCAGAAACCAACCCCCCACTTACCCCGGGCCCATTCCACCATCATCACACACCCACGTCTACCAGCGCCCCAGGACACATCCCTTCAAGCCTTACATTCCCAAAGGGTCTCACAGGTGGGGAAACGGAGGCCTTGGTGGTGATGTGACTTGATCAAAGTCGCCCCTCCAGTAAGTTCGGGTGTCCTGACTCTGCTCAAGGGATCTTTCTAGCCTTACCCTGTGTACCTCTCCTGGCTTTGAATATGGAACGAGGGGGCGTGGGTGACCCGGAGAACGTAGCTGCGCCAGCAGGCCAGGCCCGAGAGCCACTCCGCGGGTCTCTGGTGACTCTGGCCGGGCTCGGAGGGCTTGGCTGCCCCACACCCCCCGCTAGAGCCCAGGGAGCCGGGCTGGGGGCCGCACGTCCTCCGGCCCACCGTGTGCCGTTTGCAGGTGCCCCCGGGCCGCCTGGCGTGCCCATGATCGTGCGGTACAGCTCTGCCATCGCCATCCACTGGTCCAGCGGAGACCCCGGCAAGGGGCCCATCACGCGCTACGTCATAGAGGCCCGGCCATCAGGTAGGTACGCACTGCCCCGGGCCGAGCGCCTCCCTCGGCAGCGGGTTCCGGGTCTCTCATTCTCCTGCCGGAGTCCCTCCACCCGGCAGCCTGTGTCCTCCTGAGGAGGCACCTGTGCCACTCCGGGTGAAGCTGGAGGTGCCCTGGGGCAGGTGGGAAATGGGGAGCCCCACCCTTAGGTGGGGAACCCTGGGGTTCCCTGGAGGATGGCTCTTCGCGCCAGGTGAGGACTTACTCGGACGGAAGATCATTCAAGATACTGGAGGAGCAAAGAGTTTGCTCCCCCTCCCCAATTAAACACTGAGCCTTTCACGAGACCCCACTGACCCGTGTCCCCCGGGGACGCTGGCCTCCTCCTTGAGGTCCGCCTTTGCCTCTCCGACGATCTCAGCAGTCCTGGTAACTGCGCCAGGGCTGGTCAAGCCTGAAATCGAATCACAAGAACTTCCAGAGCCATCGGGAACTGAGGAGTCGCTCCAGGGGGCTGCTGTCTGCGCTCCCGTTTCACTGTTTCACCTTCGCCAGGCCGGTCCTGTGAGGCCCGCTTCTCCCGGCTCCCCTTCTCCGCAGGAGCCCTGGGCCAGCTGTCCCCGTTGCTAGGTTTCCCAGCTCATCAGAGGTGCCAGAGCCAGAGCTGGAGGCTTGTTCTTGGTGTCCACGGACCTGTGATTAGCTGGTTGAAGTGGAAAAAGGCAAACAGCACGAAGAGCAAATAATCAGAATGGGAGGTAGTCAGGCATATCAGTAGCTAATACTTCTAATGGGAGCATCGAAGCATCCCGAAGGCAAACTTACACTGTGGGTCGCTGAATGCTAAATGTCTCAAAAGCAAGGAGTTAATGGCAGCCGCCCCAGAAAGCAGCCCCCACCCCCGCCCATTGCCCTCGTCTTATGCTAATAATCGCAATGAAACGGCTGTTACATGTAGCAACTCCGATGGGAGTGTAGCTGGAAGGTGTATGCGGGGCTGGCTCTCCCCCACCCCAGATGCTCCCTCCCCGGCCCCCCGGGGCCGCGGCTGCTGACTCGGCCAGGAGAGCACCCTGTGCTTCTCCCCACCCGGGCCGGTGTCTCCGCTCTCCATCCAAGTCGGCCGGCCGGGGTGCCAGGCTGTGCAATGCTGGCTCCAGACTCCGGGCCTGCTGATTTTCCAGCGTTCCCAGGAGGCCCAGCCTGGGACCTGGGCCTGGGCCTTGGTGCACATGGGTGGATTCAAGGCAGGACCCCCTGAAGGTCGGGACGGGGAGCAGGGCCCCAGAACTGTGACAGAGATTGAAGGCCGTGAGGGCGGAGTGCGGAGGGCAAGGGGAAAGCCGGGCCTCTCCCTGGGGCTGCTGGAAGCATTTCCCCACCTCTGCGCCCCGGGGCTGTCCAACCTCCTCATCTCCAGGATAGAACTGCTCTTGGCCCGTGCTCCCCCCAGCGTGGCCGGATAGAATCACCAAGCAGGCCCGCTTTCTACAAACCTCCAGCTGCCAGGCACTGCGGAGCAAGGGGCTCACTCAAGGTTTCCAGCCCGGGGGACCTGCCGTGCCCATCGGCTGACTCCCGGGGCTGGAGGCCAGAGTCCCCACCATGACATTCCTGCAGCTTCGGGCCTGGCCTCATCGTCGGGGCCCCACCCTTTGTCTCTGTGCAGGGCAGAGCAAGGTGGGTGACACAGCAGGCCGGAGACCCCAGCTTGTGCCAGGCAGCAGGGTCCTGGACGAGCCCGCCCAGCCAACACTGAATCCACCGTGGACCTCAAAGGGCACCGTCCTGGACACCCAGCCCTTCTTCCTTTTCCCCGCCGTTGCCATGGGTGTGAAAAGCAAAGCCCTCGGAACAGCAGCACTTGGCGAGGAAGGAGTCACTGCTTAGGGTCTTCACCGTCTTCGTTGTCGTCACTGTGACTGTCGCTGAAAGCAAATGAGAGCTTTCAGGGGGCATGGGAGGAGGATGGATTTGCACCCCAAAACTCAGATCTCAGGGCAGGCAGCCCTGAAATCACAGCACGTGACGTTCAGAGAAGGTCAAGGAAGAAGGTTCGCGTCCAGTCATCCCGCCAGCACGAGAGGATGCCCGCGCTGGGCGCTGGGGGAATAGGGGGGTAGCCTGTGGACCTGCAGGTGGCTCTTCCCAGGACCTCAGAACGGATGAGGAGGAACAGTGCCTCCCTGAGGCGGGAGCTCGTCCGGGGCCCCAAGGTGACCGCCCTCGAGCCCGCTGCAGGATGGAGGACCTAGGAGCTCAGCCCACCGAGGTCCTTCTAAGCTCTCTGGTCCCCTGGACCATGTGAAAAGCCTGGTTTGACACTTTAGTTGCCAAATCTGCCCTTCCCCGGCACAGGGAGGGGGGACTCACCGTCCTTCCGAGGGTCATGCCAGCCCCACTGGCCCTGCCGGGGCCCCTGCTCAGTCTCTCCGTCCCGGGCCCGGCAGGTGCTCGCATCTGTGTGGGGCAGCATGCTCGCCGCTCCTTTTGACTGAGGTGGAAATCAATCAGGTCCCAAGGGGGCGAGACCCAGAGAGCGGCGGACAAGGGGGCAGGCCTGTGGTTGGGGGCAACGTGCATGGAGAACAGATGCGGGGCCCCCCTAGGCTTCTCTGGGCCCTTTCTCCTCAGATCTCTGCTGCTCAGCGAGGACACCGCTGGGCCCCAGCAGCCACACCCTCACAGGGAGCCCAGCCCCTCCTGAGGCTATTTTTAAAAAGGATCTTCATTTTATCGGATGCCACTCCTGTGTGTATTTTGAATAGGAAGGGGGATGAGAAAAAGAGGGCCCCGTTAGGGGAGGGAGAGTGTACCCGTGTGCGGCAATCATAGGCAGCCTGGTGAAGTCACGCTGACCAGCACTTTTTAAGGACGTGAGAACAGGTGATTTGCCTTCTACACAGCTGCCAAATGCTGAGCCGCCTCCTGTGGGTGGTGGCATGAGGTTGGTTGGTAGGGTATTTTCTAGACACTACATGTTTTTAAATATTTTACAAGCAGTTTAATAAAGGGAACAGAGAGTCAGAGACTCCAAAAAGGCATCTTTTGAAAAGTGCCTGCTGAGATTCAGTGTTGACAGGGCAGACCAAACAGGCCTTGGTCTCAGGGGCCACAGGTGGGATGGGAGGGGGCTCCCCCTCACGGGGCATCTCCGTCTCGACCCTCTTGCAGATGAGGGGCTGTGGGACATCCTCATCAAAGATATCCCCAAGGAGGTGACCTCCTACACGTTCAGCATGGACATCCTGAAGCCAGGTGTGAGCTACGACTTCCGGGTCATCGCCGTCAATGACTACGGCTTCGGTACCCCCAGCAGCCCCTCCCAGTCTGTGCCAGGTACTGTCTGGGGGGGGGTACCCCATTGAAGAGCCCTGTGACCGAGGCTGGTGGCAGGCAAAGAAGACAGAGGCAGGCCGCAGAGCCCCAGATGCATCGGGATGGGGACCAAAATGTACTGTCCCCTCAATTCTGCAAGCAGTGAACTCTGGGCCAGGGCCTGGGTCAGCTTTGAGCTCTAGAAGAAGCTGGGGGCATCTCTGGGGTTCCTTTGTAAGGATTCCAGAAGAAGCTGGGGGTATCTCTGGGGTTCCTTTGCAAGGATTCCAGAAGCCCTTCTAGAATCTGGGCAGGGGGCTTAGTGGGGCTTGGAGACGAATCTGTAGATCCAAAATGAGACCTTCTATGAGCTCATCACCCAAGAGATTCACCCAGGCCATAAACTACATGTTTCTATGAAAACCTCCCAAAAAACAGACTCAGCAGCCTAGGAAGCAGTATCCAGGGCTGGAGGGGTTAGGACTGCCATCCCTCCGCTTTTCCCTCTCATCCTTCCCATCCAGCATGTCTTGAAGGACTCACAGAGCACTCTAATGCCAAAACCTATGACCCCAAATCCAATCACTAATTGGCTTTTAACACCAACGCCCTTCTCCTCAAGGCAGAAACATAGCTCAAAATTGTAACCCACTGGGTGAGTCTAAGAAATCCCTTCACACAACTGTCCCTTGTCCCAACTGATAGAACCAGATCCCAGGAGATGGAAGAGCCAGCCCCTCGTCAGGCAGCCCCCTGGCTTAGTAGTGGTTACATGCAAAAACATGGAACTGAGGGCTTTGAAAGAAGGAGAGGCCTGGCTGGAGGAAGCATTCTAAAGACCCACTCCTGATTCCCCTCCCTCTCAGCTCCCGGAGAAAGGGACTCCTGTCCCTGGGGAGAAACTCTCCCAGGCCTACCACAGGCCAGATGGGTACTTTTCCAATACAAATCTGGGGCCTGCCCATCAAGGTAGCCCCTAGGCCATGGGTGGCACGAGGGGGAAAAGAAAAGGGAAAATGGCACGCACACTGCAGCTTCTTCCTGTGTCTTTGGCAGACATCACTAATCAATCCCCAGAAATCAAACCTCAGAACTCAGAGCCGCCCTCCAGGCATCCCTTTACGGAGGGATGAGAGCGGCACTTGAGATTCAGCTGTCCCCGCCAGCCTTGTGTTGGGTTCTGCCACACCGGGAGAGCACAGACCTTGTCTAGGGTCTGCGGTAGGGTCCCAGCTAGAGCGGGAGGCGTGGAGGCGGGAGGTGGCCGAGCACCCCGGACCTGACCCCCCCATTCATGTTCCAGCCCAGAAAGCCAACCCCTTCTACGAGGAGTGGTGGTTCTTGGTGGTCATTGCCCTCGTGGGCCTCATCTTCATCCTCCTTCTGGTCTTTGTGCTCATCATCCGAGGCCAGAGCAAGAAGTACGCCAAGAAGACAGACTCTGGTGAGCTGGGACCAAGCCCCACCAGCTAGACGGGTCTACCTTCGTTTTGGCAAGGTGGGGGTCGGGGGTCCTCTCTCTCCTGGGAAGACACCTGCCCTGCTAAGTGGGGCAGCCTGGGCCGCCTACAGACAACCTTCATCTCCCGTTGGGTCTCACCGGTAACAAGAGAAAGAGAGAGCAGCCTGGCCGGGGACGGGAGGGGTGGGGAGGCCAGCGGTATAAAGGGCTGACAGGAGTGACTGGATGCTGTCTCCCCCGCCCCGCCCCAACCCAGGGAACAGTGCCAAGTCTGGTGCCCTCGGCCACGGGGAGATGAT
The DNA here is from genome assembly GCA_002007465.1 of Ailurus styani. NCBI lineage: Eukaryota > Metazoa > Chordata > Mammalia > Carnivora > Ailuridae > Ailurus > Ailurus styani. The sequence continues at coordinate 3,639,363 of LNAC01000098.1, read as the reverse complement.
GAGCTTGGATGAAAGCAGTTTCCCTGCTCTGGAACTCAACAACCGGAGGCTCTCCGTCAAGAATTCCTTCTGCCGGAAGAACGGCCTGTACACCAGGTAGACGCCTCCGTGCCTGGCGGGAGGGTGCAAAGGCTGGGGGTTTGGGGGCCGGCAGGGGTGTGGAGGGACTCTGGGGAAGGCCACAGAGCGGGTGGTGCCTGCCCACTTGGTCTCACTGTCCCCGCGATGGCATCTGGGCTCAGGCTGGGGACCGTCCGCGGGGCCCAAGCAGCACAAGCAGCCTGTGGGGTCCACAGCCCGGTGTGAGACCACGGTAGCGGCAAAGTCACGAGGAGGCGGGGACATAGGGCTTCTGCTAATGACGGCCACATGCAAAGAACTTGTACAATTTCGCGACCCCACCTCCTGCCCTTTGGAGCCAGCTGCTTGGAGGAGCAAGGCCGGAAGCCTGGAGAGCCGCCGGCCCCGGCAGTGAGGCGGGCCCCACAAAGGTTGGGTAGGCAGACACGCTTGAGTGACAGGTGCCCGGAGTGCCCCCGTCACGGCTTATGCCTTAGCTGCCTCCTCCCCGTTCTGGAAAGAAAGGGCACGCAGAGTGTGGACACCCTGTCCCCTGGGGCCTCGCACATCCCTCTTGCAGGGCCGTGTTCTCCTATTCGCTCCCCAAGCCCGTGCTCCCAGCATCGTCCAAAGAGCAGCACCTGAGAAGAGCCAACCAGGAAAGGTCCCGGCTGGCGGTGCCCCGATTCCTGTTTCTTCCTGACTTCTCTCCAACCCTAGGTCTCCTCCCTCCCCTCCTCTCCGGTGCGGGCTGGGCTGCCCATTTCCAAGGGTAAGGGCAGCTGCTGGGCCCCACCTGACCCTCCCCTGATGTGACCCGGCAGTTTCATGCTCCAGGGAGCTCAGGAGAGCCGGGAGGGGGTTGGGGGCGGGTTGCAGACCGGGAGCCCCTGTCCATTTGGCCTCAGCCCTGTTAACATTCCCGGTTCATCGGATGGGCACGCTGGCCAGGCGCAGCTCACAAAGCTTCTCTCTGTCTCGTCCCGGAGGGAAGAGGCGATGTGTGTGTTCATCGGGAGGACAGAGGGAGGGGCGTGCCGGCCAGCAGGCCCGCTCTCATCCCCCGCCAGAGCCGGCTCTCCAAAGAAAGAGCCATTTGAGGCCGAGGCGGTGGGCCCAGCAGGTCCCCCACAGCCCCGCCGGGCTGGCTCCGGGGCCCTGCCACATGGAACAAGGGGGCGTTTCACGGATGGCCTGGCCTCGCCTGCCTCTCACGCCCCCAGAATACACACACCGCGGCCCCCGCGTGTCCCCTGCCCTGCTGTGTACACACAGAAGTCCTGTGTGTGTGCCAAACTAGCCCCGGGCTCCGGGAGTCTGACCCGGCCCTGGTGACGCCGGCAGCCCCCTGCTCACCCTGCTTCTGGCCAAGACAGCCTGAGCCTGACACCCCTTCTCCCTGCTCCCGGCGGCACGTATTCCCCCATCTCGTCTACAGGAGGCTGCTGCCGCTATTGTTACGGTTTTATTTTTAAGTAGTTAAGGATGCAGCTTTGTTATTTGGAATCAGATCAGTGCAGATAGAGTCCAAGAGGTTGGAGGTGGCTGGGAGGTTGCCTGTGACATAGTCCCAGGCCGTGGGATTGTTCCTGGGACAGTATTTCTGTAGCAGAGCATGGCCGGCCACGGGTGGAGGCAGCTGGCATTCAGAGCCACGGTTCCAGAGCCCCTTCCTAGAGCAGGCTGGGCAGACCTCGGGGCGCCAGCCCTCGGCAGGGCCTCCCTTGAGCGCAATCCCGAGGAAGCACGAACAGGGCAGGGTCAGGAAAGACCCCAGCCACCTGCTCAGTGCCCCCAAGAGCCTGCCTGGGCCGCTGCCCTCCCCCTCAGCTCAGGGGGTTCCAGAAAGCACACCCCTTGCCTCCAGCCTCCGGACACCCACGGCAGGCAGAGTACTGAGGTGCCCTGTCCTGTGTGTTTGTGCAGGTGACACAGAGCCAGGTCTCTAAGTCAGTGGGAAATGCACTTTCTCCAAGGCTGATTTCCAGAGGTAGGGCAGGACTCCACGCCCACCGGATTCATTTCTGGTCTCTGAGCAGATCTGGAGGGAGGAGGCAGTGGTTTCCCTTCTTCTCTTAACCCTTGGCACTAACCCTCTAAAGCTCCCTTGGTGAGTTCGAGAATGACCTGGGGGAGGGTTTGTCTGTAGCTTGGGCGTGCAGGCCTCGCCTGTGATTCTGACTCGGGAGGTCTCGGAGGCTCCGAAAGGCTTGGTAGCATCCGAGACCTCCGAAAGGCTTGGTAGCATCCCTGCCAAGTGATCCTGGTGCCTGAGGCCTTGGAGTGGAGAATCCAGTGGGAAGTGGGATGCTGCCTCCCCATTTCCCTGAAGCTGATTCAAGAGGTTGGTCCAACGGAGCCCTCCCACCCCTGGGGGGCCCCAGGCAAGGCCCAGGTCTTTGAGGAACAGACAGAGAGGAGGAACATATGACAGGGACACCAAGGCTCAGTGCCTTTCCAGGCCCCTCCATGGCCTCCCCGGGCAGGCCGGCTGCTGTGTGCGGGGCCGCCTCTCAGCCTCACCCCCTCTCCCCCTAGGTCACCTCCCCGGCCCAGCCCGGGCAGCCTCCACTACTCCGACGAGGACGTCACCAAGTACAACGACCTCATCCCGGCAGAGAGCAGCAGCCTGACCGAGAAGCCCTCAGAAATCTCCGACTCTCAGGTGAGGGGCAGGAGGGCCAGGCGCCCTGGAGCGGGGACCGGAGCAGCCCCTTCCCGGAGTGCAGGCCTGCTCGGTGGCCCATAACCTGGGCTTCCTTGGGGCCCCAGGACACTAGCCGGAAATCATACGTGGACCAGCGGTCCCCTCCGAAGCTCTGCTCAGAGTTTGCTCCAGGGCTAATGGGGGCCCTGTAACCTTGACCAAGAGCTCAGTCGTCTAGAGGGTCCAGAGTCTCCCCACCTGCTCCAGCCTGCAGAGGAGCTCGTGAAGACAAGGCGAAGGAGGCCTGCATTGCCAGGGCTGAGCTTAGCTAGTCCAGGTCAGAGCGAGCTCCAGAAGGTGCGAGCTGTAAGTCAGGAGCAGGGCAGGCTTGCGAGGCCTTCAGCTTCGGAGGCTCAAGCCCGACTTTGAATCCCGGCTCTGCTGCCCGCGGGCCAGGGCATCCTCGTGGGGTACACAACCCCTTTGAGCCTGTTTCTCCACCTGTAGAACAGGCAGGGACAGTAAGAGGCTCTATCGTGGGGCAGGGGGATTGCTAAGATGAGGCCCAGAGAAGCTGAGCAAGCACACACAGCAACAGTCTGATAAATGTCAGCTTTTACATGGAGAAGGAGATGGTGCCCTGGGAGACAGAGAGCTTTGGAGAGGCTGCCGTTAGGTGGGCCGCACGGGGACAGCGTCCCAGACCGTGAGGAGAGGGCGTCGAGTACATTCCAATGAAGTAATGTCATGGCCTCCCACCCAGCCCTCTTGGCCTTGGCCAAGCCTGGTGGTTGCCCACTGCGTCCCACGCCCTAGACCTTTCTGCCCAGTCCTGAGAGAGGACAAGAGCGAAGGGATGCCAGCAGGGAGCGAGGCTGTCAGCGGCAGGGAGGTGCCCACATTCCCGGGATCCGGTCGTGGGCCCAGTGGCCCCGGGGCCTCTGGCTCATTCCTGTTCTGTTCAGCTCCAGGGTTCCTGATGGGCTTGGCAGAGCCCACGAGGCCGGAGCTAACAACAGCCCAGCCCAGACAGAGCTGGCAGGACAGAGACCCCCGCTTAGCCTGGCTAACACAGGAACTCGCATGACTCAGGTTGTGGCTTCTTAGTTTAAGTATTTAACACTTTGCAGCCGTCGACATACTGGGACTTTCAGGGCCATGCTTCACTGAAGCCTGACTGATCTTTCTCCCCAAAGAGGGCAATGAACATTTAGGTCCTAGGCAATCAAGGGAAGGTTCAAAACAAGTAAAGGGACTCCCTCTGCCCACGAGGCTGTGACAGAGGGCTCCTTACGCTGCGCTCTGTCTATGGAGAGCAAAGGCAAGGACCGGCAGAAGGGACCCCCGTGCTGCTCCAATCAGCCCCCTTCAACCTCCCGCAGAGGCCTTGCTCCTGCATGCTCATTGGCTGCGCACTACTGACCTTTCAGGGAACGAGATCCTGCCCGGATGTCTTCAGATGGCCCGTGGCCACCTCCACATAAGTCAGGATGCAGGGCTGGTCCCTGAGGCCAGGCCAGGACCCCCAGCCTTGAGGAAGTCACTGAGAGAAGAATCTTTATCCTGAGACCGTCCCACTTCAGTCACCCCGAGAGCAGGCAGAGTCCTTGGAATGCCCTGCTTTGCCCCCAGTGTCTTTTGTTCAAAACAAGCCCATCACTTGAATGCAGTTTCCATAGCAATCTGGAACCAGACACCTACAGGGAGCACATGCCCTGGGGAGGGGAGGCCTCCTGGTTCCAGAAGCCAGTTGTCACAGAACTCCCACGTTCCCTTTCACGGGGCGCCGTGGAGCCCAGCCCAGGCCCAGAGCTCCGCCTGTGGACTTTGGGACGGTTTGGGGTTTGATTCGGAGCTCAGTTGGGTGTATTTCTTTCAAGCTAAGTTCCCTGAAGACAGAGACCTGTGACAGTCCTGAGGTTGGTCACCTCCCCAGTGTCTGTCTTGGCACATGGTGTGTGGTATTCTGTACGCTGTGGTTAAAGCACCGAGGGGTCAGTCATGAGAGAAGCTAGGCAAGCTACTCAAGACCAAGCAGGTTAGCAGGAGACAAACAAAGGTTCATGGTTGTCAAGCCATTCCTTTTGGACCAGGGTCAGAACACACACTTTCAGAGACGCATGGCCCTTCAAAGTAACGCCGATGGCCATGGTCACCAGCCCTGGGGGCTGCGCTCTCCGTCCCTTGGGCCTCACCACAATCACAGTGACCCTCCGAGAGGCCTTCGTGTCCTGCCTTTTGTACCGATGGGGAATTGAGGCTCAAACAGCTTCACTGATTGGCTCAGGCCCCAGAGCCAAGAATGCGGAGGCAGAGCCTGCCCACACGCCCTTTTGACCCAGAGCCCAGCTTGGCTCCTCGGCCCTCCCCTGTCCCAAAGCCGGTGATGTCACCCTCATGGCAGACCTTTCTAGAAAGACCTTCAGAGCCAGCCAGTGAGACTCTTGAGAACAAGTAGCTGTGGGTTTTCTTGAAAGAAAAACAAAAAACAAAACTAAAGGATAAAGACACACACTCAGAGCAAAGTTCTGAAGGCATTAAGGTCGTCCCCAAGAAAGGTGCCCCAGGAGATTTGCCCAGTGGCTCCCTCGGGTGACCATCCAGCCCCGTCGGAGGGGCTGCGAGCAAGGAGACACTCATCCGAAGAGCCGGGGCACGGCGTTGTGGCTGGTGTCCAGCTCTGGGCTTGAACCCCAGCCCCTCCCCAGCCCCGACTGGGGGATGGGGAGGGGTCCTTCGCAGCCCACCCCACTCAGCACTGTGGCACCCTGTCCAAGCGACCGTTCTCAGCCCTGTGATGGGAGATGGAGTCAGGCCCGTGAGGTGCCAGGCTCTTCCCGGGCTCCGGGAAAAGACGATCAGGCTCATTTGGGTCTGTTTGCTTTGGAATGGTTCTTGAAACCCAGGCCGTTGGCTTTGGGGCCACTGCGGGTGGTCTGGGATCCCGGAGGCTGTTGCCACAGCACCGGCTGGCATCTTTGGAGGTGCACAGCTCAGGGTTCACTCAGCACTCGTTCCTTAAGCATGGACTCGAGGGACATGGAGATGATGGAGACATGACCCTGCCTCCAAGGAGCTCCTGGAGGGCTGGAGGGGACAGAGTTGGAGACAGAGCAGCCGGTGTCCTTCGGGTGTCCTTGTTGAAAACACAAACAAGCAGATCCTAGGACTCCTGGCCCACCCCCATGAGAGGCAGCGCAGCGACAGGCCAGCGTCTGTATGGAGAGCATCCGCCGTGGCGACCCGCAGCGTGGGGCTCAAGGGGGACGCTCCGCGGGCCCCCCGCCCAGGATGGCGTCTGCAGAAGCGTACCCCCAGAGGGTCAGCCGCCACGTAGGTGGGGCCCCAGCCTTTCAGCGGCTCTGGAGAAGGATGGCCTGACTTTGGGAGGCCCCCCTCCCCCGGGTCCTCTGAGAGCCAGTTCTGCAAAGGCTGCCTGGTTTCTATTCCAAGTCAGACCACCCAAAACAGACTCTCCAGAATTGGTAGAAACCCGCCCAGCCCTCTTCCTGTGATATGGTAATAAACAAAAGTCCACGTTGCTTATAAACAAACACGCACGATAAGATGTGAGCGAGGCCATGACGGGGTTCTGGGTAGACAGGGGGGCAGGAGGTCAGGCGGGGTGTCCCCGGAGCGGTGCTGGTAAAGGGGGGTCCAGGCAGGGGACACACAAAGGCTGAGGTTTGAAGAGCCCAGGGCTTGTTTGATGCAACTTTTAAAAACAAAGTGTGGCTGTATTCCAAGGTCATTTTCAAAGTAAGAGCCCAAGCATGGGAGCAAAATTACATAGCGCACAAGTAAATCTCAATGGGAAAGGACTTCCCCGCCAATGGCACGCCTCTTCTAATAAATAATCAGTCTGTGGTTTCCTGGGAAGCCCTGGGAAGCTGATCGTAATGAAATCAAGCCTGTGTGGAAAAGTAGGAAAATACAGCGGGCAGATTAGGTTTTATTGGGCACTCAGTCATAAGGGTGAACATTTCTGGAGCCCTTACGGGTGGCCAGGAACGACCCTCGGGATTGTGCAAGAATGGTACCACTTGACCCTCAGAGCGCTCTGCAAAGCCCGGCGGGGTTCTCTGTTGCGTGAGTCAGGGAGCCTCTGACGATGAGGCCAGACCCACCTGCCTTACCTCCACCCCTGCCGTGTGCCATGCTCGGATCAGGCCCTGGGCGGCACCTGGCTGCTTCTGTCCTCCCTGGAACGTCTTCATTCCTTTCTCGGTGCATTTATCTGACAGCTGTTTTTCCGCACCCACTGAACAGCTCCGAGCACAGTTTACACGTGGCTATTCTCGTAGTGAACAAGACAGGCTCTTAGGAACGTTGCATTGTGGTATGTTGGGACCCATTAGGGAAGACCACATGTTTCAAGTAACCCCATGTTTTCGTTTCTCATTAAAATTTTATGGCACCACAGTATCTAACTTCAGAAGGAAAATGGGGAGCAAAAGGCCTCCTATTTCCTGGTGCAGGGAAAGAAAGCCCTGTGAGGAATCTTGGGGGAAGGTCACAGGTGGCTGCCTGGAGGAGGTGCCATTGCAGCTGGGCCTCCAAGTATGAACAGGACTGGGTCATGCCTCAAGGGGAGCAGTAAAGGTTTATAGGTTTGCATTTGGCTGAGCGGTTCTGTCATGCCCTCCCTCTGAGTGTCTGAATGTCTGGTTTCTCATCCGTGTTTGCCTCTTGTCCATTGAGTTGGGCCATGAGTCTAAGAGATTCACTGAGGCCCATCTCCCACTTCTCCTCAGGCTGACCCATACAGGCCGAGGAAGCCCAAGTTTGTGCCAAGCTAGAAACACACTACGGGCAGGGCAGAGGGAGTGCAGGAGGAAGGAGGTGAAGCTACCTGTTGGACCCTGCACTGTACATGTTCTCATTTAAAATCTAACCATCCCACCATGCAAGTTGCAGGACCCCCGATTAACAGTTGGGGGAAACTGAGGCTCAGGGAAGTCCAGCAGCGTGCCCTTGATCACAGAGCTCCGAAGTGCAGGCAGTGGAGATTCAAGTCTGCGTCCGACCGGCTCCGAGGGCCTTGTCTGTGGCCGCCTGGCCTCGCGCAGATGCTTGGTGCAGAAGGGAGATTGAAGGAGAGAGAGGCTTTCACTGACCCCAACACCCCCCCATCCCGGTGATGTCCCGTGAGGCCCCCAAACGCAAGCAGTCTGACAGTGGGTTTGGGGTGGGGGAACACATGGACTATCACTTCACCCGTAAGGAAGGGCACAGGGGGCCTTGTGTCTGAGCTGACCCTTTTTAGAGGTTTATTTATTTGAGAGAGAGCGCAAGAAGGGGGAGCAGAGGGGGAGAGAAGCAGGCTCCCTGCTGAGCCCGACACGGGGCTCCATCCCAGGACCCTGGGATCGTGACCTGAGCCGAAGGCAGCCGCTCAACTGGCCCGGGGAACCCAGCGCCCCTGAGCTGACACTTAAAAGGACATTCCTGGGAGATTTCTAGCTGTTTCGGTACAAGAAGCCCAGACCCCTAACAAAACTGTGCATAAAGGGAGCTTCTAGAGAAGGGGACGCTCGGCACCGCCTCTCCCCCACCTCTCAGGCCCAGGAGAGGCCCGCCCGCTGGCTCAGACGGATGCAGGGCTGGCCTGGACCCACGACCCACGCAGAGAGCCCCCGGGCCACAGACGAGGGGGAGCTCCAGCTTCCAGCTTCCAAAGGGGCCGCTGCAGGGACCTTCTGTCACCTGGGGCAACACGCTCCTGCCAGACCTCAGGAGCCTCCAGGAGATGAGGGCCCCCGTCCCACGCCCATCGCCTCCTGGGTCTCCTGCAGGAACCACCCC
>LNAC01000098.1:3605603-3629526 GCA_002007465.1 Ailurus styani | reverse complement strand
CCCCTGCCTCCTGCCTCCTGGCTCCCACCACAGCCTGCTCAGACTTCTCCTGCCTCTGGGCCGCCCCCCGCCGCCTCAGGTGCCCAGCCCTTAGCCCCCTCCCCACTCTTGGCATATGGAGCCCCTGTCTATATGGTCCCTTTGTTCCCTCCTGGGCCGGCAGCTGGGCAGTAGGCAAGGAGAGGCGCTCGCATTGTGCTGCTCTGCGTCACGGGGAGAGCGAGGGACTTTCCATTGTCTCTGGCAGTCAGTTCTGCTGCCAAGAGGACTGAGGTCCTGGGAGGGTGCGCAGGGCGGTGGTAAGGAGGGCAGCCAGGACTGGGGAAGGGTGAGGCACAGGAGGGGAGGAGCCAGACGACAGAAATTTGCAGATCGAGGAGGGAGTACTAATCCCAGCTGGGAGGGTGGAAGGGCTCTCATTCCCATCTCCGGGCAGGAGGGGGGTCGTGCTTTGGTAAATCCGGCAGATCCAAGTCCCCCAGCTCTTCCTGCCCCGGGACGAGCCCTCACCCCGTCTGCACTTGGGGTTCCTAGCACTCACAGAGCGGTAGCGTCCACAACACCGAGGTGTTAAAAGTTAGCGACCGTCTCCCGCCACCGGGCAGAGTGCCTGCTGCCCTCCCTGGAAGTGCTGGAGCTCAGTACCTTGGAGCTCTTTCCTGTGAGGGGCTAGCTGCCCTGTGGGACTTCGGGCTCCTGGGGGCAAGTGCACCTTGCACTCCCAGTAGCTCAGACACTTTGCAGCAAGCTCGACAACTCTCCGTTCACCCTACCTGTCAAGCAGGACACAGCTCATCATCCCCAATGCATTTGGGGCTCACTGGGTTTTCTTGCTGCGGTTTTTATCCAAAGTAGGTTGATCAAATTTACTTTCTCCGTCAATTCAGGCCGGGACATGATAACCTGAGTGAGGCCTTTGGAGCTGCGTTTCACTGAGAGTGTACTGTTCGCTCAAATCAGAGCATGTCTGTTCCAGAACATTCTAAGGGTGTTCCCATCTGTCCTCTTCTTGGTTCTCAAAACAGTGCTGGGAGCTGGGTGTGGGGGAGGGGCACACGATATTTTTAGCTCCGAGATTCAGATCCGAACCAACGAGCGAATGCTGCTTTACTTCACAGCCCAGCCTGACTCTTGTCTCCTGCTGATTCCCCCACGGGCAGATGAAGCAACGGTGGGACACCAAAATAGTGACAATTTGGGGAATAATTTAATATTTTGCATTTATGAGAAAAAGCCACAGGGCCGTCGTCGTGTGAAATTCGGACCTTCTGTTGATATTTTTCTCATGCTCCTTTTATAACTGAGTGTGGCTTTTATTCTTCATCACACATGGGTGGGCACAAGCATCTCCGTTCAGTGCCAGGAGCCTCTGCAGGTCTGGCCCTGGCTTCGTCCCCGGTCACACCGTAAGTCCAAGATAGACTGACGTTAGAACTCAGTATGTCAGGCAGGAACGTCTGTTCTAAAATGTAGGTTTCGTTACGATCCGGGTATGGCCAGGCCAGCGGATCAGGGAATGACTGCCCTTGAAAAATCGAATTCACAGTTCCCAAAAAGAAGGGACACATCACACCATGCAGGGCCATTTCAGGGAAGCACCAGGGTCCCCAGGAATCGTTCCCTACGCCCAGGAGGGACATGTGGGGAGGAGCGGGTTTGTTTGAATAAGTTCAGTGGACTGTGGGGTAGAGGGGCTGTTCCTAGTTGTCTGGTACCCGGCCCTGGGGTGACGAGGGACAGGAGAGAATGAGGCAGTGTGATAGGAAAAGGCATCACTGGCTGCAAGGATTGACCGGCCCCAGGACCCCATCACCGCCCCAGAATCAGCCAGGCCCCAGGGGTCAGAGCATCAGAAATACAAATGGAAAGGCAGGATGAAGTCAATCTCGAAAACATGCCAAGTGAAAGAGGCCAGCCCCCCAGACCCCCACTGTATGATCCCACCTGTACGGTAGATCGCAGAAACAGAAAGCAGGTCGGTGGTCCCCGGAGTGGAGATGGGGGAGGGACTGGGGAACGGCCACCGGGGGGCCCAGGGGGGTTCAGGTGTTCTGGAACCCCGCAAAGCAACGGCTGCACAACATCGTGAGTGGGCGAAACGCCGCCGAACCTTACACCTTCAAATGGTCAACTTCATGTTCTGTGAATTTCCCCTCAATTGGGGAAAAAAAAAAAAAGGATTAGAACTCAGGTCTTCCAAGTTCAGATTCACGGCAGGTGCCCGCAGGCCGTGTGCTGGTCCCACGGTAGGCACTCCGTCCCCACGATCTGCTCCGACGGCCTGGGAGGTGGGCACGACCAGGCGCCGGGCCCCCTTGGCGGTGAGGGGGTGGCGGTGGCCCCCGTCCGGGGCTCGGGAGCTTCGGGCCACCTGCTGCCTCGCAGCCAGGAGCGTGCGGACCTGGCCCCCGGGGCCCCTGACTCCCTGGTGCTCTGTCCTCCCAGGGAAGCGACAGCGAGTACGAGGCCGACCCGACCCACCAGAAGGCCCACTCTTTTGTCAACCACTACATCAGCGACCCCACGTACTACAACTCGTGGCGGCGGCAGCAGAAAGGAATCTCGCGGGCCCAGGCGTACAACTACACGGAGAGCGACTCGGGCGAGCCGGACCACGGCCCCGTGGCCAACAGCGGCAGCGCCCCGCAGGGCAGCCTCTTCCGGCCCAAGGCCAGTCGGACCCCAACGCCCCAGAACCCCCCAAACCCCCCGAGTCAGCAGAGCACCCTCTACCGCCCCCCCAGCAGCCTCACCCCCGGCTCCCGGGCTCCTATCGCAGGATTCTCCTCGTTCGTGTGACGTCGGAAGGGGGCAAGGAAAGAAAGAAAATGGCCCCCAACTCCCCATCCGCCCCTCCCCGCACTGCCTGCCAGAAAACAAAAACACCAAGAAACCAAGTCAACTTTTCACCTCCTGAGTTTATTTTTCCAGAGATTCCAGGGCCAGCAAAGCCGGTGTCGAGAAGGAGGAAAAGGAAGCCGTGAGGGAGGCTGTTGGCTCCAGACCGTGGGGTTCGCTGCTCCCGATGCAGACTGTGTGCAGAGTCGGGGCTGCTGGGCCGGGCCGGACAGAGGTGGGGGGCGGCGAGAGAGCTGAGGCCTGGAGAGCCATAGGGCAGCATGCCGAGGGGACGAGAAGCTTCTGGAAGTCCTGGCAGCTGCCCCTTCTGCGTGTGCTGGAGCCCCGGGCTCGCTGCGGGCTGCTGGTGCCCGAGGCTGGTGTGCAAGACCGGGCATCCCTTCTCTCTCTGCACCCACCTCCCTGTGCATCGCTGGCAGGCCTCGGACAGGCAGACGGATGGATGGACAGCCTGGTCCCCTGGCCTGCTCATCACACTTTGCCGTCCCCTCCCTGGCTCAGCGTCTCCACCAAGCATCTGGTGTATTTAGAAAAAGGAAAATAACGAAGGGGTGAGAGTCTGCCTAGCTAGCTCTTTGTTTCTTATACATTCTTTTTAGGGTGAATCCAAGGAAGAGGGGGGCCCTGGGGTGGGGGAAGAGGCCCCCCCACAGCACCGCTGAACCCAGCCATGGCTTTACTTGAATTCGCTTTCCCAGGCACAGACCAGGAGAGGTGAATCTGGGGGGCAGAGGGATGGGGCACTAGCCAGGCAGCAGTGCGGTAACTGGGCCCTAAGGGAGGAAATCAAGAACGTAAGAAAGAAGCCTGACTTCTCTGCTTCTTCCCTCCTGAAAGGAAGCTGCTTAGACAAGGAAGTTCAGCGGGCACAGGACTGGGGAGCTGGGTAGGGTGAGGAGTGATCACCGAGGCAGACACACCCCACCCCTGGATAGACCCCTTCCTCCTGAGACACACACACCCGTCCCCGTGTGCTTCCCAGGAAGGTTCAGCCGGGCTGGGGGGCCCTCTCCTCCCAACCAGGGGTTTACAGAGCCTCTCCGGGACAAACCCCTTTGGGTCCTTGCCGGACGGGACACTCACTCCCAGATGTGTGGTCCCTCTCGCTCTCAACCTGAGCGCTCCACACCCAAAACACGCCCTCCCACCCCCCACCCCCGGCCAAGCACGGGGGTACAGAAGCCCAGAGGGGTGAGCCAAGCCCCTGGTCTTGAAGCCGGAGCTCCCCAGAATTTGCCTGGTCAGCCCATCCCCGGGTTTACAAAGAGTCAAAGACCCAACCCCCCAGTCCTGTGTTCCAGACTCTGCCCAGCCTCGCTCGCCAGGGCTCGGAGCAAGCGGGGGGCCCCGTCCAAACTGGACACGGCTCCCGAGCCGCGCGGCCAGGCCGGCCGGAGGAGCAGGTCAGATGGGAACAAGGACCGGAATAGCTGACGGGAAGCAAAGTTTTACACACAATCTGCTCCAAGGAATGTTCTTTTAAAAAGCCTCTCGTGGTGGCCTGAACCTTCCCGTCAGCCTCCGGAGGAAGGGATGGAGGGTCGAATTCCCCGAGTGCCCCGGGCCAGCCCCGCCCCGTGGGTCTGGGTGGACCCCTTCAGTTCGGCCTGGGGCCCCTTCATGCGGCAGGGCTCTCTGGGGAGCCGCACACAGTCCCCCTCTCCAGGCGGAGAGCGGGATTTGGAGAGCAAGGCAAGGAAAGCGAGGGTCTGCACCCAGCCCCACGGGGCGGCATCCCTTGGCGGGGGGTCGGGCCAGGGGCCTGAGGGAGGGACACAGATCCCCAAGCCCCCAGCTCGTCGGGGATGCGGCGGAGCCCTCCGTATGCGGCCCTGACCTCGGCTTCCCCTCGAGGGGCTCCAGGGCGCGAAGCACATTGGCCCTGGCCGTGAGGACACAGGCCCCAGTCCCGCCCCGGGCACAGCTGGCGTCTCCGCAGCAGCACATCTGCTGAGGCCACCTGGGATCTCCCGCTCCCTCCTCCTTTTCCATCTCGTCTTTTTTTTAACAACCTCATCCTTCTCCTCATCTGCTGTGTGTGTAGCCATTTATGGAAGCTCCCAGTTTGCATTAGGGAATGAATCGAGCCCAGCGCAGGGAGGGCTCGGCGGGTGTGTGGGGGGGATGGGGGACGTGTGAAGTCGTGTGCGCGTGTGTGTGCGCACACGCATGTTACTGCACGTGAGGCCAGATGTCCTTTGCCTTTCGTGAATCGCCTGGGGCACTGCTCCTTCACGCCCATGCGGACACACCCACCATGCACACTTGGCACGGTGCCTGTGCACGCACGCCTGGGCTCACGCACACGCACGCACACGTATGCGCAGAACACACATCCGGGTTTGCAGAGAGGCTTGCGATTCCTTCTGACGGCCGAGGCCTGGGCAGCCAGGATCCCTCCCACCGGAAGGCAGCTGGGATCTGTTGTCTCAGGGGGCAAGGACACTGCGCCGGCCGAGAGGCGGGCAGGGCCCAAGGTGAAAGTCCAGCCCTTAGTCCATACCCACCCCCGCCATCCCAACCACATCTAGAAGCCCAGGTCTCCAGCGCTGAGCTCTAGATTTCTTAGAGGACACCTCTGCCCTCGTTTACATATCTGTTGGGGCAGCAGAGGCTCCCAACCCCCTGGCCAGACGCCCCCCACCCCCAACCGCATTAGAAGGATGTGCTGGACACTGCCCGTGGGTGACAGTGAACCTCCCCGGGCCGATGATGCCGGGGCCCTATCTGCGTGATCACCTAAAGCAGGTTCATGGCAGGGCAGCTCTGCGTCCTTTGGCTCTGCTTCATCGTGCCCCAGGGAAATCTGGTGTCGCCCCCGACCGCCCGCACTTGGCACCCCAGCACTGACCTTCCCCCTACTACACCCCGCCCCCGCGACCACGCCTCCAGTGTGCACAGCAGCTCTGCGCCCAGACTGCCAAGATGAACCAACAAGCGGCTCTGGTCTCAGGGCCCCAGGGAGCTTGCAAACCCAGGCTGCCTGTCCTGTCCCCTCACCTGACACTGCCGTGACTCAGAAGAAACAAGGATACTTCTGGCTGCCCCGCCCAGAGCACCGCTGCCTGGAGGCCTTCTGTCTCTGCCCACACCTCCCTGGGCAGAGCTTTCAAAGGTGCCAGAGCCTCCCAGAGGCCCCTCTGGGCAGGGGCTCCCCCTCACCTTCCCATGGTGCCCATGGCGTGAGGGGCCAGAGGGCAGGAAGCGGGGGACCCCCTCTCCACCCCACCCCCGAGCAGCAGCCACCCAACCCGAGTGCCTCTGTATGGTCCTGCCCAGTGGCAAAGCTGGCCATCACCCAGAGCACAGATCCCCTCTCTTGAGACCACCCCCTTCTCTTTGTTTCCGTAAGAATAACCAAAAGCATTCAAACGTGTTATCTTTCTTTACACATAGAGACTCCAAAAACAAAAACCAACACAAATCTTTATTTTTTGATTTAAAAGATATAATGAAAAATTATGGGGAGAGTGTTCATTGTGGCAGGTGTCTATCTGTAAGAAAAAAATATATATCTATATGTCATATAGCTTGTTAGCAGGTTTATTTTTTAAATGAAAGGTAAGAAAGAAATTGATTTGAAATATATACCACGAGATGTCCCACGGCCTGTCAAACTTGTCAGTATTTTATAAATAAATCTTTTTTTTTTTTGGAGTTCTGAAACGGCATTTATTCTTCTCCTCCCTGGAAGGTAAGTGGGGACCCCTACCCTCATATCGGGCTGAAGCAATCTTCCCCAACATCCATTGTTAGCCAGGCTGTGTTTCTGCAGCGACAAGGGTCCCACCCACTTGCCTTCTTAATTCATACGTGAGTGGACATTCGTGCCTTCAAGTGAAGTGCGCTATTTTACTTGTTGTGCGATTTTAGGATAAGAGCCACTCAGATTACAACAAATTAGAGGCAAAATGGCACTGATTCATAACAATGGCGAACACGTGTGCTGTTCACCCTCGGCCAGACACAGTGCTTACCACTTCACGTTGATTAACTCGGGGAGTCCTATGAGAATGCCTGCAGGAGGGAAACTGGATCGGGGAGAATTTAAGTGGCTTGCCCCGGACAATTGGAAAAGCAGGGGTTTGTCCTAAAGCGATCTGGCTCCAGAGACGTGTGCTGCCTCTGTGATATTTTTAGGCAATTCCTTGCCTATGTTCATCTTCATTCCTACCAAGCCAGCCCCACAGAGCCTGGATGGGGTAAGAACCACCATGGTGCTTGGTGGAACTAACCTCATTATTCCCCCCGGGTGGAGAGTGAGGGCTTGAATGGCTGAGTTGATGAGTACCATGGTATTCCAGGATCCCACATTTCTCCCGCATACAATGAGATTCAAATAGAAAAGGAGCGAAGGACAAATGAATAGTTCATGGAAGGCCGCTTGGTGAGTACACTCGCTTTACAAAGTTGACTGTGTGATGTACATCAGACACTCCTACGGGGGCTGCTCAACTAATCCAAACAATTAAAGAAGGGAATTTTTTTAAAAATCTACATATATTCACCCTTATGCACTATTTTTTCTTAAAATCAAATGTAAATTCATTCACCAATCTGTTCGTGTCGGGCCGTAGCGTTTTTCTTTTCTCAAGAATGGGCTCCATGGATACAGTTCTTTGTTGCTTTTCTTACATAAATCACATCCATCATGGATTGTCAGTGAGTTCTAGTCTGTTTCTTTAAAATAAAGCAAAAATGTATAGAAGTCATGGATCGAGGACTTGCAGTGTCCAGTTCTACGTGCAGGGAGCTTGGAAGTCACTGCTCCGTTTTCACCGGTGAAAAGCAAACTAAAGAAGCAAAAACCAGGGGCACCTGGGTGGCTCAGTCGTTAGGTGTCTGCCTTCGGCTCAGGTCATGATCCCAGGGTCTTGGGATCGAGCCCCACATCAGGCTCCCCGCTTGGCGGGAAGCCTGCTTCTCCTTCTCCCATTCCCCCTGCTTGTATCCCCTCTCTCACTCTCTCTCTCTCTCTCTCTCTCTCTCTCTCTCTCAAATAAATGAATAAAATCTTAAAAAAAAAAAAAGAAGCAACAAACATTCATAGATCCACGAGAGATGGAAAGTCATGGGCCCCTGGGTGGCTCAGTCGGTTAAGCATCTGCATTCAGCTCAGGCTGTGAACCCAGGGTCCTGGGATTGAGACCCACATCGGGCTCCTTGCTCAGTGGGGAGCCTGCTTCTCCCTCTCCCTCTGCCTGCTAGTCCCCCTGCTTGTGCTTTCTCTCCCCCTCTCTCTGTCAAATAAAATCTTTAAGAGAGAGAGAGAGAGAGAGACAAGAACTCATAGGGCAAACTACTGTGCACAAAACACACAGGCAACTACAGAGAATCTCTGGTGAAAACTGGATTGATGGAACAGCAGAATCCTGTATTTTATTCTTCTTTCCCTAATTTTTCTACAGTGCTCGTCCGCAACTAATACAACACACTCATTTTTGCCACTCTTTTATCAAAGCATTCAGTGGCATTTTCAAAGAAATAACTATTCTTTTGCACTCTTATCTATGACATCATATTTAATTAAATTATGTAATAACTATAAAAAGTACAACTGGCCAAAACAAGTCTGGGAACAGGGATAACTGAATCTTTATAAACAGACAACTTGTTGCAGTAGGAGCAGAAATATACGGGCCTCATGATTAGTCTTCAGGATTTAGGGGACTGTGGTCATCTTCATGGTTTCAGAGAAAATATAGAAAATCAATTAATAAGGCTGGTTGGCTAATGGAAGTCAGAGGAGAGCGCTTCCATGTGTATGATAGGACAAACCGTGCATCCTGAACTTGATGACCAATTTTCAAGGTGATGAAGGGGTTTTCAAGGGTAATTTGGACTACACCTAGTCTTTCTCTTACACATAATTTGGAGCCCAACCTCCACATTAGATGCAACTCCACGCCAACTGATTTGCGAATGCTGGGGTGAAGGGTCATAACCCAGAAGGCATTCTAGAAACTGGAGTCAGAAGAGTGTGGGCTCTGTTTCTAGAACAGTCCCTTGCAAACTAAGTGCTATAGTTTTCTCAGGGGGAACAAGTGATCGACCAGCGATTTGATCAATGAAAGGATCAAAGAAAATAATGGGATTTGAAAGGAAGGGTTTTGAACACCAAGACGCCTATCTTTCTGGTGCCATGTTTGTTCTAGACCCAGGAGACGTCTCATTGTAATCGTTAATTCCAAAATTCTTCCTCATTCCTTTCTAATCCCAGACTGGCTCCTCCCCTCACTGCGGCTCCCTCCAGCTCCATTACCCAAAACAGTGTCTACCCCCCCCCCCACCAAAATGAGAAAAGTAAATCTGCTAAGAAGGAAGGGAGAAAGGAAGGGAAGGAAGGTGCTTTCCAAAGCCCAGGAGTCATGGTGGGAGGGCATATTCTGGTTTGGATGATACACAGTACTCCCTTCCAGGTAACCTCAGGAAAACACCAGGAAAAGCCTCTCAGAATCCAGTGGACTTTCTTTCCTTAAAGATCCCAGAGTGCCTAATTGGGAAAAGCACTTTGAATTGGGGAAGTTAACCAGAGAGAGTACGAGCTCTGCAGACCTGGGTTCCCACAAATTTCAGCTTGCCCTGGGACTTGAGCTCAACCTTCACCAGCCTCTGCTACCTCATCTGTGGAATGGGTACAACTTCTGCCCCTTCTGACATCACACTCTTGCAACGAAGTGTAGAGAAATAACCTCTTCGACGGAGGGGACCTCTGGAGAAGCCCCCCTACCCCACCAACCTTCCACTCCAACTAGCCCCCAGCCCTGCTCCTCTGTCCCAAACTATCAGAGCTACCTTCTTTTTTCTTTTTTTTTCTTTCTTTCTTTTTTTTTTTTTTTATTTCCCGATCTTGCTGGTAAAGCCCTTTAGCTGTGAGACTTGGCTACAGTCAGCAGGTGGTGAAAGTGGCTACTATTTTTCTTTCCAGCATCCTAGCATCTGGCAGGGAGGAGGTACTGAACCAGCTGTCTCTCTGGAGGTTATAGGTGGGGAAGGAGGTTCTGTTAAGGCACAGTGCAGGAAGGTAGGAGGGAAAAGACACTTGGGTCGGCCTAAGCAGTCAGCTCCAGGAGGCTCAAGCCAACTGGCTCCTTCCGATCCAAGATGGGCTGCTGCTCCCACCACCCACCCCAAGGCTTTGACCACCTAATGCAACCAGCTTTCTCCAGCGCTGACCCTGATGGGCTTGAGGAAATCAGGACACCTTACCACTTCCAGCATGGAGGCTGCTGGGGCTCTAGCGAGCCAATTGCTCGGAAGCCAAGCAGTGACATGGGACAGACAATTAGTGTTTGGCTCACTGTCCTCGCAACATTGACCATCCGAGTCAACCAGGCTCCTTGCCCTGGGGTTTATCACTACTTAGCTAGAGCTTCAGCCAGGGCCAGAGTTACTCCAGATAACAAAGGGCTCAAAGCCCAAAGAACATCATCCCTTGCTCTAGGGGGATCTGAATGCTGTGGAATCCTCAGCATGACCCTTCTGGAATTTGCTGCCCTGGTTGCATGGGCGTGGTCCCAGTATAGCACCAGCCTGACTCTGGACTGACCAAGAAGGTTCCTGCTCGTGGCCTTCATTTCACACGCAGCTCGGGGCCATGGGGCTGCAAGGTTGTGGGGGGCTTCTCGCTGCACCTTCCCCTCTGCTCCAACTGCTCTCAGGAACATGGCCTTGAAAGGCTTGGGAGCAGCTCCTGTGGGGCCCAGATAAAGGGGTTGATGCATAGAGTCACCCTAGGTTCTGTTTTACAGAACCTATTGTCCTGACGTGATTATTAGTAATGCCCCCTTTCACTTTGTTTCTTAATCATCTGTGGTCCCCCCCCCCAACCTCCCATCCAATGAGTGATACTTGACAGCTGGGAGGGTCTAGCCTCCAGCCCCTCTGACAATTGGGCCCTTGGGCTGCCATGTCGGAGGGCCGGGAGAACAGAAGGGACCATTTCCTGGACACGAGCTGGGATTTGGGACGAGGGGGATGGCACTGAAGAAGCAGCGAGTCAGGCCTCCTCCAGGGCCGTATCTCCTGCTCAGTTCTCTGGCACCCAGGATGCGACACTGTGACCCCACATTCAGAGGGAAGCTCATCCTCCTGTTGTCTCAGACCCTATGTCCTGACTCTTGAAGGTCTATGCTGTCCTCTCTTGCCAACAGTTTCCTAAGAGACAAGAAACACATCCTCCTTGTATAGGGCCTTCCCCACCCCCATCTCTGTTCCCACTCTCCCAGACTGACCAATAGTTTGTGACATTGGGTAGGGCCACTGGATAGACGGCAACCCCAGATTGGCGTGGGACATGTTTATCCCACGCAACATTATTTGTTGTGACCTGAACTTCAAAGTTAACTGGGCATCCTCTATTTTTATTTGCTAAGTCAGCCACCTGGCTCAAATCCTAACTCCATACCAGATGTGGGTACTCATACAAAACTTTTGGAACCTCGGTGTCCTTTTCCAGAACGTGGGGGATGCCAGAAACGGCTCTGCCTTCCTCACCGGAAGGTGTGTGGGTATTAGAAGTAGGATTACATGGGAACATAATTTGTAAGCCGTACACCACTCAATGCATGTAAGAGATCACTGCTATTGTTCACGGATAAAATGACACTCGTGTGGAATCATTCAAGAGCTTCTGGCTTTAGGCACAACTCGGCTCAATCTGTCCCGACTTCCAATCCCTTAACACACCATGTTCTACCTGCCTCAGGACCCATCCTAGCCGGAAATCACATCAACAGAGAACTCCTGAATCTTGGACATTGGGTGGAGGGGGGCGTCCCTGGGAAGAGAGTGAAGCCCGCCTTTCAGAGTGTGCCATGGTGCTGGAAGGCAACAGCACACTCAAGTTAGGACCGTTTAAGGAAAATGTCGCCAAGTTGCAGTAAAGCACTGCGGAGCTCAAGGAACCCCTCGGGACCCAAAGTTAAGAACACCTGGTGCCATTACCCGCCCAGGCTTGCAGAGGACGGAAGAGGAAGTTACTGGAACCTGCCAACAGAGGAGCCTGGGTGGAGACAGATGCCACCCAGGGGCCAGTCGGGAGCTAGAGAAGGACCATCTCCCAGCCGGGGCCTTGCTCTCCCTCCCTCCGTCCTCCAGTGTCCTGTCTGGGCTCCTTCTGACCCAGACTCAGCAGGAGCTCAGATGGCACCGGGATGCAGTCCGTGGGGGCTGGCCTCCCCCGGGGGCCCAGAGCAAGGTGGACAGTAGGTCACACGGGGGCTGGTGGGTCCCAGCAGCACTGTATGTGTGTCTTCCGATGCTGATGTCCCCGTGGAAAGTTCCACTCTTCCACCCAATTCTCTTACTCTTTCTCGATGTTGACGAAGAGTGGAATTAGACCCAAACAGACTTGCTGGGAGCTTCTGCCAGAATACGTGGGATTTTCTGGTGTATTCGAGAATTTCAAAGGTCTTTGACTTTCAGTTGACTACAGTCTCCTGTGCCAGCCGGGGCAGCAGGACAATGACAGCAGCTGATCTTTGCTGACCACACACCACGCCCGGCACCGGGCTGCAGGCCCCTTTCTGCACTTTGTTAATCCTCACAGCGGCCCCCTGACGCCGGAATTCGCCTCCTGCCCATTGACCAGAGAAGGACACCCAGACGCGGAAAGCCAGGTAAGCGCGAGAGCCAGAACTGGACCACAGGCCTGGCTGTGCACGCCCCCCGCCCCCCACTGCCCCTTAATCATGAAGCAGCCTCCAGCCAGGGTTCAGGCCCTGCTCGACCTGGATGTTCGGGGAAGCCTCCACATTCCGGATGGACGCAGGCCAGGCGAGAAACATGGTTTCAGGATAGCAATGTTCACAGGGGTGGACAGACATTCACGTTTTCCCTAAAGGGCCAAGTGGTCAGTATTTCAGGCTTTTCCGGCCACACGGTCCCTATCCTAGCAAGGAAGCAGCCCACGACGATACATCCATGAATGGGTAGCTGTGTTCTGATCAAGTTTTATTTAGGGACACGGAAATTAGAATTTTCTATCATTCTCACGTGTACTGCAGTATCATTCTGGTTTGCATCTTTTTGAATCATTTAAAAATGTAAAAATTCTTAGCTCCTGGGTCCTATAAAAACAAGTGGAGTTTGCTGACCCCGGTTCTAAAGTGGCTTCCTGTCAAGTCCACGTTTGCTAGAACGTCTATGGCGTGACCCCCAGATAAGGGAGTCAAAGGTGCTATCGTAGGTTGACTCATGTCCCCCAACATCCATGTCCACCTGGAGCCTCATAATGTGACCTTACTTGGAAGTAGGGTTTTTGCAGATACAATTATTCAAGGTGAGGTCACACTGGAGTAGGGTGGACCCTAAGTCCAATGACTTGTGTCCTTATAAGAGGGGAAGACCCGGAGAGACCCACACGCAGGAAAAGCCACGTGGACACAGAGGTGGGAGTGGCCCATCCGCAAGCCAAGGAACACCAAGGACTGCAAGAGCCACCGGAAGCTGGAGGAGGCCAGGAAGGGGCCTCCCCTAGAACCTTCAGAGCGAGTGTGGTCCTGCCGACACCTTGGTTTTGGACTTCCAGCCACCAGAACAGGAGAGAATAAAACTGTGTTGGTCTCAGCCAACCCTCATCTACACTCCTTTGTTATGGCGGCCCTGGGGAACGCGTCATCGGCTCTCCTCGGAGCTCCAGTGTGTGTGTCTTTTATCTTGGAGGGTTTAGGTTCAACAGAATCGCACAGGCTGGCCCCGTCCCAGGACCAGGCCCCTCCCAGACCTCAGGCCTCCCTTCCGCTCCCGCCTCCGGCTGCCTTAGCTTTCTGTAGAAGAGCACCAGCAGCCCTGCATTAAAGTTGGCAACTATGGGATGCTTGTTTTCCTGTCTCTCCGCAACCTCCCCCCTTCTCAAATTGTTTCCACCTCTCAGTAAGAGCCAAATAACAGTCATTCCCTGAGGTCAGGAAAAACCCTCACCCGCCACCAACCTGCAAAATATTAATCACAGACGCCCGTGACCAGAACTCGGGCGGGGAGTGGGGAGGCCCTCTCTGCCTCTGTGGCCATTGCTGGGTAAGGGCGGAGGGAGTGGCCGGACCTACCTGCTTATTTGGGTCTGGCACAGTGCCTGGTACATGGGAACGCCACACAGCCTCACAGAGCAAGGCTCCACAGTCCCCATCTTCTGCGAGCATACAACAGCACGTCACTAGATGGAAGATACCCAGGTGTGGTCCAGGACACGGGTACGCACAAGCAAGAGCTCACCCTTGGCCGCAAGCTTTCCCAGCCACTTTGCATAAATTAACTCATTCTGTCTCCCAAAGGAGGGAACTGAAACACAGAGAGGCCAGGTAGCCTGCCTGAAGGACAGGGCAAGGGCCCCCAGGGGCACCCCCCCCCATGCCCGGGGACTGCCCAGCCAAAATACCCCGGGTTCCAGTTTGAGAGCGCTCCTGGGGGCCGTGGGAGCTGCCCACACTCCTGCCTGAGCCCCGGGGCTAGAGCCTCTCCCCTGACTCCCAGGGCTGGACCGCTTCCCTTGCATGGTCTCTCCTGCACAGAAAATTGTTGCTCTAGTTCAAGGCTCCCAGGACGCCACTGATCTACAGTTGGCAATCTTGGACGGTTTACTTTAGTGGCATGGGTTGTAAAGGGGTTTGGCCCATAGCAGGGAAGATCCGGAGGGCTCTAGAATGGTGAAGTCAGAGAAGCCACCTCAGAAGTGGCCCCCACGTCATTTCTTGGAAGGAAATAGGCGGGGGCGGGGCCTAAGGAGGCGGAGGGCGGGCGGGGCCGACCCTGGGGGCGGGGCCGACCCCTAGGGGCGGGGCCGGGGGAATATGACCACATCTGTTTGCAGTTTTCCATCTCACCTCCCCACTCCTCCTCACTCTGCCGTCTGTAATCAGCCAACTGTCTGTGCTTGTCCAGCCTTGTCCTCCTGTCTAGACCCGTCCCGCGTACGCTGGGCCCTGAATCAGAGCCCGGCTCCTTCCTGTGGCCCTCCGTCAGCACTTGGTGTGGGGGTGGAGTTGTTTCTGTCTGACACCTGCCACTTCACCTGAGGGGGTGGTGCCTGGGGTCCTGCCCCAGGGAGCTTCCTCCGCACAGCCTAGACCGGAGGACGGGACACCCTCCACTGTCGCGGGAGCGGGCAGCAAGGCCAGACAGGAGAGAAGCGGGTTGAGCGGAAGGGACACACAGCGATGCACAGTGACAAGATGACAACTGACACTGGGCCTCCGAGAAGGGAGCTCAGGAAGTGGGTCAGCTGCAGGCCCGCTGCCTCCTCAAAGAGGCAGCTCTCCCTGACTGGTGCCACTGGGAGAGGGTGAGGCGGGGTGCGAGGCCCATGTTCCAGGCTTTTCTGATTCTTCAAGAACCAGAAACCCAAATTTTAGGTGAATCTCCCTATGCCTAAACGCTAGCAACCATATATACCTATACATATGTATAGCAAGCTTTGTCGTGGCAGATCATATCTTCCCCAAATGATTGCAGGAGGTCTCCCATGTAATGTGCTCCTCTTATAATGTAACTCTGACACCCCTCCACCCAAAGGTGGAGCCGCTGTCCCTCCCTTTGAACCTGGGTGGGAAGAGCATAGGACCACAGCAGAAGTGAGGCTATTTGACTTTTCTTTTAAGGTTTTATTTATTTATTTATTTATCTAGCAGAGAGAGAGAGAGAGAGAGGAAGAGCGCACAGGCAGGGGGAGCGGCAGGCAGAGGGGGAGGGAGAAGCAGACTCCCTGCCAAGCAGGGAGCCTGATGCTGGACTCGATCCCGGGCCCCTGAGATCATGACCTGGAGCCAAAGGCAGATGCTTAACTGACTGAGCCACCCAGTGCCCTGCTATGTGACTTTGAAGATCATTGTTGTGGGATGAACTGTGTCACCCCAAAAGATATTCGAGTCCTAATCCCTAGGACCTGCGAATGTGGCCTTCTTTAAAAATAGTCTTTATAGATGATCAGGTTAAGATGAGGTGGGTTCTAATTCAAGATGATTGCATCTTTTTTTTTTAATTTTAAGATTTTATTTATTTATTTGACAGAGAGAGAGAAAGATCACAAGTAGGCAGAGAGGCAGGCAGAGAGAGAGGAGGAAGCAGGCTCCCTGCCGAGCAAAGAGCCCGATGTGGGCCTCGATCCCAGGACCCTGAGATCATGACCTGAGCCGAAGGCAGAGGCTTTAAACCGCTGAGCCACCCAGGCGCCCCATGATTACATCCTTATAAAAAGGGGGAACTGGACACAGAGACAGATATGCACAGAAGGAAGACAGTGGGGAGACCCAGGAAGAGGGCCAGGGGAAGACAGAGGATTAGGATGATGAGTCTACAAGCCGAGAGATGCCTGAGTCCACCCAGAGCTGAGAGAAAGCGTGGAGCAGCTTCTCCCTCATAGCCTCAGAAGAAACCAGCTGAGTTAACAGCTTGATTTTGAACTTCTACAAGAGAATTAATTTCTGTTAAGACACCACTCTGTATAGTTTGTTATGACAGCCCTAGGAGACCAATACAGTCCTAAAAGAGCATACGGTTTCTGTCTGGTTCTCTTAGGATGCTTGAGCTTGACACTTGGCCGCCATCTTGTGAGGAAGCTCAAACTACCCCACATGGAAAAGCCATACAGAGGAGTTCTGGCTGATACCCAGAAGTAACCACCAGGGTGGAGGTGAGCCAGTCTGATTCCAGCCCCCAACCACTGAGTCACACCACCCATACCCATCCACTTCTACCTGCCCCCCAACCCTGTCTTCAGTCTTTGCAGCTGAGACCACTTATATCATGAAACAGAAACAAGCCATTCTTTCTATTCTTAGTCTCAATTCCCAGGACCCATAGACTCTAGAAGCATAATGAAATGACTGTTGGAAGGAGTTTGTTCTGCAGTTATAGTAACCAGAACAGCTGTGCATGCAAATAGAATATATCTTCAGGCTGCATCCAACCCACAGGCCACCAGTTTGCCTTTGGATCAGACCACACGGTTGTCGTGGACTCTGCAAGGCTGAAGAGTTACCCAGGCGGAAGCCATGACTTCTCCACACCCTTGGGGACAGGGGCCACAATGTGAAATGAAAAGGGTAGGAAAGGATGGGGATGAGCTGGGTTACTAGGACAGGATCATCCATGTGGGGATAGAGTGAGTGTGTGCAAGAAATCACCCTCAACTAGCAATGATCCCATGTCAAGATCCCAGGTTCCAAGAGAAGCTGTTTGCTAGATGTGTAGAAGACGGAACTCTGCAAAACACCTGCAGTCCCCATCAGGGTACCCCCACATGGTTTTCTAGAGATCCAATGAGCTAATATATTCAAAAGCCCCAGAGGAGTGTCTGGAACCTTGTGGAAACTGACCTGTCCTGATGGCTTACTATCATTAGGATTGGTGATGTAAACTTCAGTGTCTCCCAGAAGACCCTCAAGAGCTAAAGCAGGTGGGGCTCTGGGAGCCTCCCCCCACTGGAAATTTAGTAGGAAGACCACCTTGATCTGTTTTAGATCATGTAAAGTTTCACTTGAAGAGTAGAGAGAAAGAGTCCCTACTTACAAAAGTAAAATCTTTGCAAACCACCCATGCAGCAGGACCAGTGCTGGCCCAGGATTAGAAGGACTCATATATTCCCTCAGGTTCTGCTATTAGAGGGCTGTGTGACCTTGGAAAAGTCACTTCCCCTCTCTGGATTTTATTTTCTGTTGTGTAAAGTGGGAGGCCTAGGTGATTACTAATATTCTAATTATTAGCCCTAAAGTAGCCAAACTCCGTGCTCGGAAAAAAGGGGAAAATATTCTTTCGTGCAAATTTCCATGCAATTAATTTATTATAGATTTAATTACAAGGCCAGTATGACTCCTCATCCCACTCTCTCTTTCTGTATCTTCTGGTGGCCTTCCATGAGCAAAGTTTGCTTTGCTGGAGGAATCCCTGCTTGCCACTCAGCCAAGACTTCATTTGTTACCCAGAAGCTCCACTGGGTGGGCCTGGGGCAATCAGCTGCCTGAACTGAGTCCTCATTGCTGGCTTATCTAACATGTCCACTGTCTTCAGCCACAACTGGCTTGTGAAGGTGACAGAGGACTTGGGGAGAGGAGGAAGCTAGCGTCCTGCAGCATCAAGCCATCAAGCCAGGAAGCGTAAATTAGCTTTGACATCAGGCTGAGTTATTCTTATGACTCAAAGGCTTTGCAGGACCCAAGGAAGGACACACACACACACACACACTCACACACACGTGCACACACAAACACACACACACATGCAAGACAATACTTACAGGAAATGGAAAACTCTAGAGAAAACCAACCCCATAGCCACAACGAGGGGCTTTTGACAATTACACCCGACCGAGAAACACATCATCTGGCACCTCTGCCTTATTCTCCCCACAAGAGGAAGGAACATGAAATGCCACCCCCTTTACCACTCTTGTGGCTTCTTGGCAGTCACTGGCCAAAGACATAGTCGCATCGGCTTGAATGTGGGAAGAGACTGCAGAGGAGAGACAGATGTCTCCTCCAACCTGTTTGTTCCAGAGGAACCACCCTCTGGGTGTCCAGGGGGGCTAGGAGAGTGCAGGGAAATCCTGGGGTCAGACCGAAGTACACAGGCTTCAGGTCAGCCCAAGGATCTGGGATCCCGGAGGCTCAGGGCAAAGGGAGGGAAGGAGGTAGGAGTGCCCCCAACCAAAGGCACAGGCACAAGGACCTCCTGATTTGAGAGGGTTGTTCATTTAAGCCCTTGGGACATGTGGGTCCATGTGTCCCACCACACTGGGGCAGAGAGGATGCCGAGTGATGCCTTTGGCTCTGGGCACCCTTCTCTTCACCCCTGGGCCATGCACTGGGAAGGAATTAAATTGGGGTCCTTGGTATGGATGTGGGCTGGTAGAGACAGGGTGACGGAGGTGGAGGAGGACGTGGCCGGGGCCTCCTAAGAACCTCCTGGAGGCAGGGTGCATCAGTCCTCTTTCAGGGGTAGAATCTTCTGGGCTTGATAAGGATGTGTGTCTGTTGGATAAGGGTGGGTGCCCAGTGTCCCCTAGTGACTTTCCCTTGCCCACTGTGGCCAAGTAATAGTAACAAGGTCATTCAGGCTTCAGCTGGAATCAGTTTCCTTTCCTGCCGTGTTGTGGTTTTGTGGCTGGGACCATGGGCTCCAAGTCTTGACTGCTCGGGCTTTTTTTCAGTCTAGGATCTGGACTTACTAGCCATGGAATCTTGGGCAGATTACTTAGCCTTTTCTGTTTTTAAGCTGATACCTGGGAGTAATAGCAACTAGGACAGAGATGTAGATTTCTTAACTCAGAGTAAAGTACTCAATAGGTGACAGTGATCAGGACTTTTCTAAGTGCCCCCTCTAGGCCAATTTGCCTCTGATTTGGGCTATTGGGGAGGAGACAGACCTTTTCTGGGCACGGACAAAAGCTCTTTCCTTCCCTCCAGTTGCTTTTCTTTCCACCTTTTTGGGGGCCAGGGAGGTTTCTGGTTATCAGGACTGCCCTCCCCTCTCCAGAGACAATGACAGAAAGCTCTGGGGGAGCCCTCCACAGCCACCCCGGCCCAACAGACTCCTTTATCAGAAGTCCAAAGACGGCCTCTTACAGATAATGTCATTCATTTTTTTTCTGCTAGCTCAATTCTGGGAAACACTGATGAGAATAGGCCCACTCTTTGCCTGGGGCGAGATGCTCAGGAACAGACGTGTTTCCAGAGGTCTAACATGAGCCCTTCATTCTGAGACCAGCCAGCGTCCACATCAGGAGCCCTCATGGGGCGCCAGCCTGGTGCTGGACGCTGGCCTGCGTTATCTACCAACCTTATGCCAGCTCCATGAGGTGGGGACCCATGTGCCCCCCATTTTCAGATGAGCACACTGAGCCGAAGGAGCTCAAGTGACTTTTTTCAGGTCATATGGGGACAGTTGGGATATGAACCCAGATGGGCCTCAGGCATCTGCGTTCCCAATCTGGACCAGCAGGCCCTTGGAGCACCAAGAGAGGAGCCCAGAGCTGGGCTTTCTTGCTTTTCCCTGGTGTGTGTGTTGGGGTGGGGGTGGGGGCCACGGTCATTGGTGGTTGAAGCACTGGGCTTCAGAAATCTGGGGACCACATGAAACATTCCTTGCAGGGTCCCTGTTTCTGAGACTCACTGTCTTTAGCCGAAGTCTATGCTAATTTTCTGAGGAACCCAGAACCCTGACTGTATTTTTTCCTTCCATCCTTTTCTCCCTCCCAGATAAACAAGATATTTCATACCAGTTCCCACCTCCCTGGAAATAAATGTCCCAGCTCCGTGGTCAGGGGCAGCACGTTAATAACAGGACAATGCACAGTGACAGACAGAACCCCTAGCTGGGGTGGGGAAGCGGTCTGTCTTTTCCCCTGGCAGAAGGATAGAGGAGGGGACCCAGAGGCTGAAGTCTGACTTTAACATAACAACAATAACAGAAACCAGGGTCCCTTACTTTGGACTTGACAGCTCACAAAGCAAGGTCACATGCTTTATCTCCTTCCCATCCTCTGATAACCTCCTGTGGTCGATTGTTACTGTCCGCTCCTTACAGATATGACTCAAAGAGACTAAGCGACTTAGTCACACAACCCAGATGTTCCGACCCCACATCTGGACTCGTTTCCAGTAAATTCCATGGCCTCTCTGCTCTGTCTCCAGTCCTTGACCCACCTGATCACCAGGTCCAGCTCAAGCCGACTGGCACCTCCTGCCTTCAGAGAGTCCCCAGCCCGGTGAGAGCAGGTCTCCCTCACCGAGGGAGGCCAGGGGGGCCTCTGAGTCAGAGCGCCTGCCTCAGCCCCCGAGCCCTGGGCCCTGTCATCCTGGGAGGATCCCTGATGCTATAGAGGGCCCAGCAAGGTCACTGTGGGTGGGGGTCACCAGACCGAGCTCAGTTCGAGGCTGGAGCTGCACGTGGGAGAAGCGAGGGGTACAGGTCTCTGGACTCGGCTCATTCATTCACTTGCCCAATGCATGCATGCCAACCCACACTGGAGATCCCAACACCCATCAGACACCTTCCTGTCCCCAAGAGCCTGTGGGGATGAACTGCTGTTTTACCCTCTGGGTACACTGGCTGTCCCAAAGCCTCGATGTGGGTTAAACCCCTCAGAAGCAAAAGAGCCCCCATCCCAGAGGCGGACTTTCCCCCACGGTGGTGGAGGGCCTTGCCCTGGGGATCTTCCCAGGTTGTCCAGCAGAGGTTCCCCTGCCCTGTGAAAGGGCTCAAGGTGGTTCCCTAGTGCAGGGAACCAAGCCAAGAAAGAGCCCCTGCCCCGCAGAGCGGGCACGAATAGCCAAGAGGGAGCAGGGCCTCAGATCACCAAGGCTCCAAGCTGTGCGGACACAGGCCCTGGTGATGTGCTGAGGTTTCCATCCTGGACCACTCGGCTACCTCAGTGGGGGGAAAATGGTGAAGGGACTCAGAATAGAGATGGGAAGCGATAGGTCAGGTCCCTCCAGAAGGTAAAATGGCCTGCCCAGAGTCACACTTTAGGGCAAACCTGATTAGAGCAGCTAACTGGTGTGGCCCCTCTACACGGAAGTAGGATGAAGCCACCTAATGTAATGGACCCTCTTAAAGCTGGGGCAAAACCATAGGAACTAAGATGACCAGAACCCAAGGTTAACAAAGCAGGGGTGTGTGTGTTTGGGATGGGTGGGGGCCTTTGGATGCAAGGGGTGGGGCAGTTTAAGGATCAAGTAAACCCAAACCCTCAGGGCAGGTCCCAGCAGCTCTGACAGGCAGAGACACACGCCCAGGCCTAAAAGCTTATAGGTCAAGTTACAGCGAAGGTGCAGTTAAGACCTCAAATCCCTCTCCAAAGTCAGGGGCTTAGAGCTTGCCAGAAATTTCAAGGTAGCTATTCAAGCTCCAAGTTCCTCATTTTGTTAACTTCCTCTGATTATCGGTAGACAGCTCAGGTCTGAAAGGTTGGAGCAAAACTTAGTTAGCCTCAGTAGATACTTAGGAGGCAAAGGCCTCTAGAAATTCACAGGTCTGGGATTTCAAACATCATGGACAATTAACACTGTGTTTCAATCAAGCCTCCCCACCAGGGTCCTAGCAGTGCCATGGGGACCACTGTGTAGCAGCCCCTACTGAGCCCCTTGGGGTGACAGCCTATAACCACTGAGTGCATCCTGAAGGCAGGGTTGGGTTTTATATATCTTTGCCCCAAAGGGAAACCGCAATGAATGGCAATGTTTGAGGAAGGAGGCTCCCTTGCATAGCCCTGAATTCGGATAAGGAGCGGCAGAATTACAAAGGGGTGAGGACTTTGTCCTGGAGGTATGCTTAATTGCTGTGTAATCTAACTGGGAAAGCCAAACCCCAGACACCTGTAAAAAGGAGAACAAATTGCTGAACAGCTGGCCCTAAAAGACAAAATAATGTGTTAAAAATGGTGGGAAAGAGGGGGTCGAGGCCCCGCCCCAGCGAATCAGGTAAGTTTTCACAGGACAGATAAGACTAAGCTGTGGTTTCAGAACCGCCAGGAATGGGCGGAAGAGCTTCCAGCCGGCAGCAAAGTGGGGTAAAGCACCAGCCCAAAGGGGCCCCTGAAGGATCCCATGAAAAGCCATGTGCGCTGGAGCGACGGAGTCTGGAACCCACACACCATCTCCTTCTGACTTGCTTTATTTTTTTTATTTTTACTTTATTTTTTTATTTAAGATTTTATTTATTTGAGAGAGAGAGACACAGTGAGAGAAGGAACACAAACAGGGGAAGTGGGAGAGGGAGAAGCAGGCTTCCCGCGGAGCAGGGAGCCCCATGCAGGGCTCTTTCCCAGGACCCTGGAATCATGACCTGAGCCGAAGGCAGAAATTTAAGGACTGAGCACCCCTATTTTTACCTTTTTTAAAAAGATTTTTTAAAAATGACTTTTAAGGAACCTCTACACCCAAGGTGGGGCTCAGACTTAACCCCGAGATCAAGAGTCGCATGCCTTCCCCCCCACACACACACATACACACCTGACTTGCTTTAAAACCCAGGCAAGCTGCCAAGAGCAAGGGAACTCCCAATATGCGCCCTGTCCACTTTCCTGGGGTAGGACCTGGCGTTTATTACTTTGGTCATCACCATTTACACATGGAAGCTATTCTTCCACGAATCGAGCCCAAGGCCTGGTCCTCTGGGACCTCGGAGAGGTTCACTTGGAACAGAACTTGAACTTGGTCTCCGCGGATACTTAAGAGGCAAAGGACTCAGGCCTCCGGAAAGCTGGCCGATCAAAGCCAGGTCACCCCGCCCAAACCCCCTCTTACACCCGCTCGGGGGCTGGCCTGGGGCCCGCACCTCCCCGCCCCTCTCGATTCCAGGAAGAGTCCTGGACGGAATCCACGGCCCTGGCGGCGCAGACCCCCGGGCTCCCTTCTCCCATAGGTGCCGGGCCGGGAGGCAGGGGGCGGGGGGGACTGGGTCCTGGCCACCGCCGGGGCTCCCCGGGATCCCACCGGCCCGGCTCCCGGCCGGCCGGCCGCCCCGGGCGGAGCTCCGACAGTCTCACACGGGCAGATTTGAACCGCGGAGGCCGAGCGGCCGGGCGGGGGTTCGCAGCCGCCATTGGCTGCGGCGGCGCCGTGACTTCAGCGCGGAGGGCGCGGGAGGGAGGGCGCGGGAGGAGCCTGGGAGGGGAGTGTCCGGGAGGCTCGCCGCCCAGAAAGCCCGAGAGCCAGAGGGAAACCGACGCCGGCGCTGACATGGGCCTCCTGCCCCGGTGCCGCTCGGAGCCCACGGAGGGGACAGCGCAGCCGCGCCGATCGGGAGCTCGCGTCTCTGGGGACCCAGGTAGGCGACAGCCGCCGGCGCCCTGCGAGGCCTGGGGGGGCTCGAGGCCCCCAGAGGGGCGGAGAGGATGGAAAACGCCTCGAGAGGAGGCCGAGGGGTGGGGAGGAGGGCTCAGAGCCCCCCAGCTGCTGCGTCCGCCCCGGGGTGCAAGAGCTGGGCGGGGGCGCGTGCGGGGCGGCCCGGGTGCCTGGGACCCCGACCCGCGCACCCGGTGTCCGAGCCGATCGGGCTTTGGGGAGGAGCCGCGGCCGAGGGCCGGGGAAGCCGCGCTCCGTCTCGATCTCCTCTCCCCAGACGGCTCCGG
>LNAC01000098.1:3583003-3600228 GCA_002007465.1 Ailurus styani | reverse complement strand
CCCCCCCCCCCCGGAGAATGGAGGGGAAATACAATGCTTTCTCTTTTCGTGTCTCCCCGTGCGATCTGGCTCCCACGCCCTCCGCCGCGTCCACGGCGCCTGTTCTTGGCCGGTGTGTATCGGAGCGGGTGCATGGGGAAAGGGTGCCCGAGCCGCCGGAGCCTGCTGCTCCTGTCTAGAGGCCGTGCGGGGCTGGAGGGCGGCTCTCCCTCCGCCGTACCCCCCGCAGCCATCTGGACCGGGAAAGCTTTCCCCCTGCAGCCAGCGTAAACAATGAGGGGCCCGGGTGCAGGAGGGCCTCCTGTAATTCAACTTCTTCGAACAGTCTGGGTTTCTAATAACTCCCCCCCGCCTCCGCCCCCTTTCCGAGGCTAGGGTGGAGGAGGGGACCACCAGCGGGACGGACTGAATTTTAAGAGAACAAAGAACAGGGCACAAAGGAAGGGGAAGCCGAGCGGTGGGTTTGCCCCAGAAATGGGGAGTTTGCTGGCCCAAGGCTGGGCCCATCCAGGCCTCCAGGTGGCTCCAAGGCTCCCGGAGCAATAATGGGGCATTCTCTGGATGGAGTCTTGGGAGGCTCCATGGCTGTGGGGGAGCTAGGACCCTGCCGCCAGTGTGGGGGTGCTGTGTCCCCTCCCAGTTGCACCGGCTGCCCTTGTGACTTGACTGATTAGGGTGGTTTATCTCCTCCAAATGTGGACTTCGCCCCTCTCCCCCTGGAGCACAGCTGCTGCTTCCCACAACGGGGCTTCCGTGAACGTAGGGGAGATCGCTCAGTGGGTTCTGGTCTTCCCAGGGGTCCTGGTGACCCACACAGGGACTGGGAGCGGGCTGGTGTGATAGTGCGTCTGTTGCCAAGAGGTGGCGGTTTGGGGTGAGTCCCAGCCCCTCTGATGTCTTCCTGAGCTCAGACCCCTGCTCGTTGATGAGCCAAGGTTCATATTAAACCCCCAGCTTAGGCCTCCACTTGGGACATTCTTTCCGTTATCTGGGGTTTCTGCCCTTTTTTCTCTTGACCCCTCTTTTTCTTTTTCATTGCTCTCTTACACATGGCACACCCACCGATGCTCATCCCCATTGGATGTGCGGACCCAGATTGCCTTCTGTCCTGTGCCCGTTAGAGACTGACTGTCCACCCCTCCCAGGACTGGAGCCCACGGAGTCCCAAGCGGAGGAGAGTCTTATTTACAAAATGGGCTGGGTCCCCCACCCCGATCCCAGGCAGATGTTGACCTGGGAGAGGAATCTTAGACCCTTCTTGGCAAGTCAGGCGCTTTCCCACAAGGGCCCCAGATTGGCTCTGGTTCAAGGATTCCAACCTCCTCCACCTTTGGAGCGGCCCATGGATTTCTGTGCCTGGGACAGTCTGTGCTCAGGTGTGGCAAGCAAGGTGTTTGATATTGGCCAGGCCCGCTTGTCAGCTTTCTTTCTCCCCCTCCCCCACTCTCCCATCCAGTCTTTCTTCCCTTCTTTGGGTTGGTGGGAGTGGAGAGCCGAGGACTCCTGCTAGGCAGTGTCTCCAGCTTCCCTTAGCTTGGCCCTAGGTGGGGAGGGAGGAGTCTGTCCCTTGGAGGAACAGGATCTGGGTTGATGCCAGAGATAAGGCCTGGGGGCGGAAGATGGGGCTTGCGCAATCTTGCCCTGGGAGCTGAGAGAGGGCTGACCCAAGCTTAGGTCTTCTGACCTATGTCCTGGAGGCTTTTCCTCAACCTTGGGAAAAAGGAACCAAACTTTGGAGCCAGCTGGCAGAGTCCTGAAGGCCTGCTCTGGCGAAGACTGCTGGGGTGCTCAGGGGAGGACAAACCCGTGCCAGCCCTTTCCGGACAGGGAGGTGGATGGTGGCGCCGGGCGGGACTGGCGTGTGGCTGGGATGTGGCCCTTGTCTGCCTGGGGTGCGAGGCAAAGGAGTTGATGCTGTTAGTTTCCCACATTCCCACTCAGCGTGTCCTCCAAGCTCCCGTTCAAAATACACCGCTTGTGGAGCCTTGGGCTTCCTTCCAGGAACGTACATCAGAGTCTCCCCCGGGCACTGCCAGCTTGCAGCTCGGGGCTCCATGCCAGGGTGGCAAGCGCTGGCATCCAGACCCCCCTTCTCCAGGAACAGGGGCACCAGAAGTCTCCACTCGGGCTCCCAAGCTGAGGAAGGGGCTTCCTTTTGGGCCCGGCAAGGGTAGTGTGGGGCACGTGGAGGCAGGCTTATGGGGGGGGGTGGGGGGGTGGGCGGGACGGGCATCGCAAGACAGCAGTGTCGGGACAAGAAATATCCCTGCGTGAGTACTCGGGAACCATCTCTCTCGCTCAGCCCTGTCCGTCAGGCTTCTGTCTTCTGCCCCGGCCATGGGGGGAGGGAGGCATGGGGGGGCCGGGGGGCCTGGGACAGTCTCCAGGTTCTCCATACACCCGTGTCTGTGCTGTTCTTGCAGTGACCGAAGGTGGGTTTCCCGGGGTCACCCTGAAGTCAGGCTCTACCTTCTGCTCCTTGCCCCCTCCTCCTACCCTCAGGGGCCCACTCCCTGCAACTCTTCTTTATTCAGTGTTGCCCTTGACTCTGAAGCATCAAAAGGGGACTAGGACCCTTGGCCCCAGGAGAACACAAAAGGAACCTACTCTGGGCTCCACGGTAGCTTCTACACCTCTATTGAGAGTTGGATTAAGTCCCAAGAGCTAGGCAGTGTTTTATCGGGGGGGGGGGCGTGGAGAATGTGGAGGGTTTGCGCCCTATCTGTTGCTGGTAGCGTCCAGAGCGCCCCAGATTCCTGAGGTGTCCAGCACTCATCCTAGAGAGGAAGGGCAGGGAACTCTTGTATCCCCTTTGTCTCATCCCCGCCCCCGTATCAAGCTGAAATCAGAAAGAGTGTAAGTCCTGCCAGAGAGAAACCAGGCTCTTCCCTCCTGCATCACGAAAGCTCAGGAAGGAGGAAGTCAGATGGGCGTGGACATCAAGTCTCAGGTTGCTGGACCTGCAGTCTCCCCCTGGGCCTGAGAAGCTTGGAGGATCCCTCCCCCTGCAACACCTCATCCCGGGGACCCTCCAAGGACTTTGAAAAGGGCCAGCCCTGGAGCCTTTTGGATGGGGTATCGTCAGGTGACACTGAGGTAGGTGTCCCAGGTTCACCACGCGTCATCCTGAACTTGGCTAGAGTGTCGGTCACTGGGGATGCTGGAATTTTCCTCCTACCTCTCCAGATACAGACACGGGGTATCCACTGAGCGTGAGGGTGAACACGTTACAGTAACCTTCATAGTGCCGAGGTGAGCGCTCACCTCCTCGCAGTGATGCTAGGAAGTACGTAATGTCACCGATCACTTGGAAAGTTCGAAGCTAGTGAGGAAAAGGCGCCCCGTGTGGCCGGGGGTGGGGGGCGCCTGGCTCCGGGGTCCATGCACTTCACCTCCGCCCCGCGAACCTCGTTAAGGCCAAGACCTATCTGCTGCCTGCCCTGGAGTGAGTCCAGATCCGTCCGCTCCCTCCGGAGAGCCCAGGAGTGTCCTCTCCGTCCTCCGTCCCCACTCCTCCCGGAGCACTGGAGCACTGTACTCGCAGGAGAAGGGAAGTGAAACCAAACAGGGCTTGGCAGATCTGATTTCAAGCCCAGCCGCGGGCTTTCTGAGGCACAAGCCCCAGCAGGAGGGAGGAGCCAGGGGGCCCCTCCCAGGTGAGGGAGACCTGCCCTGCGCTGGGGCCTGGGGGCTCCCCCTGCCAGGCACCTCTTCCTCTCTCCCAGCTCTTCCCTCTGCGATGGCAGCCAGGTGCTTGTGTCCGTCTGTCCGTCCGTCCCGGGACAGGCTGGGGGAAAGACGACTCCAGGAAGAGCACTGTAAACAAGCAGAGTTACTGAATACCCTTGAGTCACTGGCTCTTCATCTTCCCGACTGTCACCCCCGGGGTCATGGGTCCTGCCTTCCCTTTCTTTCCAGGGCTGTTTTAACTCCCAGGTGGGGAGGAGGCTTTCTCCTGCCCCCTCCCACTGCCTTCCCTGCCTCCTCCCCTGGCCCCCAGTGCGCGGTTCTGGGATTAGGAGGGAGGTGGATGCAGAGACAAAGGTGGGGTTGCTGGAGGGGAGAGTGGCGTGTGTCCAGCCTTGCGGGAGCAGGACAGAGTTTCTGGTGGTGGGCTGTCGTCTGTTTCCCAGGATTTATCTGCACTTTCCCTGGAGTGGTGGGGAATCACGTGTCCAGACTAGAGGTGTTTTAACCTGAAATGCTGTGTAGAACTATGTATCCTGGAGTATCTGGGTGGCTCAAATGGTTAAGTGTCTGCCTTTGGCTCAGGTCATGATCTCCTGATCCCAGAATCAAGTCCCATGATGGTCTCCCAGCTCAGTGGGGAGTCTGCTTCTCCCTTTCCCCCATGTCCCCCTCCTGCTTATGACCTCTCAAATGAATTTAAAAAAAAAAAAAAAAGAACTGTACATCCTGTGGGTGTTTGTGCATCCTGAACCTTTAGATCCCAGAGGCCAGGGACCCGGCATGGCTTCTGATCCTCCCTGGTACCCCTTCCAGTGGAGGGGGAAAAGCACAGGGTTCAGAATCAGGTGGATCCTGAGACCCTTCTCTTTGCTCTGTCCCTAGCAAGTTTATGTGGCTTGGTGATGCACTGCTGTCTCTTAGCCTCAGTCTTCTTATTATCTGCAAGATGGGGATGATGAAAACTCTGTGGGATTGTGGGAAAGAAGACAGGATGGTGTTACTATTATTATCATTATTATTTTAATGGCAGTTTAGTCAAGATAAAGCAGCTGCTTGGTGCAGAATAAAAGCTCAGGGAATGCGATTTCCCTTTCTTATACTTGCGGTGACCCATGGTCCAGGAAGGGCCTGTCCACGTGAGATCCACAGGTTGGGGCTAGGATATCCCTGCCCAGAGTGGCTTCCTAGGCACCGGCCTGAGAGCCGTCACAGCCCACTCTGAGAGATGTTATTCCACAGTCCCCTTGATTGCGAGTCACTGTCTGAGCGAGTTTGGACAGCTGCTTCTATGTTTTCCAGCCATTAACGGGTAAATTAAGCTAGAGTGCATTTTCCCTACTACACCTGAGCCTGGCTACGTTACTGGCTTCATTTTCTTATGAACTGTAAGAACTATAAATTCTCTAAAATGAACAAGAATGTCTCCGAATCCAGTGGTGAGCATCATGATTAGCAGAGAACCTTCTAGAACAGTGCTACCCGTGGAGTACCATGCTAGCCACGTAGGTACTCTGCCGTCCTCCAATAGCCACATTTTAAAAAACTAAAGACCGATGAGATTAATTTTAATATGTTTTATTTAACATAGTTCATATCCAAAAGATATTTCACCACATAGTCATGAACAGTGAATGAGATGTTACATTATGTTATCATAGAAAGTCTTCAAAATCCAATGTGTATGTCACTCCTGTAGCGCATCCTCATTTGAATGCTACATTTCACAAACACTTAATCTGAATTTGAATCTACTAAAGTTCAGAGTTGAAAAAGCAGATTCATATACCCAAGTATGTTTTAAACATAAATTTCCCAAAAACTGTATCTCGTATCAATATTTAAGTTTAAATATTGAAAATAAAATAAAAGCTTGAGTCCCTTGGTGCCCTTAGCCACATTTCAAGCACTCAGCAGCCCCATGTGGCTAGCAGCTACTGTATCAGGTGCCGGAAGTTGAGAATATTACTGTCGAGTGCCAAGATCAGAGGTGCTTGGTGTCGGCAGTGTTACTTGATGTTACACTGGCAATTGTAGCAGATGTAATAAGATAAGAATAAGGAATGAAGGAGACAGAATTATTATTAGTTGCAGATGATGGGCTTGTCTAGTTGCAGGGCCCAAAAGGTTCAACCGTAACATTGATTCGTGTGTGTGCTAGACAGTACAAGTTTAGTAGGGTGCACATTAAATATAGATCAATCAAGATCGTCGCTTCCCCATTTACCAGCTCTAACGGTCAGAAAGTACAGCTGTGGAAAAGCCGGAGGGAGCAGAACCCGCTTAGAACAACAAGAGGGCATTAAATGACCCAGAATAAACATGACCAGGACCGTGTACGACTTGTAGGAAGAAACCCACCACATTTAATGGAGGGTATCCAGAGACTTAAGTAAATGGCCTGAGGATTTGTTGTGGCAATCGAGTCTATTCTTCCCAAATTAATTTCTTACTTCCTTTCAGCTCCAGCATAATCCTACCAGGATTTCTTTTGGGACTCACTGTTTTTAAAGTCCCTCTGGAAGAGTAGTTAAGTAGGGATGTTACCCTACTAGATGTTCCAACATGTTTTACAGGGCGCCTGGGTGGCTCAGTGGGTTGGAGCCTCTGCCTTCGGCTCAGGTCATGATCTCAGCGTCCTGGGATCGAGGCCCGCATCGGGCTCTCTGCTCGGCAGGGAGCCTGCTTCCTCCTCTCTCTCTGCCTCTCTGCCTCCTTGTGATCTCTCTCTCTGTGTCAAATAAAGAAATAAAATCTTAAAAAAAAAAAACAACATGTTTTACAGAGGGGCAGTGTAGACCAGGTTTAGGAATCAACAGACCCATGAACACGAAGCGGAGTCCGGTAATACAGTCATGAGTGGGAGCTATCTGTATGTAAAGAATTTCCCTGTCCGTTGAAGGTAACATTTAATGCTTCACCCACATTTTACAACAGTCCTATATGGAATCAGTAACTAACATTATTGTTATATTTTAATTGTCTTTCTATTTTAAATAACCCATAATCTTTACTTTGTTGTATTTCCTTCTAATGTTTTTCTGTAGTTGTTCTTCCTATATTACCTGGTAGCTTTAGCGGAAGTGAATATTTTCATACTCTTAGGAGTGGGGAACGTCTTTGCTTCCTATGGTGAAAGCCACAAACCATGAAACAGATTTGGCGATGTAAAAATTAATAAGCAGTCTGGAAAA
The DNA here is from genome assembly GCA_002007465.1 of Ailurus styani. NCBI lineage: Eukaryota > Metazoa > Chordata > Mammalia > Carnivora > Ailuridae > Ailurus > Ailurus styani. The sequence goes on along the minus strand of LNAC01000098.1, from coordinate 3,593,347 downwards.
GAAAACAGAATCATCCAGTGTAAACGGGCATGTGATAAATTTACGGAAATATTTGCAAAGTATGATGGTAAAAAAGGAATTGCTTTAATGTTTTAAAAAGTCCCACAAATCCACTGGAAAAGGTCAAGTCCCTTCCCCAGAAAAATGGGCAAATGATTTCAGCAAGCAATTCCCCAGAGAGAGTATACAGAAGGCAATGATAACAGGTTTTAAATGCTCACCCTCCTTAAAAATGAAGGAAGTACAAATCACAAGTTTGCAAGTGTGCTAGTTACTGTGTTCTTTGTTTCTAACTGAAGAAGGGGTTTCACCTCATACTGGACACCATCGTCGCCCTGTGTTGGCAGAACCTTCCGGAGAACAAGTTAACAGTAAGAAACAAAAATTATTTAACTGGCTTGTATGTATCCTCTGGAATAAGGACTTGTGCCAACTTAGCTAGGAAGGATTTTCGTTTACAGAGTTCAGACAAAATGGAAACAACCTGGTATTCCTTAGTGGCCCACTGGGTGTGAAATTTAGGAATTTAGTACTTAATTTAAAATAACTTAGTTTAAAATTTGTTAACGTGTAAATATTTTCACCCAAATGTGAACAGTGGGTCTCTTTACTTATCTACCTGCCATGGAAGTTTCTGCAAGTTTCATATATCATTTCCATTTTTAATAACTACATTTTAAAAAGAAGAGATAAGTGAGATTAATGTATTAGCCCAATACATTCAAAATATTATGGTTTTTGTTTTTTTTTTTTTGAGACTGGGGAAGGGGGGCAGGCAGAGACAGAGGGAGTGGGGAGAGGGAGAAAGAGAATCCCAAGCAGGCTCTACACCCGGCACAGAGCCCAGTATGGGGCTCGATCCCACAACCCTGAGATTATGACCTGATCCAAAATCAAGACTCTCAGCCAACTGAATCACCCAGGCGCCCCAAAATATTATTATCTTAACACATAATCAATAGCAAAATATAATGAGCTATTTTACATTTTCTTTTTCGTTCTAAATCTTTGAAGTCCTGTTGTATGTTTCACCCCTTCGCACGTGTCCTTTTGGACTCCCCACATTTCAGCTGCTCTGTAGCCCCGTAAGGCTGGTGCTGCCACTTTGGACGGTGTAGCTATAAATTATTTAATAATCCCTAGAGAGGGGGCAGAAGGCAAAGTCACTGAGAAGGCATGGTGCAGAGTATGTGGAGTTCACTCTGTGAGCCTTGCTGTGGCAAGAGTCTGGTGTCCTGAGGAGCTGGGCCGGGCTCACCCCGCTCCCCACTCTCCCAGCAGGGATCCCCGGGGGAAGCAGGTATTGAAACCAGGCCTTGTTCACTTTCCCTTTCTTCCAGGAAGCAGGGAGTGTCCGTCTCCAGAAAATGGGATCTGCCCAAGCGTGGCTGGGCAGTGGCACCTTTGGGTCAGTGAGCCTGGTCGGGATGGGCGGGCAGGCACAGGTGGTGGAGCGAGCACAGGGCACCCCGCCTGGGTCGAGTTTCTGGTCTTCCTTCTTGGCGGCTCGAACGACCACGAAACACAAGATGGGGCCTAGAGCGGGGCAGGCCTGAGAAATGGGGGAGGCAGGGCCTCGTGCTGAGCCCACTCCTAAATGGGCCGGGAGTCCTGCTTCAGTGTGGTCCTCCCCACCCTCACCTCTCTCCCAGGGAATCCGAACATGGAGGGGTTCCTCCGAGCAGGAAGCTGACATGAGATCCTGAGTAAGGAAGAACCCATTTGCACCATCCCTGAGAGCAGATCTCTGATGGGAAGTCCATCCAAGGGAGTCTTGTTGCCAAGGGTCTTCAAGAAGCAGCCTCCCCAATGCCATCCCACCCCCGTCTTCCACGGGGACATTCTTGGCTGGGGACATCTGAAGGGGCCGGGAGGCATCACCTCATTCAGAAAACTGTGTGTCCGAGGTTGGCCAGAAGTGGGCTCAAGTCACCATTTAGTAGCTGTGACAGTGATCTGTGTGGGGTGAGGCTCACACTATCCGAGCCTCAGTTTCCCTTTATGTAAAATTGCAATCTCGACACCCTCCTTGCAGGGAGAGGGGTGCGAGGTTCCCCTGTCCTGGCACCGAGCCTGGCGCACGGCAGACACCGGTCAAGACGGTATTGCTCTGTCTGCGCGAGACTTGATGGTTGGCTGGTCGTGGGAGCACTGTGGTGCTGGCGGTCCTGTGGGACCCCGGCCTTTTTCTCTGCTCCCTTGCAGCCTCCCAAAGAGCTGAGCTAGGGCTGTAGAAGCCACAGAGGCAGAACCTTCACCTGCCCAGAGCTTCTTGGCTCGGATCCTGCTGTGGGATCACCCACGTGGGAGGCTGGCCTCCAACTTGGAGCTTTAGTGGCACTGGAAATTAGCCAGTCTCCGGTGACGTGTGGAAGGGATGATCGTTATCTTCTCCTGCTCAGCTGAAGAGGCTCAGGCGTCAGGAAGCAGCTGTTGGGGAGCGAGTTCTTTCGGAGGAGTCCTGATCTCCGTGTCTCCCCTTGATTCCAGGTTGCGATAGATTGTCCACCTCCTCCTCCCACAGGACTGCGAATAAGATGCATGCGTCCAGCTTGGGGGTGGGGGGAAGGAGGGAGAACAGACGTCCATGGTGAGGGGGCATGTAGTGCAAAGAGAGTGGACCCAAGACCCAAGCTCGGGGCCTTGTGCTGAGCCTGAGAACCAGCCCCTTCTAAGATGGTGTTGAAATTAACATTTTTCCCTTAGGCCTTTGATGCTTCGGGATATTATTATTCTTACTAGTAGTATTATGAAAACAGCATTACCACATTAAAGGAAACAAACAAAATGCCTGTGTCCTCTGGAGCCTGACGTAAGTAACTCGTAACTCGTTCAAGCCTCTATGGGTGTAGACTTGGGCTCGCTCTATAAACCAGCGTAAACCTGTTTTTTCCTCCCACGTGATGGCATGTGGTCGCCAGTGGTCCATGGGGCAGCCTGGTCTTCGTAAGCCCCCACTCCTCGTGCTTGCGTGTCAATCAGTTAACGGCTCCTCGTCCTCAGCCAGTTCCTTATTCCTGGCTGTTAGGTGGTTTCCAGCCTTGCGAGATTAGAAAGAAGGCTTCCGTCAATATCTGGGTATGTGACTTTGCCCCCTGCTCTTTGAATTCGTTCCATAGGGTAGGCTTCCCATCGAAGAAGTGGCTTAATCATACTCGTTTTCAAGCTGTTATTTGCGGAAACTGCGGTAGTGGCTGGAGCCCTGGTGTGGGGACACAGGCTTGGCTTCCATCCGTGACCTCAGTCTCGAGTCCCTTCACGGGGCTTTAACATCTCTGAGAAAGCGGTTGCTCCATACCCAGGATTTTAAGGAGATACTTGACACAGAAACCAAGTGGTACAGGAAGGGTCAGGAAAGATCCTGTTCTCATCCTGGGCTTTTTTTGGGAGGGGTGGGTGGCTGTTCAGTCTCAGATTATTTTAGGACCCATGCTTCTTCATCTCCTGGTGCAAACAGCACACTTTCAAATCTGAGGGCTTTTGCAGGGCGCATGAGGGAAGTAAAAGACTCCAGGTAGCACGAAAGTCCACTGAAACGATACCGCGGCCCCCAGGAGGTTCCTCCCATCTGCCGTGGGTAACAGTGTGGACCGAAGCGTCCGCGGCTCGCTCCCATTCACAGCAGCCCTTGTCCCACGGCTGGAGGGGAGCTCTCTAGCCTTCACCGGCACGTCTTATCTTGGCAGGGTAAGGCTGCCAAGTGTTCCAGAAAGCACCAACTCTCTCTGGCCACATAAGCCAGGGCCCCTAACCTCTTGTGGAGGCGAGCAGCCTGCCTTCCCTGGAGCTGCTCGCACGAGCCCTTCTCTGCGAGGCTCCAGCGGGCAGACACCGCGAAGCAGAGTGCCTCCCCGCTGTTTGGGCCAAGTGAAGCTCTTCCTGGTGGTGGGATGTTGGCAGGAAGGTCCATAGCCCACCGGGTGAGACCTGGCACTGCAGAAGGCCGGTGGCACTTGGCGTGGGGCCTGGAAGGCTTGGGGTTCCCCTTTGATTCTGCCCTTTCCCTCTAACCCCCTTCTGGGCCCTCAGCAGCTCCTGGTGTCCCTGCCTCCAAAATGTGCCCTGAATGGGTCCCCCTCTGTCCACCTCCTTAGCACGTCCGTCTCCTGGCCCCCTTCCTCTTCGCCCTGAGTTCCTGCTTGCCCTCATCCATGCCTGCAGCGCCGGCTCCGGTGGAAAGCTCCAGATGCATCGATTGGGTGATTTCCCTGCTCAGGAACTGCCCGTTGGTTTTTCCTTTTGTACCTAGAACACCATCCAAACTCCTACCTGACCTGTGGGACCTGGGGTTTCACTCTGTTCCTCATACTCCCACCAGCTTCTTCCCACCTCTGGGTGTTCGCAGGTGCTGATCCCTCGCTGGATTGCCCTTGACCTGCCTGGTTCCTTCCCATCTTCCAGTTCTCAGCTCCCAGAGCCCCTTCCTCGGAGGGCCTCCCCCGTGTCCCGTAACACCCCACACTGGCTCCCATTTCCCTGTTTCCCTCTGGGCACCAAGGACTGAGAGAACTTGGGTTCCCTGCCCAGCTGCATTCCCACTACACATACGCCCCAGGAAGGCAGGGGGCTTATCCACCTTGTGATTCTCACTGCCCTGCTGTCTTCAGGGCCTGAAAGAGTACAGGGAAATTGGCGGGTGTGCAGGAAGTCGATGAATGGATGAATGAATGAATGAATGAATGAATGAATGAAGCCTCCTGTAGCCATTCCCAGCCATGACTGAGGTGTCCTGCACCACATCACCCTTCTGTTCAGGCGCGTTGCTGGGGGCTGGCCCCGGAGGGTGTTGGAACAACCCGGGGCAGAGCTGACGGGGCAGCCGCGCGGAGGCCATGCGCTGGGCGTGGAAGCACGTGTCCTCCGAAGCAGGGTGACCTGCAGGGCAGCTCTAGAAGTGGGAAGCCTGCCTGCTGCCGCCTGAGAGCTTGTTCTCCTGCCTTGGTCGGGCTGCCGGCGACCGGCCCCTGCCTGGGTGTTTGGGAGTGGTGGATTCGTCCGGCCTGTCCTTCGGTCTGTCTGGTTGCTGTTGGGCTGGCTGATCTGGCCTGCCAGGAAGGGTGGGTGAGGGGTCCAGGCAAGAGCCCAGCCTCCGGAGTCCCAGGAGCAGAACTGAGCTGAGGGTGTGGTCGGGGTTAACCAACCAGGGGCCTGGCCTTCCAGGGAAGGCTCCCTGCTCCTGCCTTAAAGGAATGTTCTGTGGTTGCTGGGGTCAAGGGTAGGGGAGTCGAGTTCCATCAGAGGCTGGGGAGAGAGGGGGAGAGCCGTGAGCTGCTGCTGGTTTTTCCTTCGCTCTGCCAGGAACGTGGGATATGGCTTCCGGGGTGGGGTGGGGGGTGCGCCGCCCGGGGCAGGCTGTGGGGAGTGGCCGCCCTGTCATCGGGCAGCCTATTTTAGCCACTTCCCCAGAGCTGAGTCATCTCGCTTAGCAACGCCCCCTGCCAAAGACACAGCTAGCTCTCTTTGGCACGATCCCCTTCCTGGTGGGCTCTTAGACCTCCTGACCTGCCCCCAGGACTGGCCCGGGCCACCTGCTGGTCTTTAATCTCAGTATCTCTCACCCCCACATTGTTCTGTGTTCAAAGCTTAGGGTTCTCACCAGCTGGAAAGCCTGGCTGGTCTGGTCTGAGCCCTAGGGTTCCAGAGACCCAGACCTGGGCCAGATTCCAGGACTCCTTGCTGGGCAGGGGGATAGGTAGGTGATTCTGTACAGGCCCCAACTCTCCCGAGACTTTTTCATGCTGGGTATTGGAGATGTTCGGTTTTTTATGAGCCAGAAACCATCATTCCCACCCCCAGAGAGTGAAACCACAAGCAGCAGATAGCACTGGCCAGACTTTCGCTTTCTTTCTGGGGTGTAGGGCCGAGCCAGGTGCTGGGGCCCTGGGGGCTGACTTGAGGGTTTCCCTGCTGGCCCGTCTCATCTGTTCTCCTGTTTTACCGCCCAGGATAGAGGCGGGGGCTGATGGGACCCTCCTGTCCCATAGTCAGTATGGCCAGAGGACCAGGTCCCTGTGAGTGGCCACAGGGCTCTTGACCAGGTCTGCTGAGGCCCTGGCTGCTGGGTCTGTGGTTCATCTGTCCCTTCTCTGGCAGGAGCGCTTCAGGTCGGGAAACGACGGTCCTGGCGGCTCGCGGGGTCTGGGGATTCCTGCCCTTACATCGAAACCCTCCAGGCAACTCTGGAAGTTCACGTCTGTGTCCCCACCACTCTAGCCCTTTATGCCCCCTACCCTGCCTCCCCTTTTTTCTTTTTCTTTTTCTTTTCTTTCTTTTTTTTTTTTTTTTTAAAGATTTTATTTATTTATTTCACAGCGGGAGAGAGATCACAAGGAGGCAGAGAGGCAGGCAGAGAGAGAGGGGGAAGCAGGCTCCCTGCTGAGCAGAGAGCCCGATGTGGGCCTCGATCCCAGGACCCTGAGATCATGACCTGAGCCGAAAGCAGAGGCTTTAACCCACTGAGCCACCCAGGCGCCCTTTTCTTTTCTTTCTTTCTTTCTTTCTTTTCTTTCTTTCTTTCTTTCTTTTTTGTTGCTGTTGTTTGTTTTTTGTTTACATGATAAATGGCATAAGCTTTAATTTCCTAGCTGTGTTCTCCACCTGGGGCTGTTTTGCACCCCACACACCCCACCCCTCCGGCCCGGGGGACATCTGGCAAGCCTGGAGATGCTGGAGACATTTGAGGAAGCAGCCAGGATCCTCTTTCTGGGCTCCCGTGGCCCGGAAGCAGTGAGGGGAGGAGCGTTCTGTGGGTCATGGTAAATAATGAGGGACGCTACTCACCAAAGGCCAGAGAAAGGTCTGGAGCAGAGTGGAAAGGGCACTAGATCAGGAGACCAGCGTCTCGCCCAACTCTGCCCTTTGGGGCACAAACCTGGATAAGTCCCTTTGCTTCAGGACACCCGTTTTCTGGGGCTACCCTGGGTGTCCCTTCCCTCCCAGCTCCTTGAAGTCCCAGGACTCTGTGATTAGAGACAGGAGCTGGGCCGCAGGCAGGTTGAAGACAGGAGCCCTCTCCATTCTTGCCTGGTGGCCGAGGAAGCCTGAGGGTTCCCTAGCACCGAGCTGTCCTTAGAAACCTGGTGTGGTCACCTTCTGTTCCGAACAAGTCTGAGGCCAACTGCAGGCTCCCTTTCTCTTTCAGCCAAAGAGAGCCCCCCTCCATGGTTGGCCCAGAGGGTCACATAGGGTGACCCTCTTCTGAGCAGTGGCGAGGGGATGACCCTGAGGCCAGTACTTTTCATGAGTTTAGTTTTAAGAGTCCGCAAACTATGGCCCACGGGCCAGATCTGGCCCACAACTTGCTTTTATGTATAAAGTTTTATGGGGACCCAGCCATACGCTTTGTTGACATACGGTCTGTTGCTGCTTTCCTACTATATAGACAGTATCTTCCATGAAGCCAAAAAGCTTGAGTCTCTGGCCCTTTATAGAAAACGTTGCCCAATTGGTCTAGCTGATGCACATCTCATTGTTCAGAGGTTAGATGGCAGGACGTGGGCCGGAGGGATGGTTCAGGTTAGGGGTGAGGGAAGCTAACTCGCCTGAGGGTTTGGTGGGGAGGAGGAGGAGGAGCAGGAGGAGGGAGGGCTGACTGGCCGGAGTGGGTCATCTCAAGGCCACCCGAGAGAGTCCTCCCCTGGCTCAGAGCCCAGCCCGGGTCACCTGTGTGGCAGGTCTGCCCCGGTGCCCGGCTCCCGCCGCCTGTCCTACCAGACTTTGTTTGTCACTTTTGTTTGCCAGAGTGACAAGCATAGGACTGCCCGGGGCTGGCACGGGATTGGGAAGGGTGGCACTTGCTGTTGGGGGAGCCATCAGACTGGGCATCAGCCGCTGGACACGGAGTGAGGACACTGGGGGAGGGGGTGCTTGGAGGACACAGGCCGGGCCAGGGACCCCGGAGCTGTCTGTAGGCTGAAGTGAAGCCCAGAGGGCGGATGGAGGTGTTGCCGTTCATCGGGTCTGCTCGTCGGGCTTCCGTGGTGAGCAGACCCATCAGAACCACCCCTGGAAGCTCAGAGTCCAGTGGGCAGATTATCGCCCCGGGGGCGGGAACAGAGCGAGGGAGCGGAGCCTGCAGGAGGGGGACATCCACATGCTCGCAGGCTAGAGGAGAGGTGGCCGAGAGGGCGTTTCCCAGAAGGGACGTCTCGGCTGAGCCCTGAAGGACATCGGGTGAGCCAGGTGGCAGGGTATTGTAGCAGGGACCTGTTGTCCCGTCCTGGAGTCCAGCAGGGAGCCACTCGGGGGCGGAGGGCAGAGGTAGGGGGCAGCAAGGCATGGCACTGAAGAGGGAGGGAGGCGAGTGCTGGTGGCCAGGTCCAGGGGTCTGCGCTGGGGGAGTCCTGGACGGGTTGTGTTTTAGATGAAAGGTGACGAGTGGCCTGGAGAGGGACAGAAGGGGAATCGTGGGGACCTGGCGGGCCGGTGTCAGGGGCCAGGGGTGGGCTAGTGGGAGACAGCCTCGGGGGTGAGGAAGAAACCGGGGGGGTACCTACGTGTTGCGCTTTGCAGCGGGAAGGGTGGGCCTGCTGCGGAGGCAGAGTTGGGAACTGGTGGCAAGACCGCGTCTCCCCGCCCTTCTCAGCCCTGCACCTGCTGGGTTTAGCATTTGGGGCAGGTCGCTCCGGAAGGGAAGGGGACGGTTTTGCTCCAACAGGGGACCTCATTTCGGTGCTTACCAGGAGCTCTGTGGGTTGTACCTCGAGCTTTCAGATGGCCCAGGCTCTCGGGGGTCCCCTGTGCTGCTCTTCTGTTCTGGTTAACCCCCCGCCCCTGCCCGGGTCTGTGGATCTCGGGGGCCGAGCATCTGGTCCCCGCCCTCCCTCACCCCTAATGGTTCAAGAAATCAGGGGGCAGTTCTCTTCATCCCCAAGAGCCACAGAGTGAGTCTTCGGCAAAAAGCTTGGCCCCACGGTGGAGAGGTCGCAGCGGGTTCCTCATTTATGGGACACCCAGCAAGGACCGTAGGCTGGGGAGCTGGTTCTGTGGGTCCCAGCAGCCCCACCCCAGTTCTGATTCAGAAAGCCAGCCTGGCCGTCCACATACGGGAAGGTGTGCCGGGCAGCGTCTGTCTGGGGCTCGTCCTGTTGTCTCCCTCCTCTGAGGACTGTGACTCAGGTTGAAGTGCCCCCTGACTTCAGGGATTCAGGTCAGACGGCAGGAGGGACTTAGAGCATGTGTCCAGCCCTGGACTGCCGCGGGGTCTTGCCTGTCTTCCTCCATCTCCTTCAGTGTGGTCGCCTTCGCTCTGGCTGCATCCTGGCTGGGGGGAGACATCCTTCTCGCGGGTTCAGGGGGAGCCTGTCTGACCTCCGCCCGGATTTGTAAAAAGCGCTCCCCTAACCCGAGTTCCCCGGGCGAGAGGAAAGAGGCAGGGTTGAGACTCCGATGGCCAATTGCTTGCCAATTGCGGCTTGTTTCATCGGAGTTGGTCTTGGTGGGAGGGCTAAGGTCTGAGTAGCAGCCCCTTGGCCAGCTTGGCTTGGCCTTCGGTGCTGTGCGGCCACCCGGGCTTAACCCTTTGCCTGCTGTTCTCTCCTTGCAGCCCTATGATCTCCTCCTCGTCACCCCCTCCGCCCACCGGCCTTCAGATCTGACCCCCGACCCACCTGTCGCGCCCCCGGAGCCCCCCCCCACCAGCAAGATGCCGATCCTCAAGCAGCTCATGTCCAGCTCGGTGCCCTCCAAGCGCCGGTCCCGCGTGGACCTCACGGCCGAGATGATCAGCGCCCCCCTGGGCGACTTCCGGCACACCATGCACGTGGGCCGGGCGGGGGACGCCTTCGGGGACACGTCCTTCCTCAACAGCAAGGCCGGCGAGCTGGACGGGGAGTCCCTGGATGAGCAGGCTGCCTCCTCGTCCTCCAAGCGCAGCCTCCTGTCCCGGAAGTTCCGGGGCAGCAAGCGGTCGCAGTCGGTGACCCGGGGGGACCGGGAGCAGAGGGACATGCTGGGCTCCCTGCGGGACTCGGCTCTGTTCGTCAAGAACGCCATGTCCCTGCCGCAGCTGAACGAGAAGGAGGCGGCCGAGAAGGGCTCCGGCAAGCTGCCCAAGAGCCTGTCGTCCAGCCCCGTGAAGAAGGCGAGCGCCGGGGAGGGCGGCCAGGAGGAGACGGGCGAGGGGGAGCCGGCGCCCCGGCGGAACGGGGCGGCCGCCCCCCACTCCCCGGACCCCCTCCTGGACGAGCAGGCCTTCGGGGACCTGACGGAGCTGCCCGTCGTGCCCAAGGCCGGCGTGGGGCTCAAGCACGCCGAGTCCATCATGTCCTTCCACATTGACCTGGGGCCCTCCATGCTGGGCGACGTCCTCAGCATCATGGACAAGGAGGAGTGGGAGCCGGAGGA
>LNAC01000098.1:3538768-3582570 GCA_002007465.1 Ailurus styani | reverse complement strand
CCTCCCCCCGCCCCCGGGCCGCCACCCCCGTTCCAGGCCGTGCAGGGCGGCCAGGAGCCTGGCGGGGACTGCATGGGGCCCCCAACCTGCCCGAGTGCTGCAGGACAGGCCGGTGCTGGCGCCAGGAACCGGCTGTCCCTTCCCTCTGCTGGCGTGTCTGCTGTGACTGTGGCGTGTGGCAGGAGGAAGGGTAGTCCCGGCCCCCCGCCCGGCCCCTCCGTCCCTCATCCCCAGCTCCTGCACCCCGAGCCCGGAGCCCCTCGGAGCGGAGCCGGACCGCACGTGTGCACTCAACGCAGCCCCTTCCAGGGGACGAGAACAGGATGGGGAACGAAAGGAGGCCCCGGGCTTCTGGAATGTTCTAGAAGGGGCTCTTCCAGGATGACACTAGGCATAGGTCGGGCACGGCTCAGTCCCTGTTGATCTGTTTGTTCTTGTCATGTTTGAATCCTTCCAGAGCAGCACCTGGAACAGTGTTAGTAGGTCTGCCACCAGAAGGAACATCAGATCCTTTTAGAAAACCTTTCTACTAAGTGCTTCCAAACTTTATTTAGACCTGTGTGGGGCGGGTGTCCATGCGTGTCTGTCCCTCCTCCCACCCCATAGCTATTAACGACCGATTGCAGCCCGTGTAGGAAGTTTCTGGAAAGTGATTTTTTTAAAAATAATATATCATTCCTATGGGGGATAAAAGCTTTTTTGACTGGATTAGTCCCCTCCCCACACACTACTTCCCCTTCCTTCAGGCCGTGGTCTCCCCCCACTTCTGAGGGTCCTGAGGGCATAGAGGTGCCAGATTTAGCAACAGAACAAAACTAGAATGCGGAGATAAATTAGAAAAGCAGACATACAAAGGATAATTGTTTCGTATAAGTATGTCCCGCTCTGTGTTTTGAACATACTTACACTAAAAAAAAAAAAAAAGATTTGTTCTTTTGATACTCAAATTTCACTCTGGTCTTCACTCTGGTTCCCACTCTGGTTTCAGCCTGCCCCGGGGGACTGAGTGTGCGGCCCAGGGTTACCGGGTAATGATTTTCCTGTCCTGGGAACAAGCTAACCCACCTTCTCCTGCCCCCTCACAGCCGGTGTGGGGAGGGGACGGACAGACGCACCACAGGACCCAGGGGGGCCGGCGAGCGTCGCTGCTCTAGTCTCCCGTGTTTTGTCAGATCCTGATCCAGACACTAACTTCGTTCCTGATTCCGGTGCCCCGTCGGTGCTTTTTCCAGTCGCGTGGCTCCCACTAGGGGAGGAATCGGAAGGGGCCATGCGGCCCCCACCAGCTACCCTCCAAACCCATCCAGACCCAGCGGTCAGCTCCAGATTCTGAACTGTATATTTTTTTCATGGTATTGTTAAAACAGTGAGGAAACATTAAAAAAAAAAAAGCCCTACGGCACACCCGGTGTCTGCCTCTGCTTCTGGGGNCGGGGGTCCTGGGGCTGCTGCCTGGGCCTGAGGTGGCTTCTCTCCCTGTCCCTTTGGGGTCTCTCCCCTGCACTGCTCCCCCGCCTCTGGAGGGACAGGGCTCCCGGGCCCATCTGCCTGGGCAGGACTCGGGGGCTCTAGATGGTGGTGCCCCTCCTGCCACTTCCCAGCTGGGGTCCCTTGGCCACTTAGTCACTTAGCTGCGCGTCTGTGATACAGGAATCCGCTGCTCTTGCGGGGCTGGGCTGCACACAGTCCCTGCGGTGGTGTCGGCAGGGTTGTTATTTAGCTGGGGGAGGTGTGTCGCCCGCCCCACCCCCGCCCAAGCTCCCAGGTGCCCAGATATGTGGGGGCGGTCGCCACAAGGGCACAGGGGCGCCGCGGCTGGGAAAGGGGTTGCCATCCCTTATTTCCTGGCCTTCTACGGCCTGGCCTGGAGAATGCCCTTCCAGGCAGCCTGTTCTCTGTCCCGCCTCGTGGCCTGCGAGGTGGACTGGTGTCCCCTGTTTTATAGAAGGAATGTGCTCGAGACGCCACACGGTCATCTTCCCCAAGTCACCAAGTGGTAGAATCGGAACATCATGGACGTAATGCCCTGCACCTCGAAGGTGCTCGAAGCTTCATTCCTTCCGGAAGGCAGGTTGGGGAGAGAGTCTGTCCTGGGAGGGGACCTTGTGAGCCCTGGGGCCTGCTGGCCCAGCTCCTGCCTCACCACCTCCCCTTGCCCATACCCCCGGTCCCCTCGGCGTCATCCTAGAGCGCCAGCCCCGGCAGGGCCAGCTCTGCTAGCTGAAGCCCCTTGCCTATCCTCCTCCCCACCCGAGGGCCAGTGCGCCTGAGTTCCTGGAACCCTCTGCCCCTCGCCTCAAGTAGCCACAGAGAGATTCGGTCTTGTGCTCATCGTCCCTGGGAAGCAACTAGAAGCATCGTTAAAATGTCTCCCAGATCCCTCTGCCCCTTCAGGGGCTCATTCCCAGCTAATGAGGGTTGTGGCTGAAGGTGGGAATTAGAAGCAGGGTGCAGTGGCCCAAGGTGGGGAAGGGGAAGGAGGTGGGGTAGGGGGGACAGGGCCCCTGGGGGCTGCGTCAGCACCAGCCCACCTCAGTCCGGCCACCATTGGGGTGTCCCCCCTCCCCACCCCTGCCCTGCAGTGCTGGGCCCTGCTCATGCTTCTCAGGCACATGCTGTTTTGTCCCATTACTGTGGTGAGGGCTGGGCGTCAGCCCTTAGGACCGCCCAGTGCCTGGCACCGCCCTTTGTATTGGCCTCACTTATCCTCATGACAACTCTGTGAGGCCCAGACTGTTCCTATTACGCCCATTCTACAGACGAGGACACTAAGGCAGCTGGCCCCGCCCCACTGAGCTGGGAAACAGAAGAGCTGGGCACAGACCCGGGCACAGGCTCCAGAGCCCTTCCTCCCCACCACTGTCCCAGCCTGGTGATTTGCATTCTGGGACCTGGCATGACCGGTGGGGCCAGTGATCTGGGCGAGCAGAGCGGCGCAGAGAGAGGCCAAGCTGGGCGGACTGTGCCCGGCTCACCCGTGCTGTGTGCCCAAGGGAAAGGGGCCGCTTGGCGCCAAGTTAGGTGCTGTGGCTGCTGATTCATGTCATCCAGAGGGCTCGCCAGGAAGTGCAGAGGTCCTTCCCGGGGTTCCCCCGGGCTGGCCTCTGTCTCTGCTGGGCAGGACCAGGCATCACAAGCCTGCAGCCTCGGGCCTGTGCTCCTGCTGGTGTCCAAGCTCATCTGAGTCCGTGCTCCCATCCACACCCCTACCCACCAGGGTGGCACCGTGTTTCCAGAAGAAAGAAAGTAGACAAAAGGAATAGAGGGTGTCAGAACACATGAGGGAGGGCTTCTTAAAATCTTCACATTTTAGGACCTGGTTTACCTTCCCCGCCCCCCCCCACCGCCCATTTTACAGCTGGGCAGACAGAGGCTGAAGGGAAGAAAGTGCTGGCTGCATCCCTTGAGTAAAGCAGAGACCGAGGTGGACTTCTGACACAGCAAACGAGGGGTGAGCTGAGCCGGGCACTGTGTGGGGCACGGGGCTTCCCAGAGCCCGGAGTGTGTCGGTGGTTGGGGTGACTGGTGGGGGGGTTCACCACTTCAGATGTAGGTAGCACCCCCACCCCACCCATCCCTGGGTCATCCTTGCCTTCCCAACCTCCTCCCAGTGGGCCTCACCTTTGCATACTGGAGCAGGTTCTCCCCACCCACCCCCACCCCCTCCCCTGCACGGTGCTCTGCTGCAGAGACGGCCACGTGCGGAGTATTCCGGGACCCTGAAGGCCTGGACTGAAGATGTGGGAAAGGCAAGTTAAGAATAGTGACCCGAGTGCTGGTCTGGCTGTTTCCCCTTGGCAACAGCTAGATGGGAGATTGGAAAGAACGTTTGGGGGAGGGGAAGGTATTTGCGGGCAGATGGCTATCAGCGACTCTCCCTCTAAAACCTGTTGCTCTAACCCACGGAACTGCTGTTGTCCAGGAAGGGAGACTCCCAGGAGGGGACCAGCGAAGTCCGGGGTAGCTGCCTTCCTCGGCAGGACTCTAGTCTTGGCATGTTATAAAATACCACTAAGGCCACAGGGCTCTGCTGAATTTTGTTTTGTTTTTCTGCCCCGCTTTGTTGCCAAAAGGATTGGAGGCAGCTTACAAAAATATGTAAAATACAATAGGATAAAAATAGATCAGAGCGAAAACAGGGCTGGAACAAACAGTACAGTGAACCAAGGGGGTGGTATGCAGAAATGTGCTCCGGGTGGGCCTCCACAATTCTCAAAGGTGGGCCACAAATTGGACTAGGAGCTCCCCGTCAGTCAAAGTGAAAAGGGAAATCCACCCGTTAGAAAATGCACAAGTCCACAAGGTACAACGATCCCAGAAGCAACCCTTGCTTCTTCTAGGGTCTGAGCAGGATGCTTGTGAATCGTTGAAGGAGCCAGGAATGGGATCTCAGGCAGTGTCTTCACCAACAGCCCCCTAACCCATGCACCCACACAAACCCCATCAGGTGGCCTTTCTGCTCAGTGTCAGGCGAGCACTTGTGGCACAGGTGCAGATCAGTTAAATCAAGTCTATGGAGAGGGCCAGCCCTGAGTGATCAGTCATTCATCGAAGACATGTAATTGAGATTCTGCCAAAGCTGGGGTTCTCAGCCTAAGTACTATTGACATTTGGGGGCTGATCGTTCTTTGTTCTTAGGATCTGTCCTGTAGGAGGCTGAGCAACACCCCTCGTCTCCACCCTCTGGATGCCAGCAGCATCCCCCCCAGCTGTGTCAATCCAAAATGTCCCCAGACATTGCCACGTGTCCCGTCGGGGGCTGAAAGCCCCTGCTCCTACAAGGAGTGCTGAGACACTTTTTTTTTTTTTCCATAAGGGCCAATTTAAGACAAAACTCTTTTCAGGTCACGTGTTTTTTATTCAAAGCGGAAAAAGGTTTATGGAGTCCCTCGGGGAACAAAATGTATCTTCTTGCGTCTTCAATTACCCGCTTTCCTGAGCGAGCTGGCAGGTCTTTAGCCAGCAGCATGGGACTCCGAAGGCAGTATCTGCAAAGTACTGCACAGCTTTCTGATTTCTCCCCGTGGGGCCAGCTGAGCAACGCACTGAGAAGGTGGCTGCGGCCAGGGCGGCTCCCCACGGATCTAGGGTTGTGGGTGGACTGCGTCGCCTCCCAGCTGACTTGGAAGATGCTCCTTTGGTGTCATTTCTCGCAACTGGGGCCCCTCCCCAGCCCTCGGAAAGAGAAATCAGGGCTGCTTGCAAGTTTGGGCTGGTGTTCTCTGAAGATGGAAATGGGCAGCACGGGTTCATCTGGTGATTGTCGAGCACCTGCTTTGTGTCTAGCTCGGCGAGAGGCGCGGGGCCGTGAGAGTATGCAAGGCAGTGGCTGATCAGACACAGCCCCAGGACGGCACTGTGGCTTTCCTGGGCTTCTCCTCCGTAGAGATGGTTCGAATTAGATTTATGACTGCGTTAGGAAAAAGATGCATGCATTAATATTATATATTAAAATTTCTTTCTTTGGCCTAAGAGCTTTTCACAGATTTTCTTCTGACTTTAAGGAAATGAAAACATGTTCATGGGCCTCTGTAAGTCTTGAGGGCCTGAGCACCGCACCTGTTGGGTCTGATGGGGAAGTCCCACAGTGGGAACATGAGCTTGGGTGAGGCAGGGCCGGAGGGGAATAGAGCATCAGCAAGCAAGAAAATAAGCCCAACACTGCACTTGGCACCAAGGGCTTTGCAGGAAGAAACTGGTGGGTGCGGAGACAGGGGTTGATCTGGATCTCACTCTAGAGAGGACCGTAGGGTGGTCTCCCTGAGAGAGGAGAGTTCGGATCAGACCCAGGGATGAGAGGAACGTGTAATGTAAGGAGCGGAAGCTGCTTGTTTGGGGAAGTGAGGACATACCTTGCTTTGGTCTGGGCGTCTGGTGATGGTGACGTTCCGAGAGGAGATGGAGATAGGGCATGAATTTCAGGAATGCCAGGGTTGGTCTCAGACACATGGAAGCCATTTCAAGTAGAAACGGCCAGAAGGCAGCTGTGGGGGCAGCGGGTGCCACGGACAGAACGTTGGTGACCCCGTAAGCTCATACATTGAAGTCCTACCCGCCCCCTCCAAGTGTGATGGTCTTAGGAGGGGGTGACCAGGTTTAGATAAGGTCATGCGCATAGGCCCCCCACAATGGGATTAATGTCCTGATAGGAAGAGAGACCAAAGCACTCTCTCTCCACTGTGTGGGGACACAGCTAGAGAGCGGGCTCTCGCCAGGAACCAAATCTGCCTGCACCCTGATCTTGGACTTCCAGCCTCCAGAAACTGGGAGAAACTGAAGCCTGCAGTTTGAGCCCAAGCGGAAAGGGTGGACAATGCCTCATCTGTCAGCAGCTGCTCTTCTAGATGGAGTCGTGGCCCAGAGATGCAATTCAAAGCCAAACCAAGAGGTGAGACCAAGGACAGAGCTATGGGTTTGCTGAACCCCAGACCGGAGGCAAGGTCAGGACTGCTGAGCTTCTCCCCTCCAGCACCGCTGAGTCTCCCAGCAGCCCCCGCACCCAGGGGTGGGTGGTTGGTCCTGGCTGGGAGCGAGGCAGGGCTGCCCTCTGCCTGGCCGCTCCTGCCGCCCATGCCCACTGGGCTTGGCTTGGACACCAAGGGAGCACAATTGACTCCCAATCACTGGATGTCCCCGTAGTTGGGGCCTAGAGGGTTTTTCCATCTGTAATCTGTCTGTCTGCCTTGTGACCCTAGAATCATTTAGAAGTAACAGACTGGAGGGCAGTCTGCCAGGATGGAAATGGAGTTTTTCTTCCAGACTCAATTGACCCAGAGGCAGATCAAACTTGTGACCTTGGCCCCCAATCCATCAAAGTAAGTGCCCCCAGCCGTGGCTGGGAGAATTAATGCATCATGGTGTCAACAGTCAGTGGGCAGGTCTGTGTCCTAGAGAAACCTTCCTCTCCCTCCTGCAAGTGGGGGGGTAACAGGGGGAGGGCCCATGCACCCCAGGAGGTGCACAAAACCATCTCCCGGGCTGCAGGAAGAGAATGAGAACTTTGCTAATAATTATGGTTGATCCTGACCTGGGACGTTTTTCTCCCTTACAAAGCATAGTCGACTTTAGGGCTGTGGGGAAGAGGACCCCCTTTCCTGGGACCTGCTGGATTCTGGCATACGGTCTGCCTCAAGGCCTTCTTCAGGCCCTTTCTTGGAGAGTGGCCCCAGAGCTTTGCAGCCAGTGGCTCTTTCTATATCAGACCAGGGGTGCCTGGCTGGCTCAGTCAATAGATTCTTGGTCTTGGGTTCAAGGCTCAGGTTGGGGGTAGAGCTTACTTAAAAAATAAATAAGGCAGGGGGGCACCTGAGTGGGTCCGTTGTTAAGCATCTGCCTTCAGCTCAGGTCATGATCTCAGGGTTGTGGGATCGAGTCCCACATCGGGCTCCCTGCTCAGTGGGGAGCCTGCTTCTCTCTCCTGCGGCTCCCCCAGCTTGTGCTCACTCTCTTTCTCTCTCTGACAGATAAATAAAATTTGAAGCTAACTAACTAAATAAATCTTTTAAAAAATCTATTAAAAAATAATTGTGATAAATGAATGAGTGAATAAATATATGAAATGCAGGTCAGACCCAACGCTGTAAGGCTGACTTCGGTGACCTCCCTGAGGCGGGCTCTGCACTGTCCCCTGCTGTCTGATAGCGCTCTACCTGTCCCCAGCTTTGTTGCACGTCCTTCCGGAAGCCCTTCCTCGCCACCCACCAGAGAGCTAGGCGTTCCTGTGGTAGCTTTGCCAGTGCCTTGATTTCCACCCGGCAGGATTCTGCTGCCTGTTTATGGGTGACTTCTCCCTGTCTTCGTGTCCTTATGGGTGTACTAAATTGCTACGAATTTAGTAGCTTAAACCACCACACGTTTATTCTCTTACAATCCTGGAGGTCGGAAGGCTGAAGTGGCTTTCACTGAGCTAAAACCGAGGTATCAGCAAGTCTGCATTTCTCCCGGAGGGACGAGGGCAGAATCTGCTCCCTCACCTCTTCCAGCTTCTGGAGGCCGCCGGCCCTCCTTGGCTCGTCCTCTGTCCTCAAAGCCAGCAAAGTAACATTTTTTTTTAAAGATTTTATTTATTAATTTGACAGAGAGAGAGAGATCACAGATAGGCAGAGAGGCAGGCAGAGAGAGAGGAGGAAGCAGGCCCCCTGCCGAGCAGAGAGCCTGATGTAGGGCTCGATCCCAGGACCCTGAGATCATGACCTGAGATGAAGGCAAAGGCTTAACCCACTGAGCCACCCAGGCGCCCAGCAAAGTAACATTCTTCATCTTCAAACCTCTCTCTCCCCTTTCCTCCCTCCCTCTGGCTGTCCTGCCTCCTCCCACTTGTAAGGCCCCCGGTGAT
Organism: Ailurus styani; assembly: GCA_002007465.1. NCBI lineage: Eukaryota > Metazoa > Chordata > Mammalia > Carnivora > Ailuridae > Ailurus > Ailurus styani. The sequence continues at coordinate 3,574,235 of LNAC01000098.1, read as the reverse complement.
GACACTGGGTCATCCCAGAGAATCCAGGATAACCTCCCCATTTCAGGATCCTTAATCACCTCCCCAGCGCCCTCTTTGCCTCGTAAGTAACGTGTCCACAGGGTTCAGAGATTAAGACGTAGGCATCTTTGGGGGCCATTTTTCTGCTTTCTAGAACAATGAGAAGAACGGCGTCTTGTTCATTCTGTATCCTTCAGCATGAAGGGAAGTTCAAAGATACTTTTGAGTGAGTACGTGAGGGAATGAATGAACAGCGCCCTAGAGGCCGGGGGTGGGGCAGAAGCCATGGAGTGAAGCTGGACGGGCTATGAATAAGCAGGAAGAAACCAGAGTGCAGCCTGAGCCCGCCTGCTTCGTGCCTCTCCTGCTAACTCATTTTCGCTGGTGGTCTGGGCCTCTGCTCAGCCTGGAGGGGCTCTGGGCACAGAAGCAGAGGGCACGGTGGCCTGAAGCCCAGGACACATGGAGGTGGCAACAGTGGAGGAGGAAAGCTGTCAGGACCCCCCTGAGCCCCAAATGTCCTGTCTCTCTACGTCTGTAAAATGGGTAGAAGCAGCTCAAACATGTGCACGTGAGGACGGGAGGAGGCGGTGATGAGGTGGGTGGGTCGTTAGTCCCGTTACCCAACCCAGGCCCCCGGGGAGAGAGATGCCTTCCCCAGAGGAGCGTTCCCAGAACCGTCAGAGTCATTAGACTCGCGGAGACCAAGTTCTCGGGCAAGGACGCGGCAGGACCATCCCGGCTGCTGGACCTCCCTGCCCTGCACTCCAAGTGGCTGTTGTGAGGCCACCAGCTGTCTCCGCCAAGTGGCATCTCTGGGACACAAAGAGCAGTGGAGAGGGCAGGGCACACTGGCTCATTGTCCTTGGGACGGAGCAGCCGCAGCTTGGGCTCCCCGGAGCTTCCTCTGACCTCCACCCCATCCCGACACCGTGGCTGTCCAGCACCTGGCCCGTCCCGACTGGACTTCAAGCGGCCCTTCCAGCAGCCCCCGTCTCCTACAGCGCCTTTTAACAGGGGCCCCTAGGAAGGTACGCTGGAGGAGGGTGACCTTGGACCTGGGGCCAGGGTGCCGGTCGTTGTCCGTAGGGCACTGGCCTCCTGGGAGGACGACTCCGATACAGCTGCCCCCTGGTGTCAGGCACCCATGTGTGCTTCTCACGGCCGGCACCCCAGGGGAGGTCACGCCGGGGGTCCCGTTTCACCGGTGCAGGATCTGGGGCCCAGAGGGATGATTACATGGCCCAGGATCACAGACTGGGGATCAGCAAAGCCCAGATTGGAACCCGGCCTCCCTGGCCTGCCCAGTGCCATAGTCTGTGTACCCTTCACACGGACTCAGAGTGCCCGAGCAGGGCGTGGCGCAGGTGGACAGACACCAGGGAGTAGGGTCTGGCCACACTCAGCCCCGAAAACCACGGGCTGCCATTGACCGAAGGCCAGGGGGACAGGCGCGGGGACCTCTCCTAGTTCCCGGCAGCCTGAGAATTCTAGAGCTCCCTGCACTCCTGCTTTTCAGAGAGGTGCGTTTATAGAGGAAAAGGGGCAGGGGGATGATGATTCAGGAAATCCGCAGCCAGAGTTAGATGACCGTCTCCTAATGATGGTGATTTAAAAATTAACAGGCACTGGGTGCCTGGGTGGCTCAGTGGGTTAGAGTCTCTGCCTTCGGCTCAGGTCATGGTCTCAGGGTCCTGGGATCGAGCCCCACATCGGGCTCTTTGCTCAGCAGGGAGCCTGCTTCCTCCTCTCTCTCCGCCTGCCTCTCTGCCTACTTGTGATCTCTCTCTCTCTCTCTCTCTCTCTCTCGCTATCAAATAAATAAATCTTTAAAAAATAAATAAAATAAAAATTAACAGGTGCCTGGGTGGCTCAGTTGGTTAAGCGATTGCCTTCGGCTCAGGTCATGATCCTGGAGTCCAGGCATCAAGTCCCACATCAGGCTCCCTGCTCAGCGGGGAGTCTGCTTCTCCCTCTGGCCTCTCTCGCTCTCCCTCTCTCTCTCTCTCTCTCGAATAAATAAAAACAAAAAATGAACACCACTGTTTGCAGAGTGATGCATGACCACTCTGTGGCCATGAATTAACGAATCAATGAAAACACGGGTGTTAGGGATACGCTCCAGGGCACGGAGACAGGACTAGAAAGTTTGAGAGGGGTCCCCCCGCCTCGAGCTGGGGTACCCGGCTCCGCACTCCAGCCCCTTCTCTGAGGCATCACCAGAGCTTCTCTGGCCTGGGGCTTGTGTTTTCTCTTTGCACAGTGGGAGTGCTGGTCCACTTGAGGTGGTTGAGACTTGAGGTGGTGTGTACATGGGGGCAGCCCCCCGGTCTGACTGACAAGAGGAGGAGGAAAGGACTTATCAGGTGAGAGACCCAGACCACCCCCAGTTGACATCGATCAGCCGTGGGACCTCGGCAGTCGCCTCCTTCCCTGTGTGTTCATGTGCTCGTGTGGGACAGGAGTGAGGTCCCCCGCAGCTGAATGTCCACGTAGGAGGAGCCTGAGTTTGCTGGGGCCGCCGGAGCAAATTACCGCAGGGGCGGCGCCTTCAGACAACAGACACGTTCTCTCTCCCAGTCCGAGAAGGTGGTGTGGGCAGAGCAGGCTCCTGTGGGAGCCTCTGAGCGAGGACCATCCCCCGCCTTTGTCTGGGCCTCTGGGGGTGGCTGGCCAACCTCGGTGCCCCATGGCAGCTGCCAAATCCCGCCTCTCTGCCCTCTCTGCGTGTCGCCAACCCTCTCTCTTCTCTTGTGAGGATCCTAATTGCGAGCCGAGCTCCTTGAGATCCATCTGAGAAGATCCAATTTCCAAATTAGGTCACGTTCACAGGTACCAAGGGTTAGGACTTGGTCTACCTTTTGGGGGAGAGACAATTCAACCCATCCCAGAAGGCATTTCGGAAAAAGCCACGAATGCCCGGTGTTGTCATTCTTACGCCAAATCAACGATGGTGCATGGGGGTGGGGGGTGGGGGGACTCGTCTTCACAGCCTCCTTGGTGCAACCCCTGCCAGCCAGGCACACTGAGGTGCCGCAGGGAGTCCAGGTGCACGGCGGGACCTTGACCCCAAGAAGAGGGGAGGATGGTGGTGGAGAGAGGGAGGAGCCTGCACTGGGGCCTCCATGCTTGGCTCTTGCCAGTGAACCCTTTCCGACCACCAGAGAGAGGGGAAGCATCCCCGGAGACATCTCCGGGGCTCTAATGATTACTTTTATCCTTCCTCACATAGCTGCCTGCCCTGTCTTTCCTCCTCAGTCTCGTCTTCGGGGGGCTGTGTGTGGCTCTCCCCACCCTTCAGGAGGCACTCCACTGACGTCATGAGAGAAAACCAAGCCCCAAGAGACACTTTCAAGTCCCTGCTCTCTCCAGTTTTGTCACCCACACACCTCTGGCAGAAGGTCTGACCGAGCCTTGACCACCACCCACTCCTGCCATGTCACCCCACACCCTGGGCCTTCCTTCTGGAACAGTCCTCTGCCACGCCTCCCTGCCCCTGCACAGCCCCCCCCCCCCCCCCACGCCGCTGTGTATTACACCTGTATGTCCCCCNCGCCTTGTACTCCCCACTTGACTGGGCTGTCCCTGAGGGCAGGAACACGGTCCTTTGTGTCTGGGCCCCAGTCCTAGTACACAGATGCCCTCGGGATGTTTACGGAAGGAGATGATCAAGAGACCCGGATTGCAATTCCCTCATCACCGTCTTCCCTACTGCGTGCTCTTGGCCTTGTCGGCCGAGGCTTGATGTCCTCGTTTGCCTCCCTGGCCTGCCTGGCTGGTATGTTGACAGACGAATGGGTTTCTGGGACTCCTAATCGATGCATGGGAAGAGGGAGTCTACCCCCGGGGCCTCTGGGTCCCAGCCTCCCCCAGCCCGCAGCTCAGCACGCCGCCTCCCTGGGACTGAAGTTGGAGGGAGGCCCAGGCTTCTGGAAACTCTCGATCCCCTCCCCACCCCTCCCCTGCCCCGCCTCGGCTCTAGGTGTCTCTCTCTCCAGCTATTTTCCTTTTGGATCCAGAGTTCAAAGAACAGCGCGAGCAGGAGCCCTGGGAAAACAAAAGCCAGCAGGCTCCTTCTTGCGGGCCAGCTCGGGCCTGCAGGCGCTGCCCACCGCTCCCTGCTCCGTCCGGCCGGGTTCCGTGGGTTCCAGCGTGAGACTCGGAAAACATCAGCTCCAGTGGGAGGGAAGGCCAGTGAGGGGCCGGGGCTGGGGGGAGGGGGCAGCCTGCCCTAGTTAGAGCCCTGACGGGCTCCTCTGAAAGCCCTTTCAGCTGTCCCCAGGCCTGGGGGCAGGGGTGGCGTAATAATAATAAAACAACATTTGCATAGAGAGTCCTTTACTGAGCACTTTCTCAGGGGTGGGAGGCGCTCGGGTGGCCTGTGGAATCCTGGCGGGGAGGCCGGGCCTCTCGTTGGCTCCCCCCCAGCCGAGCTCCAAGCTCGCTCTGTGTGCGCGTGAACAAAGCGCTATTCATCCGACTGTTTCCGATGCCTCTGGATTTCGTTCCTTTTTCCCTCTCCCATGAAGAGCTCACTCAGGGCTTGTCACTCAGGCCAGAAAAGGGGTGTCAGCAGTCCCAGAGGGAGGGGCTGGCTGGGACCTGATTGGAGGGAAGCACCCCCTGCCTCGCCCCCCCCCCACCCTTTGGCCCCCAAGCGCCTGGGAATGGGAGCAGCCTCACTGTGGTTGGTTTATGCAACTCTTCCCAAAGCTGACNCGCCCCCCCCCCCACCCTTTGGCCCCCAAGCGCCTGGGAATGGGAGCAGCCTCACTGTGGTTGGTTTATGCAACTCTTCCCAAAGCTGACCTGTGGCTTTGCCTTCATGTTGCAAGAGTGAGCACAGGTGTGGTCACGTCTGCGCATATGTTGTGTGTATGTCTGAGGACACCGCAGAGAGATGAGCAGCGTTGGGGGGGGGGCTTGGCTAATTTGTCTCCAGCAGCGTTCATGGTGCGAGGGCTGTCCTACTCCGTGTGGGGGCGTGGGGCCCCGAGGCGTCTGCACCTGCATCGGGTGGGCGTGGTGAGACATCCGGGCGCCCAGAGGCACCGTCACCTGATCGCTGGCACCCGGGCCGAGGGGCGCAGCATCAGGCCCTGGCCCCTTAAGGGCCTCCCAGAGCTATATAGGGTCCACCTGCAGAGGCTTGAGCAGGTTTTAGCAGCCCCGGTGGGAGGTGGAAGATGCAAGAGGTCATTGCTGGGCTGGAGCAGTTGACCTTCACCTTCGAGAAGGATGTGGAGATGCAAAAGGGCACAGGCCTCCTGCCTTTCCAGGGCATGGACAGTGAGTGAGGCCGGGGTGTCGGCCGTAGCTCTGGAGGAAACTTGAGCCATGCCCCCTCTCCCAGCCTTCTCTGGAGGCCTCTTCGCTCTGCTCACCAGGGAGACTGAGTTGGGGGCGGGCTGGGGCCGGCTATCTGCGATGCCCAGCTTAGTCCCTCCCTCCTTAGGGGCTCAGGCCTTCCCTCTTACATCCTCTCCAGGACTCAGGAAAACGGGGCTGACTTCCAGGCAGCCCATTCCCCAGACTGGGAAAGCAGAGAGACACAGAAGGTGGATTGTGAGAAGCCAGGAAAGTCCACACTGGCCCCCAGAGCTCCTTGCGCCCCTCCATCCCCTCTGTTTCAGAGTTGGGGCTTAGTTGTTGAGGTCTCAAGGCTGGTTCTGGAGGTCAGCATCCAAAAGACCAGGAGCTTGGGGGCCCCCAGGCTCAAGCGTCAGGAAAGTCCGAGGTGAAGGGAGAACTTCTGGAGGGGGAAAGCCCCTCCGGCAGCTGCAGCCTCTAAAGCTACCTGCCTTCTTCCCCTTTCTAGAGTCAGGCTCGGCTGTGTGCAACTTCTTCGCTAAAGGGCTCTGTGACAAAGGTGGGTCAGCAGGAGAACCTGGCGGTGGGGGGCGGCGTGCGGGGGCATCATCCTAGACTGTGGTGGGTTCCGCTTGGCCTGGAATAAGGTGTCGAATCTGCACCTGGGGAGGGGAGGTTGGAATGGAGTCGAATTTGTCTTTTAAGGAGGCAAAGGGCGGGCCCTCAGGAAGCCTTCCTCTCCCCGCTCCTTTCCCTGGGCCAGCAGCATTGATTAGGGGTACCCAGGGCTACCTGGAAGGGGATGGTCCCTTCTTTCTGCCTTGCTGGGGGTGGGAGTGTTTTCAGAGTTTCAGCCTGTGCGTTCCCAGGAGGCCCCCGGGGTCTTGAGTTTCCTCCCCGCCAGGAAAGCGGCCCCCTTCTCCCCACCCTCCTTCTCATCCTCTGAATCAGTGTGGGACCTGGTCAGCTGTCCTAGGTCGCCTTTATGTCCTGAGACAGCTCTGGCCGTTTCCGTCTCTGAAATGCTACCAGTAAGTGCCTCCTGTTTCTGCCCTACCCCAACTTGGATCGAGCAAGCCCCTCGCCCCTCATACAGGAGGCCTGACTCCAACCATGGGTTCCCAACATCTGGCTCATGAACCACGCACAGCCTCTTCCTGTAGAAACACACACTTGCTACAAAAGTTTTGCCTCCAATCTGGGGGTTCCCAGCCCCCCTCTGCTAGTGCGAATGAGCTTAGGACCAGTTTTTTGGATCCAAGTGATCCTGTTCTTGGGAGGCCGGGAGGCTGGGAGGGGCCCAGGCAGGGGCGGGGAGGTGGGACATTATTGCCACGAACCTCACACCTCCTTTGTCGCGTCAGCCCTGGACGCCCGGTGAGAGGCAAACCAGCTCATCGCTCACCAGATCTGGGTCCTGTCTCCAAAGCAGTGGTTCACAGTGACACTGTCTTGCGAAGAAATACCACCGCACTCGTGGGAGGTCACACCCAAGGAAGTTCCCGGCCGGGCGATGGGAGGCTATTTACAAAGAAGCCCTTCCCAGTCTCCTTCCCCTTCTATCAGAGAGTCGGCCAAGCATGAGGCTGGTCCTGCTCAGGAACTTAGGAACTGGGATGTCCTTCCTGCTGATGGCAACACCCCAGGAAGAAGATAACAAAGAGTTACATAGAACATTTCCACTTTCTTTTGAGCTGTTACAAAGCTGGCTCTTGGGTCAGCACCTTGGGTCTCCGCACTCAGGAAGCATAACCCTTGGGGGAGTTTCTAAGACCTGGTTTGAACAGGGCCTTCGGGAGCCCGTCTGGGTGGGAGCCCAGAGCTGGAACCATGGCTCTGCCCACCGGTCGCCCACCCCTGCCATGAGCCTGGAGGAGAGGGGCCGTGAGGCGCCTCAGAGCTGCCCTGACCCCCTGGGGCTCCCCGGGATTTGAGAAGGGCGAGGGCAGGCCAGGCAGAGCGGAGAGTCTGGGCAGAGGGGTGGTGGTGCGGACAGCCGCCTGTCCCGACTCCTGCACCTCCTCGTGTTGCCTCTGGACGCATTGCAGCTGCACGGGGGTGGGGGGATGGGATGGAAGGAGGCCAGGGGTTGGGGGGGTCTGAGCCCCGGCCTCTCCTGCGGAATTCCTTCCAGGGCTGAGCCGGGTCCGGGCGGTAGGCAGCTGGGTGTTCTGCTGTTCCCAGGGAAGCTCTGCCCGTTCCGGCACAGCCGGGGCGAGAAGATGGTGGTGTGCAAACATTGGCTCCGTGGCCTGTGCAAGAAGGGCGACCAGTGCAGGTTCCTGCACCAGTATGATGTCTCCAGGATGCCCGAGTGCTTCTTCTACTCCAAGTTCGGTAATCCGCCTTCCTGGCTCCAGGCCTTGCCCCGGAGGTTGGCAGTGGGCACCATGAGGGGGCGGAAGTTTTGAGAGGGGCCCTCGGAGGAGGCTGTGCATGCCTTGGGGGGCAGGCCAGCCTCTCTCAGCCTCTGGTGCCTGCTTCTCCAGCCCGCCAGACACAGGGGTGCTGCACTCTGGGGTCCCTGTTTCACTGCCCCGCAGGCGCAGGCACGCATGGGTCCCCCTGAGGGAAGAGGAGGGTGTGGCTGGAATCGGAGGGTGATCGTTCCCCCCGGCGGTCCTGGCTAATCACACACGCTGATTGACTGTCCCGAAACAAACCTAGAAGGGACCATCCCTCTGTCCCAGGCTGGGTCCAGGCCAGGGGGCCCCAAACAGGCATTTGGAAGCCACTTTCACAAGGCTTGCCCTATACAGAGCACCTGTTCTATTGGCCTGTATCATTGCTCTCTCCACTGCCTTGCTATTATTAAGTCTTATTTTATTTTTTTAAAAAGATTTTATTTATCTATGTGTGAGAGAGAGCATGAGAGGGGAGAAGGTCAGAGGGAGGAGCAGACTTCCTGCCAAGCAGGGAGCGCGATGTGGGACTTGATCCTGGGACTCCAGGATCATGACCTGAGCTGAAGGTAGTCGCTTAACCAACTGAGGCACCCAGGTGCCCCTTGAGTCTTATTTTAGAAGGAAACTTTACATTGCTTCCGTAAGTGGAAAACCAGCGTCTCTTATGGGCAGTGCAAGGTAACTGTAAACATACAGTCATGAGGTTCAGAGACCGTAGCCTCTCCAGTTACCCTCTGTGGTCAGGTCTGGACCAGTGTCCTCCCGCCCTCTGGCCTCAGGCCCTCCTTTTGTCATCCACGGGGCTGCAGAGGGGGAAGCCACAGCCACCTGTCACCTCCTTTAAGAAGGATCTGTGAATGTGTTTCAGATCTCATGAAATATCTTCCCAGTAAAATTCTACAGCTCCGTTCTTTCCAGAGCTGGAAGAAACCCTAAGGATTATCTAGTCTAGTGCTTTTCAGACCGTGTTCCCAAAGAGTGACCTGGGGAGAGAGAGCTGGCCCAGTCTCCGGGGCCTCTCTGACGGAGACAGACAGCTCCAGGGCTAGGTGTCGCTTATTAGTGCCAGTGGCCAGGGGCAGTAGGGGGCAGTCTCGGGTATGCAAGAAGAAGGCCCGTGTCCTGCCTGCTCAGAGCTGAGGCTCACCTGCCCGCATGTGTTCTTTGAAAGGAAGGGCAAAGTTTATCTGGAGTCCGGCTCCTCTTGGTCACTGCCTAAATCCCTTTCACTTAAAAATGCCACTTATTCATTCCTTCAGGAAAGTTTGGTTCGGTTTTCTTCTGGGGCTTGGATACCGTGCTGCGGACGGGTACAGGGGTAGGACCAGGTTCCCTTCTGCCCTCAACCACCTCTCACTGAGGGGCATGCTTGTAAATCATTGGTGGTAGTTTGTAACCTCGGTTTCTGCTCTTGGAGTAAATGAATATCTCTAATAGCCTCTCAAGGTAATTACTGTTCTTCCTGCAAGTGAGTTGTTTTACTTAGAGCCTTATGTTGGGAGGTGTTGGAGCGCAAAGGGGCAGCTGAAGGGGGCCAGGGTCTTTGGGCCTGGCAAGGCTGAGTGGAGGGTGGGGTGTGGGTGCCACCTGCTGGCCGTCGGAGGAACGCGGTGGCGTGCATCCAGGCTGAGGCAGAAAGGTGACTTTTTTGTGCAGGTGACTTTCCACCTGACCTGTCAATGCGCCCCAGCCCTGGACGGGGGCGGGGTGGGGGGGGTATGTCACTTCCACTCTTCAGGAGGCTGGAGCCCAGAGTCCACGCTCTGCCAAGGGCTGCACACAGACCCCTCGTCAATTTGAGGAAGCCGGTGATGGTGGCCGTGGCATTCCCACTCTCTGAACCCTGGCGTCCTTGTTCGTGAGATGGGAGGGCCAGGGGGGAATGGTGGTTTAAAGCTCTTCAGCATCCGTGGCACTCTTCTCCAGGTGCAACCTGCTTTGCAGAAGCACAACGTAGAAGATAGGGTTCTGGAGCAGTTTGAAAGTCAATGGGGTGAACACTGTGAAGTTCCTTTTGGTTCTGAGAAGCACCGAGTTGTAGATTTTTAAGGACAATGAGATTGGAAGCATTCACTGCTTCCCTATTCAAATGAAGTGAAAAATGAGACGAATCTTCCCTATGGCTCCTTCAAAGCCCCTGGTCCCTAAGAGAAATCTCCGAGGATTCTTACCACAACTCTCAAGTGGTCTGACAGGGCTGACTCCTTCTAGGGAACCTGAGTCGTGGTCCAACCACAGACACCAACGACAGCGCAGAAGTCATGAAACTGCAGGTGTCTCTCTGTGTCGCGTCTGGCATCATCCCGGTGCCAGCTTGGGAGCACTACTCTGCTCTTCTTAGCATTTCCACTGAAAAGGACGGCCCTGGTTTCTGGAAGCACCGCAGGTCTCATAGGGATGCAGGCGAGTGGGCTTTAATCGGATTGCATCCATGATGTGTCTTCTTGGATCGTTAGCTACTCTCTCTGGGTCTCCCCTCCCCCTCGTTCCTTCCTCTCTCGTGGCCTCCAAATGCCTTCAGTTCCAGCCCCTCCTTCTGGATCTCTGGCCCTGCCTCAACTCTTCCAGATGTGCTTATTCCCACCCAAGCCCTGCTTGGCACGTAGTACTGGGGTCCATCCTCCTGGAAGGATTAGAAATACCTTTCTGTCTTGGAAAAGTGGCCAATGACAGACAGCAGGCAAGTGGCTTCTATGCAAGGGGCAAAGTCGGTCCAGTTTGGGGAGGGTGGAAGAAACACTAAAGATGAGCCTGGTTTTAAAGAATGCTGGACTTTTCAGGTGATTGCAACAACAAGGAGTGTTCCTTTCTCCACGTGAAGCCAGCTTTCAAGACCCGGGACTGTCCTTGGTATGACCAAGGTTTCTGCAAGGATGGTGAGGCCCGGATAGAAAGGGACCGCGAGGTGATCAGGATGGCGGTGGGGGGTGGGGAGCCGTCCCTGGCAGGGGAAGGAGGCATATTCCTGATGAGACCCCGCGGGGCCTTCCCAACAGAAGGTCCTTCCATCGTTCCCCCCAGGCCTGCTCTGTGACATTCAGCCAATGATGGAAGGACCTGGCACAGGACTGGCTTCTTGCAGCAGGCTTACCTGGGTTCCAATCCCGGTGACTTAGAATGCATCAGCTGTGTGACCTTCAACAAACTGCTGGACCCATTTCCTCATTTATGGAAAGGGGAAACCCTCCCTCATAGGGTTGTGGAGCTGGTCAGGTCTAGGACCCCATGGGAAGCCCTTGGCATAGGGGCTGGCCCACAGGAGACTGTTCAACTACAGTCTCTTCTCTCTTTCTCCTACCCGCCCGGGGGGTGCTGTCACTGAAGCTTGCTCCGCCTACCCCATAAAGAGCCAGGTTCCCCCCATCATCGTCCCTGTGCTCTGAGGACCATATGCTTTATTTTTCCTTTGTGCCAGATGTGTTGTTCTGAGGCCTCGGCAGTGTTGGTTTTGGGGGATTTTAGGGGAGGAAAAGTAAGCTGTGGGGTTAGCCTTTCCTCAGCTGTACCTTCTGGAGCTAAATAAAGATGGTGCAGAACCATCTACAACCACGTCATTCTGCCAAGACACACTGTGATAGGGACACCTCCAACCCCGTTGTTCGGGACCCACCCCAACATATTCCGAGGTCACTTTTCCCCTCTCGGTCACATGGCGAAGAAGCAGGTGCTTTGGGCAGTCTGGAAGGGAGAGACTTATACACCCTGTGAAGTGGAGAGCCTGTGACTGACGTACCCTCCTGGTGAGCTTCGTCATGTGTGTTTCTGGCTGTTCTTTGCCCAGCAGGTCCCCTCTGTAAGCACCGCCATGTCCCTAAGACAATGTGTGTTAACTACTTAGTGGGCTTCTGCCCCGAGGGCCCCCACTGCCAATTTGCACAGTAAGTATGACCCCTGGATCAGCAACTCCAACCTAGCACGGTCCCTTCTCTGGCTTCTAGATATGGATCCTTCCATACCTTCACTGGCCCGAGGTGGGAAATGAAGCATCTGCCCGGTGTTTCCCTTGCTAGCTTACCCTGCACAGCCACACCCCCTCCCCTGCTTGGGGCTGCTCTGAACTCTACCCCAGGCTGATAATGCGTGTTCGTGCTGGGCTCAGACATCGAGCTCTTCACAAACTGTTCTAGAAATGAGAAGAAACCCCCACCCCAACCCTCTGCAGTTCTCTCTCATCCCCTCGCTGGGGTGTGGGCTCCTTCCCCACAGGGTTCAGAACTGGGAGATCTGCAGCAGGCTGACACGGAGCATGCTGAGCGGGGGCGGGGGGGCTGTTGGAGTCAGGTGGTAATCCTGTGTGTGTGTGTCTCTCTCTCCTTCCCTCAGTCCCAAGATGAATCTTTTATTCAACTCGAGCTACCCGAAGGTGAGTGCAGGCAGGAAGGGGGCAGGTGTGTCAGGAAGGGGGCAGGTGTGTCTGGCTCTCTTTATTGTGCATGCTCCCTGGGAAGTGCTCTCTCTCTCTCTCTCTCTCTCTCTCTCTCTCTCTCTCTCTGGCACCGCCCTATGCCCAGCTGCCTTCACTCTCACACGATCTGCTCCAAGTACCCATCCCGGAAAAGACATGCGCCACCACCCCAACCCCCTCCAATCCCTGTAACCTCTGCTTCAGGTAGGACTGCTCAGCTTATGGGCCCCTGAGGCTTTCCTTCTCCTTAGCTGGGGTGTGTGTGTGTGTGTGTGTGTGTGTGTGTGTGTGTGTGTGTGTGTGTGTGATCTCTATGCCCAACTTGGGGTTCGAACTCATGACCCCAAGATTAAGAGTTTCATGTTCTGCCAACTGAGCCAATCAGGTGCCCAATGTATGAGGCTTTTAAATAAAGAACGAGGGGCCCAGCTCTGGATTTGTGTTCTAAAGGTGTTGCTTGGAATCTGGGGTGTCCTGGTTATGCCCAGTCCCTGGGGGAACTAAGTCTTCTTAGTGCTACCAAGCACTGATAAGCACCTCCCCACATTGGGGGTCAGCAAACTACAGCCTGCGGGCCAAATCTGGCCCCTGCCTGTCTTTGTACGGGCTGGTACCCGAGAATGATGTTTTAAAAAGCTTGTAGGAAAAAAGGCAAAGCAAAGAATATATGTTGTTAACATGGGAAAATGAAAATGTCTGTTCTTGAAGTCTTACTGGATCAGGGCAAAGCTCATGGCTTCCCTATCCCCCAGAGCCGGTCTCAGGCCCCCGCAGCAGGGTTGAGCAGCTGCAACAGAGCGCACGTGGCCTGCAAAGCCAAACATCTTTCTGTCTGGTCTTCTCCAGAAAGCCTTTGCTGACCCCTGGCCTGGATGACTGAATGTCAGGCTGCCGGTGGAGTCTGACAGAGGTCAAAGCAGGCGTGGGAACAGGGCTCTGCTCAGCGCTGTTCATCGGGGTCCCACATCCGGTCCCAAAGCCCGAGGGAGGGCGCCCCCTGCTGCCTCTGAGTGGGATCTCTGCGGAAAGGCGGGAAGCCTCCTCCGGGACTGTGGGCAATTCCCAAGCCCACGTGTAACTCTCATCAGGAGGCAGGTTTTGGCAATCAGAGCTGTTACTAAAGGCGTCTTGAAACCCGGTCTCCACCGAAAGACCTGGCCAGAGCCTCTGCCCCCGGGGGAAAGCCACCAGGTCTGTGTAGACGCAATGTCTGCAGGGTTTTCTCCTGACCTGATCCGCAGCTTGTCCACTGGCCACAGGGTTCAGCACCTCCTGCTTCTGCCTGGGAGCATCGCAAGCCCCCTTCCACGACCACGGAGTGCCTGCTTCTCCACCCTCGCAGGAGACCCCAGGAGCCCTTGCTCTCCTGCCGCCCGGGGCTCAGGGCCCCGGAGCAGGGCCGGTGCTACACGGTGAGTGGCTGCGGACAGACCAGGCCATCGCCTCCCTGGGGGGCAAGGGAGCAGGGAGTGGCTGCAGTGGGTCAGGTGAGGACGCCACCCTGGGGGGCCGGAGTGAGGAATGAGGGCGGGCGCCGGTAACCCCAGTGTTTCTGCTAAGTCTCCACGACCTCAACTGACTGATATCTCCGGCCAGACAAGATTTTCTTTCTTGAATACAAGCTAGTAAATGAAAGAGCTCTCCCCTCCTCCTCCGTTGCCTACGAATTCTGAGTTCATACCTAATGTCCTCAAGAGTGGTGGGGGGGGGCATGATTTGGTAAGGAAGGCAATGTAGCACCTTGTTTTTCTGGTTTTGTTGTTTTTGCTATTTTCTGGCTTACCAGGAAGAAACACGGAACTTCACAAGATACTGTCTACACTGTCCCATGCTTCTGACTCCTCTATACTGTCAGAGGAAGCTCCGGCAGGCTCAGAGGGAAGGGCACAGAGCTCTTGCCTTTCTCATACATTTGATTTTGGAGCCTTTGATCCAGACCCCTGTTCTCTGGGACAGCCATGCTGCCTTGACTCTCAAGGTCTTTCAGGCCTGAGATGGAGCTTCATTTAAGAGAAAATCCCCCAGAGTCCTTAGAATGACAGCTAACTAGCTCTCAGGGTTCCCTAGACAGGTTAGGGCATTTCTCCTGGATCTGAATTTACAAAAAGTCACATCGGTCGTCTTTTTCTTCTAGTGTAGAAACACGGGCCATTACGCCAGCCAGTGCAGCAAGACTCCAGCAGGTAGGAGCTATCAAAAAGGAACCCCTGGTCTGTGGGCTAACTGAAGACCTTCTAGCGAACACACCCAACAGCCACTCTGGGGGATCCTCCGGCCCCGTGCCCAGCGAGCCCTCGTGTCGGCCCCCACGGGGCGGGAGATGTGGAAGTAGCAGCCCGAGGCACACGGGCTTATTTCCTCTAATCCTGTAAGTGAGCGAGCTGCTAAAAATACGCCCGGACTGGAGGCAGATGGGACTGTGGTAGGATGCGGTATCCATAAAATGGGGGCGCAGGATGTACGTACACCCAAGCTCGGGTTTGTGGGCAACGCAGGGGTTCCGCTGCCCGTGGCTCCTGCATGGCGGCCAAGCCCGGGCTGCAGGCGGCACTCTGTGCACACGGCCTCGCCTGCTGCTGCGAGCTGATTAAATCCGACGGTTTTCTTTAGCATGACAGCTGCCTCCCTGCGTGGCTTGCTTCAGTGTAAGGCTCTATTCTGTGTTCTGTGAGGAGTTACCGGCAGGGAGACGGTGCAAACCAGGCTTATCTCGGGGAGGCGAGGGAGTGACAATGACCATTTAATGCCGAGTTATGATAATGCTGGTGCCTAAGTCAAAGGCCATCGAAATTTAATCGAATTTAATACAACGGGAATGGGGTGGGGAGGCTAAACCAAGCCTTTTGGGAAAAGGAGAAAGTAGATGTGTGGTTGGACCAGGTATATGTACCCCTGCCTTTGGCAGATGGAGACGGTTGCCCGGCCTGCCCGGAGCTGGAGGGTAAGGGGCAGTGCAGTCTTTAAAAGCACTTGCTGGCCCGTGGCTGCTGAGACCAATGCGGCGTAGCCGTTATAGGCAAACTGCTTCACGTCAAGCCTCCGCTTCCTCATGGTGAAAAATGAGCCTGGTACCCGCCTCACAGGGTGGGCAGAAGGCTAGACCCAGAGTGTGCAGGTCAAGGGCTTGGCACAGCTTTGGCTTTGATCTCAGAGCAGGCACCCACACTGCAGCCGGGAGGCTTTCGTGTGGATTGTGGCGGGGTCTTTCTTGCTTGGCTCAGGGTCAGAATCTGAACACGGATGATGCCACAGAGGTTTCAGAAGAGCTGTTGTGATGTAATGCCTGTTACATGTTGGCCTCTGCTGGAATTTACTGATGTGTGACTTCTCATGTCACTGAATCTCTGCAAAGTATCTATGATCGCCCCCACCTAACAGTTCAGACCGTCCAGAGAGGCTCCATAAGTTAAGATTAACTTGCCTGGGGCCACACTCACCCAACTCAAAGGTGAGGATCTGGAGGCAAATAATAAGAGGGGAAGTAAAAATATATATATTTAAAAATGCTGTTGTTCTGAAGAGTGGTGGTAAAGCCATGGAGGAGCACAGGAACAGGGTAATTAGGATCATCTATAAATCAGGACAAATGAGGACCAGGAACAGTGGCAGCAGACAGGGTTTCTCATAAGGAGTAACACACCCCATTGCTAACAGAACAAAAGGTTATC
This sequence comes from Ailurus styani, assembly GCA_002007465.1. Classification (NCBI taxonomy): domain Eukaryota; kingdom Metazoa; phylum Chordata; class Mammalia; order Carnivora; family Ailuridae; genus Ailurus; species Ailurus styani. Next base: position 3,558,447 of record LNAC01000098.1, on the reverse strand, counting down.
CTTAATAGCTAAATACCTGGGCGCCTGGGTGGCTCAGTGGGTTAATGCCTCTGCTTTCGGCTCAGGTCATGATCTCAGGGTCCTGGGATCGAGGCCCGCGTCGGGCTCCCTGCTCAGCGGGGAGCCTGCTTCCCCCTCTCTCTCTCTGCCTGCCTCTCTGCCTCCTTGTGATCTCTCTCCCTCTGTGAAATAAATAAATAAAATCTTAAAAAAAAAAAATAGCTAAATACTTGAGTGTGTGTTAGACAAAAGTACTTTCCCCAGTCCACTCAGCATTTCAGATATTCCCATTCAGGCTTGAACTCCAGGAGCTAACACTGGGGACAGCCCATCTTGCAGAACATAAGAGCACAGCCAGGGCAGTGGGGCCTGCCCGTGAGGACTTCAGGCCCTCCAGAATGGAAGCCTCCTTGTGAGTCTTCTCAAAGGTGGAGTGGAGCTTGGCTGTCGCAGGAACTCTTCCTGGGGAGGGACAGGTAGACGGGTGAGGACTGTTTGTATGGATTCTCAGCTCGCTGCTGGAAAACGTTTGCAAATTCACGCTGCTGAACCGGAATCAAAACCTAAGCACTGTTGCTCACCCAAGGGGAGCCCCTGTCGGGGCTGTGCGAGGTACAGAGCGTCGATTTGGGAGACGAAATCAAGGAGGCTGTTTAACATGGCCCATCAAGCTAAGAGCATTCCTGACTTCTTTTCCTCGGCTTTGTGAAGAGCAGAGCAGTTACTCCTGCCTCATGTCTGCAGGGTGCTGGCTTCTGGCAGCTCAGGCTCACGCGTCTACCTTTCTAGTTTGGAAAAGAATCTCTAGTCTTGCTGGATGAAGCCTTGCATCCACCAGATCACACGCATGACAGGGACTGGCTGTGCAAGTGAATTTATCTTGTAGGGATACTTGCATGTACGAGTAATAAATCTGGCCTCACATACCAGTTACATTACTGTTGTAAGTGGGAGCTACGAAGTGTATTCCCTTGATCACGCGGAGTTTGTCTGGACCTGAATCAGCGGTTATCAGCCGACCTCAACGACTCAGACTGTTTGGAACATCATGAAGAAATCTTTGGAAGACCTGATGAAAGGTCTTCCAGCATACTCCCACCCCAGATGACAAGAACTTCAGGATCCGGAGACACGGTCCATGGCTGCTTCAAAGTCCCCCAGATCATTTAAGAATCCACGCTCAGTATCAAATTCAAAGACTTCAGTTCAGACTCTTCTTTTTCTTCTTCCCCAGTACATGTGAGGGAGGATTCTTGGTATCAGTGATATCGGATTAAAAATCCTCTTTTGAATGCGGGATCCTACCTTTGCCTTAAACGTGGCAAAATGAAGCGGCTCTCTTTTTAGGGACTGGTGGGATCATCACGTAGTCCGCTCTTCTTGTTAAGGGGCTTATTTTCAGGGATGTAAAATATTTATTGTGATACGAATTTAAAACATTTATTGCGATATATAAATTAGGTGAAACCTCCTCATTGTTCTAGCATTCGGACAAGCTAGCTTATTTACAGTAGTGGTAAAAGCGGGGAGCAGGCTATGCTCTGGGAACACTTTTTATAGGCAGTGGGCTGGTCTGCACCACAGGCCACTGTAGCCTGCTGAGCCCAGCTTGAGGGGCCTGGGGGAAATGGGAACGAGGCCTTCATTGACCGCGTTCTCCTCTACCTTGGCAGCCTGAGGGTTTCTGACCTAGACTAAGGACCAAGGGGGAAATGCAGGGAGAATCCCTCCCCGAGTATCTCTCTTAAAGGGCATTTGCAAAGAATGGGCACAAAGTCCTTTCAAACTGAAAGTTAGTTTCTGGAATTTCAATGAAGTTCTTAGTAATAATAGACTAAAATAACCAAATGCAGTACTCTTTTCCTTAGCCGTGAATCTTTCCTTATGGAGAATTCTAGTATACGTTTCCCCTAACCATGAGCAATTGATGAAGAATTAAATTACTCCCACTGGGGTTAATTAGAGAGGGAGAGAAACCAGGGACTGGGAACAAAAAAGGTAGATAAGGCAGAAGATAGAGCCAAAATTCAAGTTTTGAGGAGAGAGACAGAAGAGATGTACAAATAAATACATGCTTGCTTAGAACAGCACACCCACTAGTTTGTGCTTTTGAAGGAGCTGGGACAAAGCAGGGATAATGTATTTGGTGAGGATATCACAAGCAAAGCTAAAATATGCGTATGTGTGTATAAAACAGATAGATATAAACAGATTTACGATAGATAACCAACCCCTATGTTGGAAAAGGGACTGCAACAGTCACCCCCCTGTGCTGTCTAGTCACTATCTGTCTTTTCTATCGAGCTACTGTCTAGGGGCCAAAGCCAGAGCCATCAAATTAGAAAGGAACGCTGAATATTTTGATCGGGGAAGAGACACGGAACACCCACCAGCCAAAAACAACCCTAACAAAGTAAAAAGAATGTCAGAGTCTTTCACGGGAATTCTTAGGAAGGGATGGGGTGGGATTCTGGAAATTTCCAGGAGAACATGATAAACGGAAACCATTGGTTCACTATTATAGTCACTTAAGATGAATAAAGAGTGATTTAAAATTCTGTTTGGTATATGATTTCATTTTAACCAGCTTAAAAATATATTAAGGATTTTCGTAGGCTCACCTGCAACTCTGAATCCTCCCTTACTGTGCTTTTGTTTCTCAGGCCTGCCAAGATCTGGTCAGGGACCCCAAGTGCCTGATGCAGGCAGGTTTTCTTTCTGCCACTTCACACATACTCTTCTCAGTCAGTGTGCGTGCAGCCTGGTATCTTGTATGGATGGGCAGTAAAATGCCAAAGCTTAGAGAATAATTGTAGAAAGATTTAAAAGTGAGATTATTTCTTCCTGAGAATTAAGAAATTACTTAGAAATTTTAATGATGACCTTGTCCTCTTCATGCCTCCCTGAAAACCAGCAGCCTTGACGAGCGAACAAACAGAAGTCTGTAAAATCACCGTCACTTTTTTTTTTAAGATTTTATTTATTTATTTGACAGAGAGAGATTACAAGCAGGCAGAGAGGCAGGCAGAGAGAGAGGAAGAAGCAGGCTCCCTGCCGAGCAGAGAGCCCGATGCGGGCCTCGATCCCAGGACCCTGAGACCATGACCTGAGCCGAAGGCAGAGGCATTAATCCACTGAGCCACCCCAGGCACCCATCACTGTCACTCTTGAGAGCCAGCCAAAGAACCAGGCTGGTCCACGTTCAAAAAACAGACTTCCTCTGTAAATGTTTTAGATTCCAATAATTTTATTCTTTACACTCCCTCTCCCCCAAACCATTTCCCATGGTTAAATGTGCATTGCCAGTGTCTCCAGTGTAAGCTCCCTGGAGGCTCCGGGCTTCCGTCTAGTGTCCAGGTCATCACTTACGCCAGCGCTGCAGCTCTTTGGATAAACAGAAAGAAGTGTAAGGATCCAAGAGACCACTCCTAAAGACGGTTTCTGTGTCCTGCCTGTGCAGATCATTCTGTTCCCCTTTTGTTTTACAGATTCAGAAATAAAGTCTTAGGTGCAATCAGAAATTTCTGCTTCACTTCCTTCAATTCAAAGACTTGAAAGACAAACCTCAGTTTATCAACCACCTGAGCCCTTTCAGGCAGGTAAGCCTTTAAGGGGGGAGGCCCTATCCCTGAGAACGAAGTATAAGCAAGGTTTTTAGGAGTCTCCACGTATTCAGGGCTGATCAGAAAGGAACTCCTCTTTCTCGTGAACGGACAGGTGGAACACATGACGTCTACTAGTGCCCCACCAGCAGAGTGCAGGAATTTACCACAGTGCCGTTTCTGCTGCTTGACCTGTTCTCCAACTTACTAGACACTGAATTAGTCAAAAAATCCAATTAGAGTCAAGTCCTGTTTTTGTTTTGTTTTTTTTTAAAGTAGGCTCCATGCCCAATATGGGGCTTGAACTCACGACCCTGGAATCAAGAGTCACATGGTCTACTGACAGAGCCAGCCAGGTACCCCAAGTCCTGGATTTGAGAAGTCCTATTAACCACTTGTGAATTACATTGGTATCAATGGTTATCTTGTACTTTTACACCAAAAAAGTTTTCAGAAAGCATCTGGGCTTTTCTTTTTGATTGTGGAAAAATACTGGGCTTTTTTAATATTCTCCTATATACTACGTCTTTTAAACATTTTAACTATAAAAGTATATTTTTATAAAGCAAGACTTTAAAAAAATAAGACAAGTCATCTTGGACTAAAAGAGAAATGAAGTTCAGACATTTTCCTCCTGGTAAGACCTGATGCAAGCTGAAAGTCCTAACTAGAGGATGGTTTTGTGTTTTACATGGTGAAAGTAATGTTAACTAAGATTTCTGTGACCCTTAGACACAGGAGTGACAGCGGTACTGTTTCTCCTCCGCTCTTGGGGTATAGAGCTTTTGGTTTCAATGCTATAAAGAAGTTCTAAGGTAGGAATGAAGAAGGGTGCTGACCTGGCAGGCAAACAACTTTTCAGAGGAGAGAGCACAAACCCACCGGATCTCTAAGGACCTCACGTGGAGCACAGGAGCAATTATGTCAATTCTAGTCAAATCTTAAAAAGTTCATTATAACCATAACCTTTAATAAAAAACCCCAGAGCCGCAGGCAGCGGCTCACTCACGAGGGTATGTCAGATAATGCAACACTATCATTAAAAAGCAATTCAGAGCCACCCCCCCCTCCCCGAGGTCCCTGTAATGGGATGTGACCTGTGGTTTCAGTTACAAATATCAAAAAGGCTTACTCAGATGCCTGAAACTCCAGCTGCACCACAGGACGAAGTACCCCGTAAAGAGCATGGTGATGCCCCCAACGCCACTCCTCACCGTGGTGCTGCACCTGATCCAGCCTGTTTGAAAAAAAACACGTCCGGTTGCTATGGTGAACTGCCACCAGGCGCGGCGACCTGCCAGTTACTCAAGTTCTCCCAGTTAGCATGGGCGCTGGGCCTGTAATGCACAGGATTTACATACCCCCCAGAGGTCTTTTTTAAACAGATGAAAAGGCTCAAATCCGGAAGACCTCAATTCTAATACATTTAGTTACTCTCGCTTTGAGAGTGTGGTCGAAATCTTGAGTGGGGAGGAGATGAATACAACTGGTTCACTTGAGGTGTAGAGTCCTCCTGGCTCTGGGACGATCCAGGTGGGCAAAGGAGAGACGAGGGTAGGTGGCGGGGGGGGGGGGGGCGGCACAGAAANGCTGCTGTCCTGCCAGGTTTGCTGCTCTCGATTATGACAGCTTCTGGGGCAGAAACCGACCGAGAGGAGAGAAGGAAGCCTACACGCTCGTCTCTTTCTCTCTTTCCCTTCGCCCTGCTGTAACAGCCATGCCTAAAGGAAGAGAAACTTCTCCAAATGCTCAGAACCAGCAACATGACCCAACAGTCCATGACTCCAGCTCACCTTTGTGGACAGCTCCCAAGAGCCTCATCAGAGACAAGTTGGAGGTTGTAAGTCTGGTCGGGGGTTCCAAACTCCTGAGAGCAGTCGAGCTTCTTTCCCACAAAAGAACTACGGTTCCAAACAGAAGGCACTGTGATCGTTCATCAAGATTCAGGCTCCTTCCCGACACTCCGTGCCTGCGCTTCCCAGGGCCAGGCTGCAGGAAGTGGACCTAAACTGCCCGACTGCTGGCTGTGGGGGGCTGCAGCCAACTAGGGGCCGGAGGTCAAAGCGGGTGATTCCCCGTCAGAAAGAGGTTCCTCAAAAGGCTGAAGGAGCCCCTGGGATCAGGACCTGGAGACGTTTTTGATCCGATGAACAGACGGCACAGCCGATCCAGGCGTACATGCTTAATGAAATGAACGGTCTACATTTCCCACCATTTGCTGAACATCTGAGCAGAAGGCGTGACTTTCTACTATTACAGTACCTACTGCACCTCATCACTACATGTACTAGAATCAACACGTGTGCCCTATTCGCCCACTGCTATTACCGATCAGCCAACAGTTCTCATTTATGTTCAACATAAAATGTAGAACCAGAAAGGAGGCTCTAAGGCTCTCTATATACAGTTTTCCTGCACCTGTTTTTCTGTTTAATGACAGGCAGGGAATCTCTACTGTTGCTGGTCCTCTGGTCTTCGTGGGGTTCATCGGGATAAAGGGTAAATAAAGCAAATATTTACGACAGGTTTAGCAGATAAGGTAAAAGTTGCTATGGGTGTAAAAATGCTATCCAAATACTCATTATGTTGATGAACAAGGAGAAAAGCCATACTGGCTTCCAAGAAATTATATTGAAGCTAACTATTTTGCAAAGTGAAGACTAATCTCTTGAAAAAACAAAGCATGACATGATCCATTCTTGGGGAAAAAAAATGGAAAAAGATGGGAAGAGACACTTCCATGAAAACTCCAACTGTAGAACCACTTCCCCTGCCGTGTCAGGAACAGGGTGGCCCCCGCCTCTGATCTGCTCCAGCCAGCAGCCTCCCTCATTAAGGGTTCAAGGTGGGTGTAAAAAGGCTCAAGGCCCAGGAGAGGCCAGCTCAGAACCGACAAAAGTTCCGATAGAGCTTTTCCAGTGTCATCCTGCTACTCAGGGACCCGGTGGTCTGATCTACATCCCTTTCGGCCTGGCTGCGGCCCAGGACTGCTAATATCCATCCGCTGCCATCTCCTTAGATGCTGTCCTTGGCCTGCCAGCGTCGACCTCCTTACATCCTGAACCTAGTGACGACAGGTCCGGTCTCTCTAGAAACACCGGAGCCGTTCCTACTTTGGGTACCTGTAACAATTCCCGTCAGCCCTCTGGCCTGGCTGGAATTCCAGACATGTGACTTGACTCACATCTCATGCCTCTGCCTATTGTCACATGCTCCTTTATGTAAAACCTCCCCTTCCATGGCCTCCTCTGGCTACTAGCAGACCTCATCCTGGCTTGTGCCACTCCTGCTCTGCTTAGATCCTTCCCCACCACGTGCCCTGTCTCAAACATCTCACCAGGTACTTTACTGACAGAAATGCTATTGGATGATGAGAGAATGGCCTTTAAAAACCCATGACCTGGGGCACCTGGGTGGCTCAGTGGATTAAGCCTCTGCCTTCGGCTCAAGTCACCATCTCCAGGTCCTTGGATTGAGCCCCACATCAGGCTCTCTGCTCAGCAGGGAGCCTGCTTCCCCCTCTCTCTGCCTGCCTGCTTGTGATCTCTCTCTCTCTCAAATAAATAAATAAAATCTTAAAAAAAAAAAAAAGATTTAAAGTAAAACAAAACAAAACCCCATGACCCGGGGAGCCTGGGTAGTGCAGGCAGTTAAGCGTCAAGAGTCTTGGTTTGGGCTGAGGTTGTGATCTCAGGGTTGTGGGATCAAGCTCTGCGTGGGGCTCCACATTCAGCACAGTCTGCCTGAGACTCTCTCTCCTGCCCCTCCTGCTTGTGCTCTCTAAAATAAATAATTCTTAAAAAACAAAATAAAACAACCAAAAAACACCCAAACCCGTGACCCTGTAAGGTTTCTGCCTTTTTTTTTAAAGACTTATTTACTCATTAGACAACACAAGCAGAAGCAGCAGCAGGCAGGGGGAAAGGGAGAAGCAGGCTCCCTATGGAACAAGAAGCCCCATGCAGGGCTGGATCCCAGGACCCTAGGATCATGACCAGAACTGAAGGCAGAAATTTGACCAACTGAGCCACCCAGGCACCCCAGGTTTCCTCATTTTACCTTCTGCCATCCCCACCAGCCAAGTTTGCTTTGTGTAGTTCAGTGAACTGTTTTTTTCAAACTTCTCCCTCCCTTCCCCCCACTTGCCGACACCCCATCCCCTATGCGAGGTCTAAGGCCCCCCGTTCTGGTGGCCTCCCCAATACCAGTGGTACTTTAAAACTTGGCTGTTCTGCAGAAACACTTAAGAAATGTTTGAAAACAAGATTTCTTAGACTTTAGGAGCAGTCTCTGGGGATGAGGTCCAGGAATCTTTAATATATGTGAAACTGCTGGTTGTCCAAATGTGGGACCCAAGGACCTAGATCTCTTCAGCTCGAGTCCTGAAAGCCTAGGCACCTGAGTTCAGCCAAGGCTCAGCCAAGCACCCGGAGCTAAGCTCGCGCCAGGCTTTCCTTTGAAGAAAGGAAGCCGATTTCTATTGCTGAGGACTCTTAAGACACTTGTATTTGCTGAGTCTCCAGGGATTTAAATCCCGAACTTCTAAAATCTGCTTTTGTTAATGCTGGGAGAACTACTTTTTTTGGGTAGTAAGTCTGTGAAAATCCTTCTCATTAAACCTCACAAGACGCTCCTAATGCTGCCGAGTTCCGTAAGCCTAATTCGCGTTCCTGACTTACTGAACCCCGACTCTGTTGTGTCCTCTGAATGCTCAGTCTGCCAAACTATTCCCAGAACTGCACTGTAACCAATAAAAGAGAACAGAAGAGCTCTGAACCTGGGTGCCTGGGCGGCTCGGTGGGCTAAGCGCCCGACTCTTGATTTCAGCTCAGGCTCCGTGCTCAGTGCAGAGCCTGCTTGGGGTTTTCTCTTTGACCGCCACTTACTGTGTGAACGTGGGCTTGTCACTGAACATTTCCGGGGCTCAGGTTCCTCACCGATAAAGGAAAGTGGGACAGTGCCTTCAGCGACAGGCTCCTGAGTCGTCATGAGGGTTGAATGAGGTGATAATGCAACACACTCGCAGTGTCTGATACAGTCACCCCCTCGCCAACATTAGTCCCCTCCCTTTCTCCTCTGAAAAGTGCCTGTATCAGAGACGCTCTCAGCACTATTAAAGATAGTACAGGAAATAAACACGTCCCACTTAAAAGAGAGACTGGCTATGGGCCACCGCAAACCACAGAGAAGTGGAGCTCTGACAACCACCTGTGTTTCTAGCTACGGAGCACTTCCTGCGATATGGTTTAGTGGAAGGGGCGAAACGTGGTCTGAACAGGCTGCTCTACCTGCCGCTCTACCATCTACTGGCAACATGACCTTGAACCAATCACTTATCCTCTCTGCCTGTTGCATCACCTGCCAAACACAGAAGAATCATTGCCCACCTCTGAGTGCGGCGAGACTCAAGTAAGAAAATAGATGGAAGCACTCTGAAAACAAAGCAACACAGATGTTAATAGTAATCCTATGTCAACATGGAGAAAGGGCTTGGGAACCCAACTTGGACCCTGAGACAGACTATAACTCTGTAAAAGAGGGCCTAGAGGTTAGGTTTGTTTGTAGGAAAAACCACTAAAGCAGTTGAAGATGTAGCTGTAGCTAGCAACTCTCCCCAGTTATTATACTTCTGTTTTGAAATCTTTAGAAAGAACTAATTACTGTAACCCCCCCAAAAAATGCTTTTCAGACCAGATGACTTGGGGCTTAGTGAATTTGTAATAACTTATAAAAGAAGAGCTGTTACAAGTTTTTCAGGTGCAAAGCTATTCTGAGTTGCTACAGGTCTCCTGTCAAAGCTAAAAGCACTATAAACACTATAAATAATACTATATACTATAATAAGTATATAATACTTATATAATAAGTAAATAATAAGTATATAATAAGTATATAAGTATGTAAATACTATAAACACACGCGCGTGCATGTACACACATGTACAAGACCTGAATGCTACAGTAAGCTTTAAGGTTTCTAAAAAACCTTAAAAGAGAAAAATCTAAAGCTTCCTGGTGAGGAAAATGAAGAAACTTTATGTATCATAACTAGAGGTAGTCCAATAACTGAATGAATGTCAGGTTGTGCAGGAAAACGGGAGGATTCCCTGAAATTCCAGGGACTTCCTGGCTCTGTGGGGCCACTTAAACCCATCCTTGGCACTTGCAAGGAGCCTCCAGAGGGCTTCTGAGGAGATGGCCTCACAGCCTGTCCGTCTCTTTCCACAGCTCCTTACTGGATCTCTCAAGACAGCAGCTCTGAACACCAGCCCAACATCCATGGCCATGCCCCCTCCTGCTGTGGAAACGCAAGTGATCAGAGTCACCAGCTGACCTGGCCTAGTCCGACCTTCAACTCTGCGTGGAGGGGAAGGGAGAATGATAAACCACTGGTACTAATTCTGGAGCAAGAATTAATGTTTTCAGAACAACTGTTAAGTCTGGTATACTGGAGTGCCCAGGTAAAAATCAGCTAAATGAACAAAAATAAGAGTGTTCTGAATCTTATTAATTCGAAAGGCACAGAGCTGTATGGATGGGCTGGATGGCCCGTGAAAACGAGCAGGTTTACCTTTTGAGAGTCTCTCCCCCTGGGGACTGGTAAGCTGAGGCTTTTGGGCCATTGCATTCCAATACTGGGGCTTCCCTGGCAATACTCCTAGTCCAAGATAACCAGGATAGAGCTCTGGAAACCACTCCAGCCCCAGAGAGCTTGCAAGGGTCTTCCTATCAGCAATGCCAATCTGACTGAAGGGGTTGTAAGAGGCGTGAGGCAGGACTGAATGGAAGGTTTGCTGGCACCCAGGGTGTGACACTTGGGGCCCACAGCCAGATCTGGGCTGCAGAGAAGCTCCTTCACCACTCTCTGTTAACGCCTTCACATCAGGGACTCGGTGAGAACTGCAGGCCTCTGTTTTCTCTTCTGGAAAAAAACTGACAGCCAGAGAGGCAAGGCTTGGATTATGTGACTGTGACACAGAAAGCAGCTCACTGCAGGCCGTCTCCCCTGGAGTGAACGAACTTAAACAGGGACCTTCATCTGGACCTTTCTTCCCTGTGGCTGAATCATCACCACCAATGGTGTTCTTTGCATCACCATTCACAGAAGCCAATTCCGGGATTTCTGTCACAGATACACTTTTCTCTGTGTTCCCTCTGCTTCCATGTGCCTCTGTTCCAAGGTTCAGTCCTTTTCCTTGGTTCTCCCTGACTTGGATGGCACCTACTGGACTAACTTTAAAATTTAAAAATTGTGATTCCATGTTCTTTTCTTGAGTCTCAGAGTCTCTAACGTCAGAAGAGACTTCTGAGAGGTGGTCCCTGGCCCTGGACTGTCTCTCATTGTTCGACGACGATGTTCTTACTCTTTCAACCCCGTAAATGAGATTCGGGGGAGAACTGTGATAATCACCAGTAGGGTTATCTGGTAAACTTACCAGAAGCTTCTGTCTCAGGGGGTCAATTTTGTCCAAGCTGAAATGAGCAGAAGTGGTCTGTACATCATTGAGTAAGGAAGAAGAATATTTTCTATCTTGATTTGATGAAGAAGGCTCTACTGGGCCAAGAGGTAAAGATGTTTCCGTCTCTGAAAGGTTACTTCTACCTTCCCCTGATGTAGGCAAATATTTGGCAAGTTCTCTTTTAGGAGTAGTGTTCTCTGATGCATAAAATTGAGCCTTCGTTTCTCCCTGGAAAGTAATCTTTGGTTCAGTAGTTTTTAGCGTTTTGATGGAGCACTGACTTTGAGTCTGGATGTCTTTATCTGCCTTTGTATTACTTGCTCTTTCCAAACCAACAGCCAGAAGTGGAAAAGACTTTGTTGACCGTTCTGGTTTGTTCTTTACCAAGCTGGTATTTCTCTTCTTACTCTCCGTCTCCAACTCTTTCTCTTTAGTGTTATTTAAGTTGGCGATTGGCCCTTTCATTTTTTTAGCGTGTGGGCGTGTAGCTGGCTTGGACTGAGAAGCTTTCTGATCAGCAGGTACAGTTGGTCCTATCATCTTACAATATGGCAAGTGGGATTTTAATCGTTTAAATGGCTTTTTACAGTAAGGACACACTTCCATCCTGGGTATCACTCTCCTATTCCTGAAAAATGTAAATGGGAGATTATGAGTGGCACATAGTTGGTAGAGTAATTACTAACATTTCATCTACGTGGGTACCTTTCATTTAGAAGAACCTAGGTTGAAGGAGGTTTTAAAAAATGTGTTTTGGCTTATTCTTTTTCTTACAGAGGTAGAAAACAAAACACATGGTTGGTTTTAAGATAAATATCCCTGGCTTCACTTCCGTTTGGCATTTTACATTTCTTAAATTCTTCCAAGAATCGGGACACCTGGGTGGCTCAGCTGGTTAGGCGGCTGCCTTGTTTCAGGTCATGATCCCAGGGTCCTGGGATCGAGTCCCACATCGGTCTCCTTACTCGGCAGGGAGCCTGCTTCTCCCTCTGCCTGCCACTCTGCGTGCTTGTGCTCTCTCTCTCTTTCTCTCTGACAAATAAATAAATAAAATCTTAAAAAAAGTCTTCAAAGAACTAATTGTTAGTAAAAAAAACAACACACCAAAGGGGTTTTCAACATCCCTAACTAGTATATGAGGAAAGCCAAAAGACTTAAATCTAATAAATTAATGGAAGAAAAAGTTGTACAAAATACCCGTCAGGGGTGTGCCTGGGTGGCTTAGTCGGTGAAGGGTCTGCCTTCGACTCAGGTCATTATCCCAGGATGCTGGGATCCAGCCCCAAGTGGGGCTCCCTGCTGAACAGGGAGTCTGCTTCTCCCTCTGGCCCTCCCCCTGCTCGTGCTCTTTCTCTCCCCTCAAATAAATAAAATCTTCAAAGTACCAGTCAGATTAAAATGTTTGCTCTTTAATGTTACAACAAATCAACTGGTTACTACATGACTATAAAGAAACTGTTAAAAGCCCTTAAACACATCATTGAGGGAAAGAATGGTGAAGAGTAAAAACGCAGTCCAGGATCTGACGTCTGCTGCTTAGAGTCACGGTTTTCAAAGTGGTATATGGAAGATCCACTACAGTGCAAGAAGAAAATATTAGACCTTCCATCATTTCAGCATGAGAAATGAAACTCTAACACCATATTAGTAATATGTTTATACACACATACGTGTTTACATAAAAGTATTTATGATGCACAAATGATATATACGTGGTGGAGACACAGTCCCCAATTTTTTACTTATAGTGTGCAGTACAATGGACAACCAGCAAATTCATTTAGTATGAAATCTTTGGGATATTCACACGATGTAAAAACACGGAAAAAATAATACCATGTATCATTTGTACCTCTTTGAGCACTGAGCCTGGCATATGATAGTTGTTAGTGAACTCCTTTTTTGGACATAAACATGTAAACACTATCATCATAGATGACTATGTGAATACTTTCTGACCACTTTAGTGAGACTAAAACCATTTACAAAATAAATACACTGAGTCCTGGCCAATCCATTTAGGATCCTATATGAACTCAGACAAAAAAAAAAAAACAAAAAACTGTTTCCTGCCAAAGAGCTTCAATTATTCTTACTTTGGCGGTACCCCCTTGACAATATAGTCAAAGTAAATACCCACAACTGAAGCCAGTCCACGGGCCTTGGACTAATAACTTTAGAAGGGGCTAGGGACCTGTTAGACGTGTCTGCCTCTACATTACTCCACCACACTTAAACCTACTGGAAAGATCCTGCACCCTCACGTGGTAACGTCTCACCGTGGGTGACTATTTACTTACTGGACCTTCTCCAGAAGGATGCTAATTTTGGGGTTGTTTCTCTTGGATCTCCATGCCTCGCGATCGCAGTTCCCGAGTCTGGCAGAACCAACCCGATTTTAATTGTCAGCCTGCGCGAGACACAATCAGAAACGTAACTCGACAGCACACTCTGTGAATGGATGTGGCGCGGCACTGAACCAAGTACAATCTAACTGGGTCATCGGCAGGGTAGGTCCCCCTCGGTGCTCCGGAAAGCGAACAGTTAAGGCCGCGCCCGCCTCCCCGGCGCAGGGCCCTCGGGACTCCTGCCAAACGCCTCCCAACTCCTACCCCGCCACAGCCGCGGTACCCGGCCCGCCCTCCTGCCGCTCCCTCAGTTTTTCCGGAAGCGGAGCCGCCACTTCCCGCTGAGTGGGCGGGGACCGCCGGGCAGCTCGGGCTCGGGGCCCTCCTTCCCTGCTGACCCAGCCGGAGATGCCGGAACCGCACGGATGCCGAAGGGGGCTCGTCCTGCCGCCCCAGGGAGCTTGTCCCGGCTGGCCCGCCATCCGATCGACTCCCTCTCCTCCCGGGAAGCACTCCCCCAGCCCCGGTTCAGGGCGTGAGCCCCAGGACACAGCACGACCGGCTGCGACCGGCCCACAGCAGCATCCTCACCTCGCCTGGCGCGGCGGTTCTGGAAGCCCCCGCGACAAGCCCCCCGGCGCAGCCCCTCGAGCCGCTTCCCAACTCCCAGGCAGCCCCCCGCCGCAGGCCGTCTGCGCCACTGCCTGATGCTGCTCAGCTGTGTTTTAAAAAAACTGTTACCGCACAGGGGCCTAACTCAAATACTTGTATCGTAGTATGATGACGTAATTTAAGTTAATGTGACCTGGCTTGACTTTGATGCCGTCCCCGCTCGGCTGCAAACAGGCAAAAGCGCAGGCCGCCTCTCGTGAGGTCCTCTCTCCCAGAGGCTCCCAGTCGTTCCGCCCCACTCCGAGCCCGCCTCTTCCCGTGGGCGGGGTTACCGGTCGGCGCGGCCGGGGCCGCGCCAGTGCGCAGCCGCGAGAGGGCGGTACCACGGCGGCTGCGACATGGGGGGGCGCGGAGTAGACGCCGGAAGTAGCGGTGGTACGGGTCCCACCGAGGGGTACTCACCGCCGGCAGCGTCCACCCGCGCCGCGGCTAGAGCCAAGGCCCGAGGGGGTGGGCGTGGCGGCCGCCAGAACACAACATCCTCTGTTCCGTCTTCTCGCGGAGCAGCGCCGCGTCGCTCCCCTCCACCGGCTGCCATGAGCGAGCGCCTCCGCCCCAGGTGAGACCACAGGGACCCCTTGGTTCCCAGCCCGTCGCCGGGGGCTGGAGCCGTAGGGGCGCGCGAAGCGGGGCTCCGAGCCAGCGTGGGCCCTGCAGGTGTCCGTCTGGGTGCTCTGCGGCCCTGGGGGAAGAGGGAGAGGGATGCGCAAGTATCTGGTCCCTGAGGTGCTAGGAGGAGTGACTCGCTGGGGCCACGTCTCCCCCACGCGAACCCCGTCTTGATTCCCCTCGTTTTTCCCTACTTGGAATGCAGTCTGAACTGTCCCGGAAGAGAAACAGTGGCCCTAAAGCTTCCCTGTCCTAAATTTAGGAGGGTGGGGGGATGGGAGGAATGTTTGATCTTTTGAGAGGGAGTCCCTAGGACGTCTTTGAGGGGCCGAGGCGGGGGAGCTGCCGTCTCCCCAAGGTCAGGAAGAAGGATTGGGTTTAACTCTGCAGCAGGGAAGGCTGGGGACACATGGAAGAATTTGTGCCCTCGGACGGTTGTGAACATAGAAGGGCAGATGACCAAAGTGGCTTGTAGCATTAACAGGCAGGATTCTAAACTGTTTGGATGAGGAGCGGTTTGGCTCCGAAGGCGGGAGGTATCGCGATGCTCTACTTTTCCACCGAGCGTGGCCTCAGGACCCGGGTCTTCACCTAGGGGTGGAGTGCTTGCTTGACGTGTGCAGAATAGAGTCGGATCGAGCTGCTTTCTTGCTTGCTTGCTTTTCTCATTTCCTCCTGTAAGCAGGTGGGGAGGAGAAAGTTGGGATTGGGTACCCCAAATGAAGAGGAGCAACTTTACTTCAAATTAGAAAAATCCCTCACGGTGGAATTTGAAGTGAAAACCTATAGATCACCAAGTCCAACACTATGATTTTTCTGATGAGGACACATTTAGAGAGCTCAGCTGGCTTACTCTAGTCTTTCCAGGTTGACTGCTCTTTTATTATTTCCCGATAGTCTCAGTAAAACTCAAGTGAATAAAATAGGTTTGCCTTGGTAGATCATGCTGAATCTTTTCTTGTTCATATTTTCATTGGCTCTGAATGTAATCGACAGTCTTCCCACAAAGGTCTTGCTCTGAAGGATGGTTAATGAAGGGATAAAGATTCTGGAAAGCATCGTGAGGTAATTTGGTCCAATAGTGAAAATCTAGGATCGCCCATACTTCTGCGTTGGATTATTGGTCTGGGTATATAGTGAGTGGGGCATAAAGTCTGCTTGTACAGAAAATAAGAGTGGACTAGATTTGAAATTAGGGGCCCAGTCACCGACTTGCTATTGGAGTCAATAATAAGGTCTTAGGCCTAGTACAGCCAGATCCAACTGCCATTGCTTTCCTTCCCAGACCCAGTTTATACTTCTAATAGTCTCTTGTGGTGTCTCCTATCTGAAAAAGTCAGACTATTTCCTACAGAAAGATTCCTTTTATCTACCACTGGATAAGCAGACCTGAATGTGCTTATACTGGTATGCCTTTTCTCTAGTACGCACATAACCTCAACATGTTTATACTGATAATTTCATAGCTATTAAAAAAACCATGTGATTTGGACAGGGGTCTCTTAGCTTCTTTTCACCCCATGTTTCATGGAGTACAATGGACCAGCCCTGCCAGCGACTCCTGTCATAATATATCCAAGTCGGTTCAGTTTTCTGGATCCCTTTCCTCAACTTTAAGATGAGGGGTTGGTGTGAGATGGTGATTTTTCAGACTGTTGTAAAATATACTGAGATAGCCATAGAGGGGTAGATGTATGTCAAGGAAACCCCTACTTTAACCAAAACAAGTCCTTTATTTCATATATATATATTGAATGAATTTTTTTTCTGATAGAAAGGGGTCTGTTACTATAAAAAAAAGTTTGAAAAACACTAGCTTCCATACTCTTAAGATTTCTTTTATGCTCAGTCTCTAGGAGATGACTAGAAGATTGGAAAGAAATGAAATGATGAGCAGTGATGTAATCAGCCATCCTTAAAAGTAACAGATGCTCAACAACAATCTGTAACTAGATGCCTGGGGAGAACGTAATCAATTATATGGTGGCTGCTAAAATTATAACCTGGTCTGTGGCATTAATGTGGAAAGCTATAATCTGGCTTTGTGGATATAGTTGAACATGAAACTATAATCTTGGCAATTATTAACAATATTGTTGAAAGAAGACTGTTTCAAGGATAGAATCTACAAAGAGCCTAGGAAAAGGAGAAAGAAGAACAGGAGGGCTCATTCTCAGTTAGTACCATCCAAAGGAGAGGGCCTCCTACAGGAGTGATTAGGGTACCTTGAGAAAGGTACTGATTATGAGGCAGGGATATTTCATGGGACTTTTCCCAGAGTTTAGTTGAAATCTGCAAAAAACCAGCCTATATTCTCTGTTCTCACACCCGTTTTGTCCGACAACCTCCTTGATAATTCATTTTCTTGTCACTGCAAAGGAATGCCGTGCGTTATAAATGAGGAAATTGGGAAGTTTGGGTCAGGCTCATAAGTGGTTAGAGTGGCTCAGCTGCCCAGAGCACAGTCAGCTGCTGGCATATTGATAAGAGAATAGTTTGGGGACCAGCATTTGGTGAGTTTCCCTGGGGTGGCAACTGGCCTTCTGTCAGATCTTGCTCTGTTAACTGCAGCTCTTTTCCAGAAAAATTTTCTAGTCATATTAGAGTGAAAATAGTAATTATTCAGTTCAAATCTATGGTGATAGCACATCCATTTAAATGAGTATTAAACCTGCTTTTCACCTAGTTTTTAACGTCCACATACTTCAGAGTAATGTGCGGTTAAGATCTAGTGACCTGAGAGAAGGGTTAAGGAGCAGAAATGATGATCTTAGAAACAACTGAGTCGGGCACCTGGGTGGCTCAGTGGGTTAAGGCCTCTGCTTTCGGCTCAGGTCGTGATTTCGGGGTCCTGGGATCGAGGCCCGCATCGGGCCTCTCTCTTCCCCCTCTCTCTCTGCCTGCCTCTCTGCCTCCTTGTGATCTCTCTCTCTCTCTCTCTGTGTCAAATAAATGGGTAAAATCTTAAAAAAAAAAAAAAAAGGAAAAAAAGAAACAACTGAGTTTTAGAATGAGGTCGTCAGAGCCCTTTGGAGTTTGGTAAATGCTTGATCAGAACCACACACTCACAATTTATCGTTCTGAGCCTAAACTGGATCTGCACTCATTAATAAAGTTGGATGTATGCAGAGTACAGGAGTATTGCCAAACACAGGGGCTTGAACTCAGGCTGGTGACTTACGTGTTCCCCAGTGTCAAGATCTCAACTCAGAACCTTAGGATTATGGGCCTGCCCCACGGTGCCACACACACCACTCGAATAGAAAGTGTATGACTGTATAGAAGATACTGGGTGCCCAAATTCAGTACTTGCCCAAGAGCTGTTTTTTCCTCTAGCTATAGAAATTTGAATCTTTAAGAGTTTTCATTATAATAGATTATGCCGCTTTGAATAAATTGGCCTCTTGCCCGTGCTCTCCAATGGCATTTTCTGTAGTGATGGGAATGTCCTCTTGTCTGTGCTGTCCAATACAGTTGCCCCTAGCTACCTGTGGCCTTTGAACACTGAAGATGTAGCTAGTGTGACTAAGGAACTGGGTATTAAATTAAATGTAAATAACCCCATGTGGCTAGTGGCTACCATATTGGATAGCACAGTTCCAGGTAGTGTGCCTTCAAATGATACCTCCTCTAATTTATTTCTGTTTTCTGTCTTCTTAATGGGGGCTTAGATGTCTTTCCACAAGCACTTAATTCTTTCTTCGAATACATTACAAATTTTGTCTGTTGCACATCTGAGAACACTGAGGTAAATGTGTGGTTTTTCTTTAAGCCTGAAAATTTTGAGTAGCTTTGTGCTGCAAACTCAAAGTAACAATTTGGTGATGTAACATGCAGTGCTAGGTGGTGTAGAGAGAATAATGGAGTTGATGTGTGCCAGAGCAGCCTTTCCAGTCCAGAAGAGTGATCCAGCGCTCTAGAGGGTGCTGAGCTTTGATTCCAGGTAATAATTGGGGGGAAATCAGAGAAGAAAGAAAACTGCAGATTAGAGACCACACGAACCTCTGATGATATCCCTGCGTAGGACCATTTTCATTAGGACTTGAGGGGTACGTGGGCAGAGGCAGCCACTCCTGACTTAACATACTGTCCCATGGAAGGGAGTAGGGTGAGGTAACCTGAAATGGTGATTTCAGGAAACGCAGAGGGAAGATAACCTTAATTAGGTGGAGTTTGGAAGCTTAGTCATTAGCATCACCCTGCACTTACTTATTCCCAGTAGGCATTTGAAGTTGCCAGGCTTCTTTTTAGAAATCAGTTGTACTAATTTAAGCTCGCCCCTACTGCTGCTATTTTATATTTTTGCTCTTTGTGCCCAGCGATGGTGTTCTTCTAACTTTTTACCTTTTGGGATAGCATATGATGAATTCTGTTTTCTCAGGCAAGAGGGCAAATTTGTTGTCATGATTTACAATTTTAAGTGTCTAAAAGATCAATTGTTGGATTTTTTTTTTCTCCTTGTGATTTAATTTNCCTCCACCGGCTGCCATGAGCGAGCGCCTCCGCCCCAGGAAAAGGAGGAGGAATGGCAATGAAGAAGACCATCATCTTCCCCCCCAGACCAAAAGGAGTAGTAGAAATCCTGTCTTTCATGATTCCTGGGACACAGAGGTAGGAAGTGTGGTCACAGTCTCTGTTTGCATTGACTTGAACTAAATAACCCAGTTTCTTCATGTAATTAAAATTATTCTTCGAATAAATAAAAGTGATCTTACTTGATTGTAGTGGTTTCAACTTTTTTTTGAGTCATGGCCCCTTTGAGGAAGCTATGCACCTTCTCCCCAGCAAAGTGGTTTATGTCTGCACATATTAATACATACACACAGTGCAGAATTTGTTAGAAGTTTCATGGACCTTTGAAAACTCATCTTTGAGCTATCTAGTTGAATTTCAGAAACCAACTATTTTCCAATAGTTTATGAGCCATTAATTATCCTTAAGACAAGTGTGTGTGTATGTGTGTGTGTGTGTATATATATATATATATAT
>LNAC01000098.1:3514964-3537873 GCA_002007465.1 Ailurus styani | reverse complement strand
TCAGAGGTACAGTCCATCTAACTCTTTGTGTTGATCATTTGCCCTCTGTTTACAGTCGTGATGCCTGAGAACAGGATTATAAATTGTCATTTAAAAAAAAAGGAAACACTTCTGATCTCTTATTTTCAGTAGGACTCTTAGTAGTTTTGTTGTGTTTTAATTGCTGTTTATAGAAAATGATCTTTACTCCCTTTCTACAACCTATGCATTGATATCACAGAAGCAAACAATGTATTGTTATTCAACCTTTTGGTTTGTGTGTCTTGTTCTTACTTGTTCAAAGAAATGGAGCGGCTAAACCACTCTGTAATCATTAGTCTGAAAGATGGACTAGCTTGCCTTTGTTAGAATTAACAGGCAGCGCAGGCACTTTTTATTTGTTGTGGTATCTGAACTCACTGTAGACCCTGTGTGGATGGTTATGCCCATCCCGTGCAGCCCTGCTGACTGAGGTCACCAGTGGAACGTGTGGCCACTTGTGCTGTGCTTGTCCAAGGGTGGAATTAGCCAGTAATGATACCGAGTCAACCGAGGGAAGGCTAGAGAAGCAAACAGCAGGAGAAAAACCTTTAAAATGGAAAGTTAAGCCCTGAATAATTGAATCCTCACCACTGGAATAGATCATTATGTTTATAGCACAAAAATATCAAGTTTAAGGGCACTTGGCTGCTTTTTGATAATTGTTTGTAAAAAGGACAATAATAAAATGATTCATTATTAGTGGATTAGCATTTTTGTTAATTTGCATAATCAAGTGTTAATGAAAGTGTTATTTTTAAATTCTAAGGAAGGGCCAGTGGGGTAGTTTCCTTAAGCCTAACTCAGTGAAGAGAACTGTTTTTTTTTTTTTTTTTTTAAGATTTTATTTATTTATTTCACAGAGGGAGAGAGATCACAAGGAGGCAGAGAGGCAGGCAGAGAGAGAGGGGGGGAAGCAGGCTCCCCGCTGAGCAGAGAGCCCGATGCGGGCCTCGATCCCAGGACCCTGAGATCATGACCTGAGCCGAAGGCAGAGGCTTTAACCCACTGAGCCACCCAGGCGCCCAAGAGAACTGTTTCTTGTGTCTTTCCTGAAATACTTAAGTAATTCTAGAATTCTTTTTCTTGTGACTTGAAGAGCTTTCATTTGGAAGGAGTTCGCTTTAATTCTGAGAGGATTAAATTAAAGTTGTTTTTATAATTAATTTCCAAGGTTACATTTTTCTCCTAAATGTAATAACATTGCCAAGTGCTGGGGAAAAAGATGTTTGAAGTATTTGCCGTAAGTAAATCACAATTATCTGTAAAATGGAGATAGTATATACCTGTTTTCCTCAATATTGTGAAGGTGAAGAATGTGAACTGACTTGCCAGTTTAGTTACATAAAGAGAAACTTTTAAGCTACTTGTGCATTTTCTTCTTGTCATTTTTGTAGGCAGTATTATCTCTGCTTTTCAGATGGGAAAATTGGGGTACAGAAATGTTATAGTTTGCCGAAAGATACCCAACTAATAAGAGGCAGAGTAGGTGAGCCCAGAGCTTGGCTGGTGAGCTCTTTGCTCCTGACCATGGTATGTGCTGTCACATGGAATACAGGACGGAAGTTCTGAGAGATTTTGCTAAATATATTCAGAGGCAGCTTGGTCCTAGACTTCTCTCACATCGTAGGAACAGAGAAGAATAATTTTCCTCCTTCTGTCTTAGCTGGAAAATATTTTTCCAAGTAAATGTTATGATACAATATTAGCTTGAAAGCAATTTTAGATCACTAGCTAGAAAAAGTGAAGAAATTGGGGTCTAAAGGTTTTTTTCGAAACTCTTAATTGGTGTGTGAAACAAAGACCTTTAATTTTAACTTCAGTGACTTGTATTTAGTGACTTGTGAGCCTTAGGATGCTATTTTAAAGTTGAGATATAATTTACTGGTACGGGAACAAATTTTTCTGTAACGCTGCCAGATGAATGTACAAGTCAGGCTCATTTTTCTCTTCACTGAGCAAAAAGTGAAATCATTTATTATCAATTTGTGTCTTCCTATTGGGTTCTGTACAAAGGCAGTGACATTCCCTGATCTTGGACAATTATTTGGATGGGTAAAAACTAGCTAGATTTAACTTTATTTAAATTTTTTCTCTTAGGGGTGGCCTAATTGGTTTGAATTTTATCTTAATTAGTAGTAGAGGAATGCTCTTTGCTTTCAGTTTTAATATCTTTATCTACAAATTACCCTAGATGTTTCCACATAAATGTGGCTTCTGTTTCGAAGGTGCACGCCTTGGAAAAGGTGCTGTTACCTGAGTAACTAGAAACAGAACATTTTTTTAATGTTTGTGGGGTTATTTTTTAACGATCTTTAACCTACCAAGATCACTTTAACTTTTCAAATCACTAGAAAGTAACAAGGAAAGAGAGAGAATGTGGAGGAAAAACAGGAGTGGCTTACCTTGAGCAGCCTCTGCCTTTTTTTGCCCCACTAGAAGGGGAAGGTTTTATGCCATAACCTTAAAATCCCACGGCTATTCTCAGTGCGATTGCAGAGACCTGACAAAAAGGTAACAACCAGGGAACCCAAGTATCATTACAATTAGCGTTCTCTAAATCCATTTATCTTAATAAGAATTAGTTGAATATTGGGTGATTTTTTTTAATAGGGTGAATTTAGATGACAATGGGAATTTTGAGTATAACGTTTTAAAAAGTATCTTTAAAGCTCTTAGTTTTTTGCCCGTTCTCTCTTTTTTAAAGATTTTATTTATTTATTTATTTGACAGCGCAAGCAGGGGAAGGAGCAGAGGCAGAGGGAGAAGCAGACTTCCCTCTGTGCAGGGAGCCTGACAGGGAGCTCTATCCCAGGACCCTGAGATTGTGACCTGAGCCAAAGGCAGACACTTAACTGACTGAGCCCTCCAGGTGCCCCAGTTTTTGCCCATTCTCATCTTCAGTCGGTCATAGGGTAGTAGATGGATCCTAAGAGATAGAACTGTTTTTGGTGAAACTATTAGGGTATGTGTCGTGTTTAAAAACCGTGTAGCAAATGAACTCTGAAATTACCTTCTCAAGTGGTCCATTCAAAGTGAAGGAATAAGCCTTTCCAAAATTAGTCTGATTTTTTTAATTTTTATTTTTTTTTATTTAGGGTTTTATCCCATGAGCTGCTTAAAGTACTCATCATGGTGTAGGTTCTTGAAGTGTTAGTAATACATCGTTTCAGCCCCAGCATAAAAAGCTGCACCAGGTGGTTGGTTGGTTAAGAAATGAGTGTATGTAGCACATGTACGTGTTTTTCTGTAGGTCACGATTATTTTTTGGCCTGTTGGTTTTAAACAAAGTGAAGTGATTGGTCATAGAACATCTTAGTTAGGAAGGACCTTAAAACATTGTGCGGTCCTACTTCGTCTTGCAAGGGAAACAGACCTAGAAAGGATAGGCTGTTCCCTCAGGGACACAGAAGAGTGACCACCTGCATTGCTGTTCCTTGCGCAGTTCGAAGTGGTTTTCGTTAGCCCACTGAATTCATTTGGAATCTTAGGGCCTCACTGATGATAGCAGACCTGGAGCTCTCTGAAATTGTTGGGCATGTTGGATGCACAGAATTTTCCAGTAGATGCTCTGACAGACTTGGCTAGGGTCATGTCTTGCACTTCCTGGTGCGGACTTAAACCGCACTTGATCATGACCCCAGGAAGGGCGTGTGTGGCGAGCTGGAGTTCTTTGGTCTTTTGAGGCTCACCTAAACGTAAAAGCATCAGTGAATGGGGAACTGGGGTTTGAGAGAAAATCAGATACACTGCCAGTCTGCTTTTCTAATTAAAAAGAAAAAGCATCCAGCTCTAGGTAATAAATAGACACGTATATTCTCGCTCTCATTTTATGAAGCAGAGAGACTCCGTAATTAATATTCCTGCCTGGAGGGCTTTCTAAAGATTATTATTATTATTTTTTTTTTTAAATTTTTTTTTTTTTAAAGATTTTATTTATTTATTTGACAGAGAGAGAGAGAGATCACAAGTAGGCAGAGAGGCAGGCAGAGAGAGAGGAGGAAGCAGGCTCCCCGCCGAGCAGAGAGCCCGATGTGGGCCTCGATCCCAGGACCCTGAGATCATGACCTGAGCCGAAGGCAGAGGCTTTAAACCGCTGAGCCACCCAGGCGCCCTGGGCTTTCTAAAGATTATTAGCGGGAGTTGTCTTTAGAGTGGTTTTGTTTCTACCATGGGCATACCCGGGTTGTCTCTTAAACTGACTGCACCCCCTGGGAAAATGGAACTGGGCGTAGGCCGAGAGTTCTGGACCTCTGCTGTCTAACTCGAGCCCCGTGGACTGAGAACACGAGCTCCTTACCGTCCCTGTCCTCTGCGTCAGGATTGCTGCATGCGTGTGCTCTTCCTTTCTGCTGACGGAGGTGTCCCTCGCCTTTCTCTGTCTACTCTACCTCCTTGCCGAGGCCCCTGAAAGCCTCCCTGGTTCGCCTCCCTTCTCTTACAGTCTCTCCAGCATCGTGTCCCCTGGACACGAGCCCATGGAGGTGTCTGTCCCTGTCTTGCGGGTCTCCTTGCCACCCAGCCCATCCGCAGCTTTCTCCCCTTTTCCCAGCCGCTGGCCTGTGCCTTCAGCCGGGCTGGCGGGTGTCCCACCTGCCTTCCTTCTTCCCTCTCTGGATCCTGGTTTCCTTCCCAAAGCCCCGGAACCATCCCTCCAGGCTCACCAGTGCTCTCCCCATTCAGCAGACACGCACTGAGGACCTAGTTCTTGCCAGCTCAGTTGTCTCCTTCATTTCCGTGCTCCCGTCTCCCCTTGGGCTGTGGCACATCCCCTTTGATTTACGTTGCTGCGGTCCTCCCGAGGGCCTGCTTTCCTGCTGGATGCGTAGAACCCGCACTCCTGTGCAGAGAGCTGAGCAGGTCCCCGGTGCAAACTTCAGAGCACTCAACCATCGAGCCGAAACCTTTCCTGGACATTCTGTTGGACTGACTGCCTGGAGGGCCCGCCACACCACACTGTTAACTTTACCTCCCCAAACACTCCTTCCTCCTGGTTTTGCTCCTACTGTGCTTTCAGTTTGTCACATCGCACTTACCAAACTCTTCCTCAGTCTTCCAGGCCCAGTTCAAATACTTTTCATCTTATGGAAGCTCTCCCAGTTCTCTCAGCACCAATTGCTAGATTCCCGTCACTGAGGCAGCGGTGATGGGGTGACTTCTCCGTGGCTGGGTTGCCACCATATTCTTGGTTAAGCCCAGCACATTCCTGTTGAATGATTCAGTCGTCCTCGTGGAAATGCCGCCTTGTACACAGCAGGCACACGAACATTTGTGTGGACAGTGGTTGGCCATCAGAACAGCCTGTACACACTCGAGCCAGGTTTTCCGGAGCCACATGGGGCCCTGGCAGGTGCACTTTTTAAAAAAGCCCACAGGTGATTCCTGAATAGGCTGAATCTCTTCTCTGTCCTGCCCTGGAATCTGCACTTACAGAGACGCACTGGTAGATTTCATGAGTCCTCACTTGGCACTCAGTTCTCCTCCACAGGGTTATGAGTTGCCTCGGTGTATTTAGAGAGATCCTATTGGTTGGAATTGGCATAAACTTAACCTTATTGTGCTTATACACATGGATATGCAAGGGGTTTTTATTTAACAGAGTGTGGCCTTATTCTCTTCTGATTTGTAATGTAAATCTGTCTTGGAAATACCTGGGTCAGATGTCAGCATGAAGCCTAAACTGAAAATCCGCAGGAGAGAGAAGGAGCTTTGGGACACGTGGTCTGCTGAGTGGTCTCTCTGAGGTGCAGGGGATGAGGATAGGGTTCCTGTTTGAGGACTCCTTCTTAGTCCCAAGGTCTGATAAAAGAATTCTTAAGAACAGTACTGGTAATGAGGTAAACACTGCTGTCCTAGTTTAGCAGTTGTAACTTTTAAAACCGTGTGCCGTAAAGGAGTGCGCCCTCCCAAGCAATTTGATATTAAAAAGCTCCACTAATTGGGGAAAATACAATTTCTCTTTTCATCTCAAGTTTTTTGTTTGTTTTATAACAAAACGTTTGACTTCTGTGCAGATCTTAAAACACTGACAGAGACTTACTTTTTAGGGTTAGGAGGAAATAATGGTCTTTCCCTTGTCCCATTAAATAGACCTGACAGTGCTCAGACTGACAATACCTTCCCAACTTTTTTGACCTTGTCTCATAGGAGTGTTTTATTTTGTGACCCAGCACACACCAAATATATTCGTGAGCAGTAAAACAAATTTCACTGAATGGTTACTCTTTTCATGTTCCGCTCTGTTTTCTTTTTCTATGCTGGCTGCTAATGGGTTTCACTTCGTTTCAAAACCTCTGGTTCAGGGACGCCAGGGTGGCTCAGTGGGTGAAGCCTCTGCTTTCAGCTCGGGTCATGGTCTCAGGGTCCTGGGATGGAGCCCCACATCGGGCTCTCCACTCAGCAGGGAGCCAGCTTCCCCCCCGCCCGCCCCGCCTGCCTATCTGCCTACTTGTGATCTCTGTCAAATAAATAAAATCTTTAGAAAACCTCTGGTTCATCCCTAGAGATACTCATGAAAGCTTCCCTGGTAGTGAGAAGACTGGTCACAAGTGGCAGAAAATAGGAACCAAAGTGTCTTTGAAAGAGATGTTTTGCTTTTACCTTTGATTGCAGTAGTACGTAGGTAACGTTTTGTAAATGTTAAAATAACACGTAAGGGGCATTTACCCTGATTTCTGGGTTCTAGATACGTTCTCTTCTGTTAGTTTAAAAGTAGCATCAGCCCACTCAATGCAAGTGAATATAACTGAAGCAGTTTTAGAGGTTCTTAAAGGAGGAAAAAATAATCTTCTGCAAATCTTACTGACAACATCAGTATAGTTTTTAAGTCTCTGTCTTGAAGTTAGAAGCACCTGGAGATCTGTTTCGTGGCAACATTTAGTCTCACTTGTGCCCAGTTTTCTTTCCACAGAAATCTTTTTTGTAGAGGCTGTGGAAAATTAAAATACTGGGGCACCCGGGTGGCTCAGTGGTTAAAGCCTCTGCCTTCGGCTCAGGTCATGATCTCAGGGTCCTGGGATTGAGCCCCACATCGGGCTCTCTGCTCAGCAGGGAGTCTGCTTCCTCCTGTCTCTGCAGGCCTCTCTGCCTACTTGTAATCTCTCTCTGTCAAATAAATAAATAAAGTCTTTAAAGAAAAAAAATTAATACTATAAAAAATGGAAAAAATACTATAAAAAATGAAAGTTCCAAATTCTAAATATTCTGGCATATATATCCTTCCAGACTGTTTTTGGTGTACATACATGTCTGTACTAAAAAACATTTTAAAAACCAGCTGGCATTCTGTACATAGTTTTGCAACCTGTAAAAAAATCTTTAAGACTTCTTTTTTGGTGTGTGTGTGTATATATATATATATGTATACACACACATATCTGTTATTGTTAATAGGCAAGTAGAATTTCATTGTTAACAATTATAATTCATTGAGTGTATTTTATATACATGTATTATAACCAGTTTTCCTATTGCGAGACATGTAGGTGATTCTCACTTTCTCAGTATTATAAACAAGGCCACATTAAACATTTGTGTACCTGTCTTTATAAAGTTGGTATAAACCATGTTTTTACACGAGGTTTTTAAAATGAAATCAGAGGTATGTCTTTTCATGGTATTGTACAGAAATCTTTTCTAACCTGTTTATTTTAACAAACTTTTATCTTTTCTCAGAATAGTGTCACCTTTGCTATTATAGTGTAAAATAAATAAAATTTGAGATGGAAATTTGACTTACTAGAAACTGACTCTAGTTCTTGCCTTAATTTTCAGACAGTACCTGTAACGAAAAACAGTAAAGAAAACAGACTAAGAGGAAACAAAGTGTTCTGTGCGGTGGGTTTCTTATCTAGTGTAGTAGCTGACTCGTTAACTATTCATGATCTTATCAGGTGCGGGAGCTCTGCACACATGGGCTGTTCCCCTCTAGGTTAGGAGAAGCTTTTATAGAAAACAATTTTTGGTTTTGAATTGTATTTGACTTCTTAAATCTTTAAATTTTTTAAAAGATTTTATTTATTTATTTATTTATTTGAGAAAGAGAGCGAGCACCAGCAGGGGGAGGGAGAGGCAGAAGCAGACTCCCCACTGGGCAGGCTCCATCCCAGGACCCTGAGACCATGACCTGAGCCAAATGCAGATGCTGAACCTACTGAACCACCCACGTGCCCTGGTCTGTAATTTAATTGCTGCTGCTGCTAACCCTGCCATCTGACTCCATTCAGCCCGTTATCATGCTTTTCATGTTTGTGGTTTTTTTTAGAAAGACATATAGGTTGTCTTTTACTATATGTGGGCGATGGATATATAACCTGTGAAGTAGCTCCAGATGACTTACAGACCATGATGATTCTTCCTTTAAGTCTTATTAAGAACAGATGTCGTTCACGGACATTGCTTTCTTTCCTGTTTCAGACATGTTTTCTGTACATATTGTTGGGTGCAACTTTTGCTCAAAAATGGATAAACTAGTTAGTATTTTAAAAAATCACTTTTAAAGTATCTATCTGGAAACATTATTTATACCCTTATTTTTATAGTAAAAATACATAATAACTACACTGTAAGACTGTTACAGTAAAGGGTAGAAAAAAAAGAAGCAACTCAAGCCCTCCATTTCAACATAACTACTATGGCCAGTTTTTTCCCAGTCTTTCTTACATTAGATTTTACATAGTTGCATGCAGACTTTTCAAAACGAATGTCTTTGTGTAAGGGAGCACAAATGAGATAGAGCAAAGGGCGAAGTTAAGAAAAGTATGCACCAGATCCTTACTAGAATTCTAACTTTCTCATGCATTGATTCTTTCCAGTACCGTACTGGGTTGAGTCGCGAATGGAGGAAGGGTACTGCTGGTCATTTATTTGAAACGTAATACTTAAGTTGTAAAACACCATAATTCTGAAACGGATTCTCACCATTGCCTTCCCTTTTGAGAACTGTAGTTCTTAGGGATCTCTGAGTAGCTGCTTCAGGACAACGAAGACACCAAATCATATTTGTTAGTTAAAAGGAAAATTAGGCACACTTGTGCACACACATGTATCAGACTGCAGAATTACTAATGTAACTTTAGAAGTATGTTGTACTCTTGTAAGATATGTCTTCTGTGTTCAGAGAATACCATTTTGTGTCCCTGAGATGATAACCAGGAAATGGTCACAGATTTTTTTAAAACTTGTGGCCAGAAGCCATTTTATGTGTTAATGACACTTAAACCTTGTACCTGTGATTGATACTTTCCCTTGGAGGCTGAGAACTTCCCTCCTTTGATTATTTGAAAATTCCTGGAATGAATGATGAAAGCAGGTAGAGAGGATGTGTAAAGGAACTAGGATGTAGTTGAAGGGCTTTGTAGTTAGAAGGCCTGAACCTGGACCCTGCCAGTTCCCAAGGTTGTGATGGGGATGGATCATAATCCCACTCAGCCTCACGTGGCAGTCATGAGGTTGGAATAATGTATCTTAGGTGATTGTACTTTGTAAAGTTGCAAAGCCCACGGTATGTTTTGATGCTGGTCCTCCTCAAACCAAATAGGAAGGATGCTCTTACATGGGGTATTGTAAATGACACCACAGTGAAGTTCTTAAGAAACCAAACAGCCTAATCGCGATCCTGTTTCTTTTTCCTTCCAGTCTTCAAGCAGCGACAGCGGTGGGAGCAGCAGCAGCAGCAGCAGCAGCATCAACAGCCCGGACAGGGCAAGCGGGCCGGAGAGCAGCTTGAACCACGTGGCTGCCGGGTCCGGCCCTAACACCCCTCAGCCTGTTCCCGAGCAGTCTGCACTGTGCCAAGGCCCTTACTTCCACATCAACCAGACCCTGAAGGAGGCCCACTTTCATAGCCTACAGCACCGAGGACGGCTTCCGACATGATGTGCTGGCAGTTTCTTGCCTTCTGTGAAGGGACAGCTCTGTGCAGATTTGATATTTCAACTTACGATGTTTTAAAAAGTTGCACAAAAATATGCCTGTTGGCTTTTCAGTCTATATTTGAAATAACAGGTTAACAGGCCATTGTTTACTTGTGGTTTTGCTGCACTATTGCAATTTCAAAGGGGCTTTGAAGCAATTTTTTATAGGATTCTTTTGAGGGTGGGTATCAAATCCATGTCAAGGTAATGGTATGAGGAAACCTCATCTGCGTGTTGAATCCATAGTTTGTCCAGTTCAGACTGATTTCCAGATCTGTCAATTAGAAATTCTACTTCATGTAAAAAGGCCTTTTAAAAATGCGGGATCTTCAATTTTTTAAATTCAATAAACTAGTAAAGAGTATCTAGTTTCCATGAAAAAACCTAAGTTGTTTTCCAAAATGCAGAAAGCTTGATTCAGTCTTGCACTGAAATTAATTGCCATACTACCTCTTAGTATGTAGACGTCCTGTTGAAAGTACTCTCTCCTCTATAACAGGAGAACAATCAGATCCAAGTTAGACTGTGTCAGTGAAGCAGCCTTGCTAATAACTATCTTCTCTCTTTGTTATATATTTGTATTTCCAGAGAGAATGTCTTTCAGACTTGTATACCCAGCTCACTTCCACTACCGTTATTCCTCCAAAGCCTCCAGCTCAGACTTAGTAGGAAACATGGCACAGTTCTCACAGTCAAGAAGTACGTAGTGACCTTTGTCTCACTCACAGACTTGTTCTATCAGCAGCTTCCGTGATCTCGCTGGGAATCCGCCTTGGGGTTCAAGAATTAGGGCGTTGAGGAATGCTGACCGAGTGTAAGCTATCTGAACTGCTGTCTAAAGTCACAAGTGTTGTGAAACCGTTGGGACAAGGATTTGCTGTATGCTTAAAGGAACCCCTAACAGTAACTGGGGGGCCACATTCCACCGCTGAAACTGGAAAGACTGGTGTGGCTTAGAAACAAACAAGCAGAGGCACCATTAGCAGAGATGATGTAGTATTTATTTAGAGAGACGGATATGTTCCCGTGTTATTTAGTCATACTAGAGAGCCAACCTAGCTTGAATAATGAAGGCGTGGACGCGTCTTCTTCCTCATTGACCAGCTGTCGGAACAAGGAGCCGGGCTGCGTTGGGTCACCTGCTCGGGAGAGTGCCGGGGGGACAACCTGCCGTGCATGTAGAGGAAAGTGCCTTAGAGTCTACCCAGACCCTCCTGCCTGCTCACACCCGCCACGGCATGCGGAGTCCGCATGGCACACGCAAGCGGATCTCAGAAGCATGGAGAGCTCTAGCCAGGGGGCTCTGCGCTTTGTCAACCCTGACAAAGGACACAGGGGACAAAATGAGATCTTCTTACAGGACAGAACGAACATATGAAGATAAGGACTATCCTAGGAAAAGGGTAAACATAGGTACCTCCTTTCTGTGGTCTGAGCCTCTCCTACGGACAGAACTTACAGGTCAGTTACTTGAAGCAGAGTCAGGGTTCCGGGGGGATCGCCGACCGGGCCCCAGCCTACGGAGGGGAGGGCAGGGGAGCCTGTGCTTTTCACTAGCGCCTCCCATGCTGTACAACCAGAAGTTTGGTCTTAACTGGGTTTGATGGCAGGGAAGGTGGAAAGTACACATTGCTAATATTTTGTCCAACAAGAAAGCAAACAACTAGATGCTGTAAGAAGACAAGCTGTCTGGGCTCAAGCACACACGTACACAACACAACTCAAATACCCAGGAGGACTCCTGCGGGCTTAATGGATGGCAGTCGACTGAAATAAAACGTGTATTAACAAGAAAACGTCAAACTTGAGAAAACAAATTCCCTTTTATTTCCCACCCAACTGCAAGAAATAGGGAGATGAAACCACCACCAGAACAAAACAGTTTTTTTTTTTTCTCCAAACAAGTACAATTGTAGTGCTGGGTTAAGTGATTAACTCTTCCACCCTGCGAACAGCAAGAAATAATCTCCATCCTGTCCTGCTTGTTTTCTACAGCCTTGGCAGCCTGAGATAACGTCTCTATTAGGAGGCTACTTGATAGTGTAAATGGGCATGGTTTAAACCTCTCAGCTCAAGCTAGTGAAACCTTGTACTTCTGTATTGCGCCGCCATTAAAAGCAGCATTAGTGCATTTTGTCATTCGGTTCTTTATCGATTATTGAAAGGGGAGCTCATGGGGCGGTTTGGTGGGAGACGGGCACAGGAATCCCCTGGGTGTGCCACCTGCTCTCTGCACTCACCTGGGCTTTGGTTTCGATGTTTCTGCTGGTTGATTTGGCCTTTCGGGCACTTGTCATGCTCAGTGGAAGAAGTCCAAACCTCCCAAGACAAGATGAAGAATTTCAATGGCGTGAACAGGAAGCTTCGGGGGCCCCCACAAAAAGCATCTCTGAATCCTTACCTGATCTGACTCGACGCCAGGGGCAGTATGTTATGGGGTTCTTGCGAGTTGAATGTGCAGCTCCGGGGGGTGAAAGGATTCTCTGTTCCAGTGACCAGTCCAAACAGAACCTGACAGACAGGAAATGGAGCACCGTGACAGGCTGGGCTTGTCCCTGTCCGGTTAAAAAGAGAAAATCCCTTCTCCTTTCTCACCATCCTTTTGGGGAATGTTCCTTGCAGAGTGTTCACGCTTCAGAATTACCTTTTTCACTGCCCACAAGTCAGAATCCCAGAATCACATCGCTCTTTTGTTTTATTCCTCTTTCAGAGGCCTTGATAAAACCTCCATAATCCTTATCTACAGCTGGGGGGTGGGATCACGGTTGCCTCCGCAGTGAGATTTTATCTAATCCTCTTTCAGCCCTCACAGCCAAACAGAGCTACTGCATCCTGGCCCCCTCCCGACACTGCCGGCTAGAGTACTAAGGGCTGGAGCGGGTTTCCAGGGCCAACTGAGCCCGTGGCTCTGCGATCAAGCTGAGTAGTCTCCTGCGTGACTTACAGAAGTTCGCTGCACCAGGCGGTTAAGGTTGCTGTTGAGGTGTGGCATGAAAACGTCCAGGTCAAATGGGTCAATGAGTGCTTCCAGATAGTCAGCCACTTTCTCAATTCTGAAAAAGAGGATTATGATTATTCTCCACAATTTTTAGTCAAAAACCAAACTTATGGCATTTCAATGCTAAAGAAGCCCCATATTTGGATTTATTCTTACTTGCTGGCTTGGTAGCACTTGTCACTGCCCATCGGGCTTGAGTAATCCTCAAAAGAGTTTTAACTTGCTAAGGTGAGTGAAGTCCTTTCCTGCCTCATGTTGTCAAGGACAATTGCCAGAGGTTCAAATTATACCCAAGAGTTGGAAGGCTGACTCAGGAGAGGAATGAGATTCTATCTACCACACTTGACCATGGCATTTATCCAGCAGGTGGCCATTACTGATCTAGCTGGTTATTCGAGCACTTCCTGGTTAAAGCCTACAACTAATGCACAACAAGAGGCTGTCTCCTGTTGGCTTTCTGGAGAGGGGCCATGTGCCCTTGGCAGAGGCGGCCCTGGGAGAGTCCGTGAGCATACCTGGAGTCCTGTTTGCTACGGCCACTTTTCACCTCCTCGCCCCTGGCTGTCAGAACAATGTTGAGATAGCGCAGATCATAAAGCAGCTGCAGGGCCCGATTCTGGGTCATCGGGAAGGCACCTTCTTTCTGTAAATGAATTTCCCGTTCCCACCCATGAAGGGAGCGGATTTATAACAAGAGCAGAGTAAACAGCTTTGTGTTTTGGTTTGGGATAAGCTTGTTGCTTCAGAAGGAGCAGCTCTGTATACTCAACAAGGGCAGTTTGATGTCATAACAATGGGTTATGTTCAAAACTTGGTCTTAAACCAAGCTAAAAACCTTCAAACAAAGGCCTTGGGTGCTGCAGACTGCCCTTTCTGAAGAAAAAAACCCTTGTTGCATGAAGGAGAGGTATTTTGTGGAAGCTCAGGAGAGGAGACTTCCCGGAATTCTTTCCCAAATCAGGAGTTGGTCCTATCTTAAACAAGTCACCAATGAAATGGGAACACCCACCAAGGGCAGAATACTCTGGGGAAGGGGCGAGGCGGTAGGGGGCTAGGAGACGGAGCTCCCTCAGGCGAGTGCCTCGTGTGCCACACGCTGCCCTGGGCACAGTCACCCCCCACTCCTCCCAAGCAGTTCTCCAAGTGACCACACTTGACCCCAAACTGAGAAAGTTTCGTGATTTGCCCAAGGCCGTAGCACGCACGTGGCAGTGCTGGGGTTGGACACCAGGCCTTTTTCCCTTCCCGCTGAACTGCCTTTTAGTGCAGATCTGCTTGATCCTCAGGAAGGGGCATGATGAAGTCACAGAGCCGTAAGCCACTACCGAGTAGATGGCACTGAGCGTAGACACTTGGAATCCTTGATGGGAACTGCCCAAACCCGAGGGAAAAAACCTGGGTTTTTATTTGTTTTTAGTGGGAAAAAATTCAAATACCTACCTTCGCCTGTTTTTCTTCTGCAAGTTTCTCATAGGCAGCCACCACTTGGACCATACAGCTTTTCAGCATCTCCTGCAGTGTCACTTTTGGCAAAGCGTGGCCTCCAACCCGATTAATTTCCTGGCAGAGGCTAAACAGGAAGGACTGGACGTACCAGGATGGCTAAAAGAACAAAGGAATGTTGAGTCAGCGACTTGTGTCAATTGAATGAGACGTGGTAAAAGTGGGTCTGTTTATCCTTCTAGCCTCATGCACCAGGACCTGGACTTCCCCAGGCAACCCCTCCCAGCAGGCCAGTTAATAGAGAAAAAGTGACCATCGCGGTACTGGTTTGGGGGCTGACCTAGCAGGTGGCACTGTGTGTCATGCTGTTTTCACTTTGGGGTGAGCAGCTCTCCAATGAGCAGAGCCCAGGCTACATAGGAAGTTATCATTAGCTGACGTCTCCAACAGTCCACTACCTACTTGGCCCTCTGTCTACTCTACCCGTGGTAGGAAGTTATCTATGCCACTTTTGGCTCTTCCTCAGAAGCTGTATGTTGGCTGATTTTCCTGTCTTTTTCCTTTCTGCAGAGTGGGCTGTTGGGCCCAGTCCAGCCCACAGGCGCTCTCCTGGGGGCACCTGCTCACCTGTACAGGGAGTCGGATTGTGGACGTGACGCTGCTGCCGGACTCTGCTTCCTCTTGGATTTCTAGTTCATCCCAGCTGGTGGCTGTGGCCAGGACTGAGCCGGCATCATCCAAAAGTAACGACTGGGTGAATCCATGAGCCAAAACCTGGTAATAAAAGGCAGCTATCCAATAGGCCACTCAGCTCCTATAGAGAGTGTCTCGAACTACTTGAGTCATTGTCAGCCCAGCTTCTGCTGCTTCGGTCACATGCAGGGTGGTGAGTGGAAACGTCACTCTTCTCAGGCTCATTATCTATGTCAGCCATGGGAATTCCATTGTAACTACCTTACAAATGTCAGGGGCCACCCTTTAAGACACCAGGGGAGACTATGGGAATAGGACATTCGGGTGGGAGAGCAGGAAATTTAGGGATGTCTGTCATTCTTATCAGATAGAAGGACAAGAAACCAGAGTTTATGTCTATAAAATCTAGGCTAAACATTTGAATGGAAAAAGTGTTTACATTTGTGCTAACTCACTATCACAGAGAAGTGCAAGTAACCGAAATAGGAACTCTTATTCCCTTGAGCACGTGATGTAATGAGCACTGGGTATTATTTAAGACTGATGAATCACAGCCCTGTACCTCTGAAACCAATAATACATTGTATGTTAATTAACTGAATTTAAATAAACTAAAAAAAAAAAAAATAGAAGTAGACCAGAAAGTCAAGCTATGCCAAAGCTACATGTGCCATCTTTGTTACAACTGAATAACTGACATCTCCCTAGTCTGATACTTACAGGCACCTAATAGAGACAGAAACTGAAATAGATCTTATCAAATTTAAAAAAAGGAAAAAAAAAGAAAGACAAGACCTCCCTACGGCTGGCCAGCCTGGAACACGCCGGGAGGGAGGCGGGATGGGGCTGCCTGGGGAGCACCGCAGGACTGTGCGTGTCACTCACCTGCACAACTGCGGAGCTCCAGACACGGTAGCCCATCACGCTCTGCTGGAGGAGGAGTTCCTTAACTTCCTGCCACTTGGCCTGCAGAGGAATTATTTCTGGCGTTTTCCCCTTTCCCTGCTTTTTCAGAGCCCTGGGATCCCTTGCTGGTTTCTCGGAGCTCCCTGACTTTCCCAAGATGCACTGCTTCAGATGGGGACACAGTTCTCCCAGAGACTGGCAGAGTCTGGCCATGAAGAGGACCGCAGGCAACTTGACAGCACTGAGGGCGTCCTGCTGCCCCTGCACGGCCTGCTCGGCGCGCTGCAACTCCGCCCGGACGCGCTCCGCGATGTGCCTGATGCACGCCACCGCGTGGCTGTGCAGCGTCTCCTGCACGGTCCCGGCATCCGCGTACCTGTCGAAGGCACAGCTCTTGGCTGGCCCGGGGCAGACGTCCTTGGGCAGGGACGCGTCAGCAGAGGGGAGGTAAGCCAGGAGGTCATCCAGCTTCACCTTCAGTTTAGCATCCAGGGCAGAGCAGAAGTTCTGGACGCAAGGGCTAATGGCCTGCGCTTTCATGGAGAGCCCGCTGCCGGCCAGGTGCTCCCGGTGTGCCACGCTGACCCAGGCGGCATCGGGAGGCAGGTCTTGGGGGCTCTCAGACCAGAGGAAGAGAGACATGTTGTGCTCAAAGGGCACGTGCTTATTTGAGGCAGAGCTGCTGGCGCTGCCCTCAAGCTCCTGCAGGGCCAAGGTCAGCAGTTCCTTGGAGCTGGTGGAGATGGACTCAAAGCCTTCTTTGGTCAGAGTCTGAAAGAA
Source organism: Ailurus styani (assembly GCA_002007465.1). Lineage (NCBI taxonomy): Eukaryota > Metazoa > Chordata > Mammalia > Carnivora > Ailuridae > Ailurus > Ailurus styani. The sequence goes on along the minus strand of LNAC01000098.1, from coordinate 3,521,121 downwards.
AGCGAGAGGAGAGTTCTCGTCATGACTCCTGTCAGGAGGTCTGCAATCAGCAGCCCCAGGCGGCAGTCATCCTGGCACCTGCGTGTTCTCCAGCACGCTCAGGAGGATGACACGGTGATGGCAGAGAACAGAGTGGTCACCGATGGCCACGGACACGTTCCCAACCACGTGACAGAGGCCTGGTCTCTTTCTGCACCAGAGTCTGGATCGCTGCTAATGTCCGTGGTTCATTCTCCGGAGCAGCCATCCCATGAGTCATTCAGCACAGAGGGTACACCGAGGAGGTGACTGAAGTCCCCCCCTGACAGCTGAAAGATCATACTAGACTGGCCAGGAACAACTGGTCCACGTGACCTCCTCACCTGTAGTCGGTCAAGGAACAGCGGCTGCATCAGATCCTCCCAGAGCAAGAGCGGCTTCTCGAGAAGCCGCTGACATATCACGTCCCAGCTGTGACGGGTGGACTCATTGGTGAGCAGTTCCCACATGGCATCGCGGATCCCTGCGAGGCCTTTCATGCTCTTCACGTACATAAGCAGGTTGGTGACCCCGTTTTTAATGTCTTCATTACACCTGCAACAAAATCATTTCTCTTGGGCCTTATCAGATTCATGGTTTTCACACCTTTATTAACAAAAACAGCAGGACTCCATTTGAAAACCTCTTACCTGGGTCCCAACGTTAATATTTACATCTCTCAGAGTTTCTATAAATATGTATAAATAGCATTTCTGGCTAGGTTTGGGGGTGGGGCCTACCCTTATCTCCCCGAGTTATCTCTCTGGAAGGAAATCGAGAGCCCCTTAGAACAGCTTCAAAAACGACTGCATCAGACAAAAGCTTAGGAGTGGCAGAACTCTCTCACAGAATATTAAATCCTGTAGGTAATATCTGACAGGCGAATTCCCTCTTGGTTCTCCCACAGTGGGAGCTAACCTGCCACAAAGGCGTGACCAGTGGCTGAGCCAGTGACTGGCATGACCCAGCAGGCAGCAGCCAGAGCATCGTCCAGAACATCATGCTTCTCCCTCCTTTCTCAGTGGCCTCCCTGGCCCTCGTGCGGCTGCAAGGGTGGTCCCCACCAGCCCCAGGAAAGTTCCAGCTACTTACATGTGGATCCATTTCTGCAGCGTGTCTTTCAGGTACTCCTGGCTGATGGGCTGCGCGAGGGTCCGGAGAGCCGGCTGGAACTGGACCACAGACTCCGGCAGGTGTTTGAACCAGCTGCAGAGCTTCATCTCCTCTTGCAGAACACCGGCGCCCTTTCCTAAGAGAAGGCCGCGTGACAAGTAATCGGAGCCATCCTTTGAAAGGCATATTAAAAAATGAACCTAGAAGCAACTTCCAAAAGTCACCTAGTCTTCCTCTGGGCAGGTCAGGCTGGACCCCCGAGATAGGAAAGTACAGAATGTATGTTCATCAGGGAGCTGGCAGCTCGCCGCCAACTCTGGGCAGCAGAGCAGAGAAGGTGAAGGACGGGGAGGAAGGGGGTGGGGACGGGGCAGGGGGGGAAGCAGCACTGAGCACTGTGTGGCCCTTGGTGGTGTCACAAAGTAAAAGGTGATAGTTTCCCTTTCCTCACCATCCTCCGACCAACCTGGAAGAGCTAAGGAAAGAATGGAAGGCCAGGCATCCTGATCGGTGAGTTGCAGCTCTTCAGAGGCGACCTCCCAAGAAGGACACAGGTGTCTGTGGGGCGACTCTGGGAGGCCCCCCTTCACCATGTTCTGTGCATGCGTGAGCACCCTCCAGAGTTCGAAACACAGGGGTCCTTCTAAGGTCCCTGCGCTTGTTGTCCAAAGCCATGACAATTAGCCCACACTCATGTTTCCTGAGGGGGTAGAGCATTAAATGGAAGCACCTAGAGGGAAGCCGGGGCATAAGGAAGTGGCCCCCTCATTGAAAGATAAAGTAAGGCCAAGAAGAGGCTACGTGATACATCTCTCTCTCTGAAAATGACCCGGTGGCCGTCCCTATGTTCTACCTCTTTCTCTGCTGCTTCTGGCGATGCCTCCTCCGCCTGACCTCTGTGTTCTGGAGTACCCTGAGCATAGTCCTCTGCCATCCTCTCTTCCTGAGGATGTCCCCCATCCCCACAGCTTCAGACAACAGCTGTGTGCACAGATGTGTCTCCAACCAGACCTCTTATTGCTCTGTTCTGGACCCACAGTCACCTGCCCACTCCGCATTCCCATTCCAAGGGCTCATTGTCTACAAAGCAATATTTTCAAGAGTGAACTCATCATCAGCCCTTTCAAACCAGCTCCTTTTTAGTAAACCTGGACACCTCCTTTCCACACCCTCCCCACCAATCCACCAAATCCCCTGCTAAACACATGTCCAAGTTGTACAGTTAGACCCCATCGTGGGCCACCTGGGTCATGATGACAGGCTCCCAAGTGAGCTCTCAGCATCCAGTCCGGACCCCATCGAGAACCACTGCCACATAAAAGCCAATTATATTTCATTTCAGTTAGGATAAATGCTATCAAATAAAAGCACAGTATGTATGGGAACATATAACAGCACGATGAATAAACCTAGAAGGTCCTCAAAAGCTATCCGTTGTTCTCTGGATAAAGTCCAAACTCCCTATACTGGTCTGCACAGCTCTGCATTATCTGGTCACATCTAATAGACTGGCCATGTCTCTCCTCATGCTACTCTTCCTTCCACCCAATACCCCTTAACCTTACCTGCTTACTTTCAGTTTCTCTGATATACTGATATCTTCCTTGCCTCAGGACCTTTGCAGATCCCATCCCTGTTGCATGGAACTCTTTCCCTTGCCTTCCTCACCTAACTCTTACTGAACTTTCAGGTTTTAATTTAAATATCATTCTGCAGGGAAAGCATCACTGGTGGGGTCCCGCCTTTCAGTGCTCCCAAGTCAACTTGTACTTTGCCTTTATAGTAGTGGCCACTATTGTTATCCAACAGATATGTATTTGTGAGTTCAGTATTTGCCTCTACCACTAGACTGTGATTTCCATGAAGGTGTCCATATTTGTCCAGTGCACTGCTGTATCCCCAGAGCCCAGCGCAGTGGCAGGCAGATGGTAGGCACTCAGTAAATAACAGCCGAATAACCTGAAAATAAGAAAGGTTTGTTAAGAGCTCACCGGGAGGATGCTGGCCTGTGATGGTCTCCAGAGTTGAGAAGAGCAAGCCACATGGCAGGGACGGATCTGGCAGGTGACCTTCTGGTAAAGTGTAGAAAAGAGCATAAGCCTGGTTCAGAGTGGTAGCCAGCAGCTCCACTAATGAGCAAATCTGGGCCTTGATGCTGGCACCTACAAGAAGAAACCATCCTCCTGTAAACGGTTTTCTTCAGTAAAGTTAGAAACAAAGAACATTCTAGGTGCTTCGGTCTCCCTTAGCTCTCCCTTCTCCATTCCCTTGTTTAAGGACCATGTTTTGGAAAGAAGCCAAACCCACCATGGTGCGGCTGGTTAAGAAGTTTCTGAATAGCTGCTTTTCTGGCCAACAGGAAGTCTGTCAGGGCTTGGCGAGGAGAACTCTCTTCCAAGAGCATTATGGAGCACAGGGCCTCAGCTACAGCTTGGTCAGACACGGCCTGGCATTTGAGCAGCATCTTACTTTCATGCAGAATGGTTGACCTAGAAAGATGATGACAAAGAGCAACAGGGAAATTCTTACATCTTGGGAAGATGAACCTTGTACATCAGGATAGAAGACACATTCCGTAAACCGGTAGCGGTGAAGTATGGCCATCCCTCGAGCAGATCTTTATGCTGGATCCACGTACCGGAAGTGGCTGGCTGCCGCGACCTGCCGGATGAGTATGGGGAATCGTGAGAGGACAGGGCTGTATCGGGAACTAGAAGAATCCAGCTGGAGCAGGTTGTGAAGGTGGCAGCAGAGCAGGTAGAGCTGTGTGGCGTGGAGATACTGGGAGGCCTCCATTGAGCTCCAGATCTTCTCAGGAACTTCTAAGAGTAGCTTGATCTGGGCAGCCATGCTATAGAACTTCTCCTGCGATGGCTGCTGGGGCTACAGGGAAAGGCACAGAGTGAAGGCAGAACAAACAAGTGCAAGGTCAATGTCTGGCAGGCTTAGGAGAAATGTGGGGGTACTGTAGAGGACCGAGCTTTTATTATGTCTGATTCCATGCCACTTGGCAAAGGTTTCAAAGCTAGGTGTAGAATGACTCGAGTCAGGAGCGCTGGACAGCCCCACTGGACTGTCCTCCCAGCTGGGTGCGCCTGGGCTTGGTCCCATAGAGACGCAAACTTACTCCTGTCACTTCAGTCTGGTTTTCCTTGACAGCATGGAGCTCTATGGACCACCACTCAAGTGAGCTTTCTCCTCTGTTCTGGCGTTCAGCCTCCCTACACTTGCTCCTGCTTCTCTGAGTGCATGAAGGACTCCTTTGTTACTCATCCATCAAATCTTCATCTGGTGCAGTCCTCATGCCTCTCCCCATCCCAGGCCATCCTCCTACTCCAGGACTCCTACCCTCCAGCATCACCTCTTAGCAGAACACCACTTCCAAGTCCCACGGGAGCGTTTCCTGCTGCTGCCTTGCTAAGTTTCTCTGCCATTCCATAATCAGTATGTTCAAAACTAAATTCATCTCCCTACCAAAAATTTTAGTCATCTGACCTCCATATGTATCTTAGCATACCTAACCATTCTGCTCCCAAGTTCCCAGGAGATTCATACCGTTCCGATGGTTTTGATCTGGAGATATCAGGAGGGGGAAGAAGGGTACTACAGGTGTCTAGTGGGTTGAGGCCCGAGTTGCTTATAAACATCCTAGAATGCACAGAACAGTCTCTACAACAATGATCTAGCCCCAAATGTCAAAAGCACCAAGGCTGAGAACTCCTGCTTTAATCAAACTGATTACATGTTTTTAATTGTCTTTTCATACTCCAGACCCATATTCCAAATCTCATCTGTCATGAAGGCCCTCTTTACTGAGAAGGACTCAAGGCTGAAGTGACTTCCTTCGGAAATCTTATGGTAAATGTACATAATTATTTTCAAATCAATCACACATTACCCTAAAATGCTTTCTACTATTATTCTGAATTATTTACAGTTTTTGCATCAACTTTCTATGCATTTAATTCCTTGATGAGATTGTAAGCTCCTTCAGAGCAGGAATTAAAGGGCTTTTGTTTCCTTGTGCCTGAACACACAGAGGGCACTCAAATTTTGGTGGGTCTAAGAATATATCAAATATAACAACTATAAAAAAAATACATTTCTACAGTCAGGCACAGTACAAGTTAGCTTTCTAATAAACCAGGAAGCAAGGCTCAGTTGTAGGAAAGGTTGGCCACCCAGGAGGAGGCAGCTATAAATGCAGAGCTTACAGAGGAGAGGGATGAGGTCTCTCATTTCAAAAAGTATTTCCAGTCTTCTGTGGTTGTGTTGTGTGAGCCCCGCCTACTGACCCGGATTCTTCTAAAACACTTACTAAAAAGTTCCAAAAGGGAGCTAGGCTGTATTTTGCAAGTTCTCCCGTGTCCATACGGTTCTTCCCCTACAAGGGGTCGTTAACAAATTCCCGGTCTACCTTTCTGACCCTCCCTACCCGTTCACTTAGTCATTCCTAAGTCGACATTCTTGAGGAATACAAAATGCTGCTCCAGTATGAGGATGTATTTGGGGCTGAATGGTTCCTTATCAGGTCTAACCATTAGCGTTTGAAGGAAAAAACAAAAAACCACTCAGGATAACTTGCTTAGAATCACTTCAGTTCCCTAAGCTGAGGATGTTCCGCTGTTGGAGGAAGGGGGCTCGAAGGCTCGAAGGCTGGTGCAGTCACTGGACAACTCCACCGAAGGCAGAATAGCTCTTCGGGTTTGTGGCGGTCATTCTTGGGAGTGGGGTGGGGGAGAGATGGGGCTGAGGAACGCACGGTGTTAACCTAAGGGAGAAACGTGTTTTAAGAATGTCGGGAAACGCTGCTTGGGGAATACGCTGGACCGTAGCGAGCGGAATCTAGCGAGAGACCCTGGCGTTTCCATCTCAAGCCGGGAGAGCCCCGCGAAGCCTCGAGAGAGGCGAGGGAATCGGGCCCGGAAGTCGGGGAAAGGCTCCCGAGGGGAGCTGCTCAATGAGGCGGGCCGGCGTTCTCCCAGGAGGAGGCGAGTCCGGAAATTCGGGGCAGGCTCTTCGCCGA